>CAHIKZ030001090.1:1732500-1800000 GCA_903632075.3 Acanthosepion pharaonis | reverse complement strand
TTATAAACAAATCTTATGTGCTGTTGTCGGCCTGTCGGTTTCCTGGGAACTGATCTGCTTGACCCTCAAACGTCGAATTCGACGGGAGAGTCGACTATATATATATATATATATATATATGAATTACATAAAAATGAAACTCAATTGTACCCCATTTTTATGGCCATTTCGCCACCTCCCGATAGTCTGCATGGGGATTGTCAAGGTTAAAACGTTTGCTAAAATTAAAGTTAATTTTTTTAACAAACGTTTTTGTATTGACAAGCCTTAGGGAGATTATCCCGGCGGTGAAATGGCCATGAAAATGATATACAATTGAGATTCATTTTTATGTCATTCATTTATATGCTCTATAATAAATATATTGAGCTCACTTTATCGATCAGTTTTAATATTTTATGTTACTAGGATCTACTTGGATTACTTACCCACGGATTTTCAAATATATATATATATATATATGCGACTTATGTATGAAAGAGAAAATCCTCATAATCAAGCATAAAGATCCAGACTTATTGCTAAATAGACACAATGAACTAGTCTTTAAATGCAGACACAAGAACAGCCTAAACCTAAGTAAATACATTGAAAAATAGCTATAAAGGAAGAACAATATTGAATGACCTTTGGTCTTTTTGTTGTTGGAAATATTACTATGCACGCATGAGCGCGAACACATGACTGCATGTATATGTCTATGGTATTGTACTTGAACACTGATATACTTTTTGATGCGTACATGTATATGCGTTTATATGGAAAGAGAGGCACACAAGCGTTTTTTTTGTGAGTGTGAATGTGTATAACTAGATGGGTACTTATATGTCTTGCCATAGATCTGGAATGACGAGTAATATATGTGTAAATTATACGATTTTGTGTATTCATAATGTAATTACATATTGATATTGATATGGTCTTGGAATGCAGGCATAAGTGGGTGTATGTGTAGACATGTGTATGTATATGTATGTGTATGTCTCTCTCTCTCTATATATATATATGTATATATACATGTGTGTGCGTGTATATATATGTATAGATCTGTGTGTGTGTGTATATGTGTATGTGTGTGTATGTGTATATGTGCATATGTATATGTGTATGCGTATATAGGTAGTCCCTTCTACCGCCCGGTCAACACTCCTCCCCCTTCTATTGGACATGAGTAGAAGCTTACACCTTGTTTCTTATCTAGGAAGGGGTTCCCGGTACTGTTTTCTCTCTCCGGCCTCTGTATTAGTGCAGGTCTGTTTCTCCCGTGATGCGTGCAGTCTGTGGCAACATCTCTTCATTCTGAGGGTACACGGCTGACAGTTCTCTGGTTGCTGTTTCCGACTGGTAGTTAGGAGCCCTAACTCTTGCGTAAGCGTCTTGAGCGGCTGCTCTGATCAACAGTTGTATAATACCGTGGTGTTTGTAGTGCCATGTCGCGCATGGAAAGGTGTCCCTGCAGTCACCTCCGGTGGGCAGCCCTGAAGCCACATAATGATGCGGATTTTGCCAACTCCTCTCTGCCCGCGTCACGGTCGAAACTGTCTGTTTTCTCTTACCTCGGGCCTTCTCATCTTTGCAAATCAAATCCAACATGAGTTACAAAAACCGAAAGATTTACCCTAAACCAGCCTCTCAGAAAACACCTAAACCCCTCAACATTTCGTTCTCCAACATCCGGGGCATTAGGACAAACTTCTACAGTCTGGAATCTTTCCTCACTGCAAACGGCCCGGATGTACTGGCTCTCTGCGAGACAAACCTTGTCTCATCTATCCCCTCTTCTGATTTCTCGATCCCCGGCTATCTTCCTCTCCTCAGAAAAGACTCTCTAACCCACATGCACGGTCTTGGTGTTTACGTCAAGGAACATCTCCCTCTGGCCAGAGAGTCCTCTCTCGAATCGCATGACCAGTCATACATGTGTCTCCGTCTCTCTCTCCTCAATGCGGTAAGCTATCTCTTCTTCCTTTACCGCTCTCCATCCTCTCAAGACTGTGAGATACTTGATAGCATTTCCGACAACATAGACAAGGCTCTCTCCCTCCACCCGTTTGCTCACATTTTTGTGTTTGGAGACTTTAACGCCCATCACACTCTGTGGCTTAAGAATGCTACTACTGACCATGCAGGCATTCAAACGCTTAATTTTCAATCTCCCCATTCCCTCACACAGACAGTTAACTTCCCCACTCGTTTTGCCTTCAACCGGGAAGGTAAAGCCTCTCTACTCGACCTGTGCTTTACCTCCATCCCCGAATCCTGCAGCGCCTCGCAACTATGCCCTTTTTGGTAACTCTGACCATGCAGTAGTATCGGTTAACATCTCCTTTAACTCCACCCCTATAAAGAACCTCCTACCACTAGAACTTCGTTTCTATTATCAACGAGCTGACTGGGAGGCGTTCCGTGATTTCCTCCGCGATGTCCCCTGGGATGGAGTCTTTAAGCTCCCCGTCCAAGAATGTGCTTCTGAGGTCTCTTCCTGGGTTAAAGCTGGAATCGACGCTTTCATCCCATCAAGGAAATATAGGGTTAAGTCGCGCTCCTGCCCCTGGTTCTCGGCTGCTTGCTCAGCCGCCATCGCCCATAAGAACCACTACTTCCACCTATACCGTAGCGACATGTCTGACTGCAATAGACGTCTCTTTGCCTCCGCCCCTAACGAGTGTAAGCGTGTCCTAAATGATGTAAGTCACTATTTGCGGCTCGAATGAAGGAACGTATTGCATCTCGCAAATTTGGCTCCAAAGATTATTGGCGCCTCTGCAAGAGTGTATTGAATAATTGCAAACCCTCTATACCGCCTCTATTCAACCAGTTAGAAGTCTTGACCTCCTCTACCGACAAGGCTGAATGCTTTGCTCGGAAATTTTCATCCAACTCGACTCTTCCGGTGTACCCATACCCGACTTCCCTCTTAGAACTGAGACCATATTGAGTGGGTTAAACATAACCCCAACTTTGGTACTGGGCGTTATCTCCAATTTAGATCCCAACAAGGCAAGTGGTGGAGATGGGATACCAGCCATTGTCTTAAAGAAATGCGCGCCTGAACTGGCGCCCGCCCTTTCGAAACTATACAACTACTGCCTCAAGGAATCTTGTTTCCCCTGACTGCTGGAAGTCCTCTTCGATCGTTCCTGTCTTCAAGAACTCCGGCGACCCCTCTGACCCTTCCAACTACCGTCCTATCAGTCTCCTTCCCTCTTCGGCAAAATCTTCGAAGCTCTAATCAATACCGGGGTGGTTAACCACCTCATCCCATAATCTGCTCTCAGACAAGCAATATGGTTTCCGCTTTGCCAGATCTACAGCCGATGTGCTCACAGCCATCACTGAAACAGTCTACCGAACTCTCCAAAATAACGGGGAAGCCCGAGCCGTGGCACTAGATATCTCCAAAGCATTTGATAGGGTTTGGCACGCCGGCCTTCTCCGCAAGATCCAGGGTTATGGCATTACGGGTCGATTATATAACGTAATACAATCATTCCTGTCAAACCGTGTATTGAAGGTCGTTCACAACGGATTCTCCTCCAGTTCCTATCTCACGAACGCAGGTGTTCCTCAAGGCTCCATCCTAGGCCCTACTCTATTCCTTATCTATATAAATGACCTTCCTGACGCCGTAACCTCTCAAGTCGGCATCTACGCGGATGACACCACAATTTATTCCTGCCTCAAAAACAAATCCAGTCTCGCTGACAAAACTCACCTTGCCGTGCGTCTCGAAAAGGACCTCCAATCGATTGTGAACTGGGGCATGATTTGGCTGGTCAACTTCAACGCTTCGAAGACAAAACTGCTCTCTATTAATCACCACAGAGAACCTTCCCTTCCCTCCATTAGAATGTCTGACGCTCAACTTCTCGAGAGCAACTCTCTGCGGCTTCTCGGTCTCACGTTGACTGCTGACCTGAGATGGAATAAATACATCGAGTCAATTGCCTCGTCCACTGCGAGGAAAGTTGGCTCCCTGAGCCGTGCTAGGAAGTTTTTCTCCCCTGAGTCGATCCTTCAGATATACAAATCCACAATTCGCCCTTGCATGGAGTATTGCTGCCATATATGGTCTGGCGCCCCTTCTGTTTGCCTCGGGGTTCTTGATAGGCTCCAGAAGCGGATATGCAATATGGTTGGCCCTGCCCTGGCGTCTCGTCTACAGTCACTTTCTCACAGACGCACCGTCGCCTCCCTCTGTCTGTTCTACAAATACTTTCATGGAAATTGCTCCTAGGAACTGCATTCGCTGGTTCCCAAACTTCATGAGTTCAAGCGCCCTACGAGGCTGGCATCCCGCTCTCACCCCTTCACTGTCGAAACTCCTAAATGTAGCCGTCTCTTCTACTCTAATAGCTTCATGTCTCGCACCTCTCGCCTGTGGAACTATCTTCCCTTCTCCTGTTTCCCTGAGAGTTATAATCTCCAGCTATTCAAGTGTAATGTCAATCGACATCTCCAGTTGCTTTAATCTATCTACTACCCTCATCCTTTCTTCTATCACTCCTATCTGATCTTGCTATTTTCTGTAACCCCTTGCGTCCTAGTGGCTTCCCGCCTTGCTTGGGGTGAAATGCTTAAAAAAAAAAATAAATGTGCATATGTATGGATGTACATATGGGCATCTGTGTTTGTATGTGTGTGTATATGTATATGGATTTACATATAACTTTATGTGTGTGGAGGTATATATATATATATATATATATATAAGTATATGTGTATGTGTGGATATCCGTGTAGATATGTGTGTATGTATTTCTCTATAGGTGTATATGTGTAGATATGGGAATATACATATAATTTATGTGTAGATATGTGTGCATGTGTATATATGGATTCATAGGTATATAGGGAGATATAGGGATGTAGATATAGATAGGGGTTAGGATATGTGTAGAGGTGTGTATGTGTATGGATTGTAAATGAAGGACCTAATTTTCTCTTAGTAGTGTTTTATCCAAATTTCTCCTCTAGGATTCTCCAATTGGAAGTGAGTTTAAATAATACGGAGGTAAATCTTTAAATTGATAATTTAATTTAAATTGAAAAATATTACCCTTTAATAATCATTATTGATGATAAAATTATTTAAATTGGAATAAACCTTGATAATTAGGTATCTAAAAACAGTAACGAATTTAATTTATGAACAAGAATCAAACGAATAGATGTCAAATTAGGTTATAAGAAAAAGTTTAGGAAAATAAAAAGGATGACTAGATATAGAATGGATTATTCTTTCAATGTACTTTCTATGATTTTTACCAATCGACTATTTCATAGAAAATACCCAAAACTCCAACAAACTTCAAATTAAATTCGTCGTAGTTTTTTTTACACATTTAGATTTATATCAAACTCTAACTCCCAAAGATACTCTTTAAAGTAATGCGAAAAAACAGCGTCTAAGAATTTGAGTGAATCCTGTTCTCAGGGACATGATTTATTATTTTATTGTTAACTGTATCTTCCACCTTTAAGTCGGTCTTCTCCCTCACCCCTTACCCATCTATACCTGGATAGAATGCGTTAAGTTAAGCGACGTCTAGCCTACACAAAGTGGGGTTAAGGATAAGGAATTGAAAATGGTACATCTAACTCACTCATATCTTCTCTCCCACCTCACTTCCTCAATTCGTTAATTTCACATACGCTTGGTGCGGTCCGTCAAAAATCTGTAAGTTTCTTTTCATTTTTCATTTCAACTTTTGGAAGTAAAGTCTGATGATCCAGAGACCTTTAAAAGGGTTGTGGTGAAATAACTTATTACATGGAACCTTAAAGTGATCTGTTTTTATTCAAACATATTTGCTCTGAACTTACATTGAGCTCTCTGGATATCATCCTCTTTGGGTCTACCCATACGGATTACCTAGTTTTACATAAACTCTCTCTCTCTCTCTCTCTCTCTATATATATATATATATATATATGACAATGTAAATTACAGCTTTTGAATTACAAATTTCCCATGATTTCTCTCGAACGCTTATATCTGCTGGAAGCGGATCTAAACGTAAACAAATGAAATAATATATTATGAAATGGACAAGTTCGAGAATTATTTTAATACATAATATATTATGTCATTTCTTTACATTAAGATGAGCGTTCGAGCAGATGTGAGCGTTCGAGAGATATCATGGGAAATTTGGAGTTAATATATATATATATATATATATATATATATATTTCTACACACACACACACACACACACACATATATATATATATATATATATATATATATATATATATATATATATATATATATATATAGCAAAGTAATGAAGGGTTTGGTAATCCCTTTAATGGATAATTCCAAAAGGATTCCAAGAGGATGTGATCCAGAGAGCTCAATGTAAAATCAGAGCAAATATTAATTAAATGATTAAACTAATTCTTCTGTAACTAGAGATGTAACCTGATGAATGAGGAAAAATATATTTTTGGGGGGGAATAAATTATAGTATGTATACTTAGGGTTGTCTATTTTTTAATTAATTTATATATATATATATATATATATATATATATATATATATATATATACCCAAGTATAGGATTGGTGTATACGGAATAAATTCCAATAATCAAGAAATACTATTCGATAAAGAGTGCTCAATATATATGAAAATTATATCAAGTGATCACTTGATAAGACACCAGTCCTGTTGAAACAAAATGGCTATTTTTTAGTAGTGATTTTATAACATATTTATGTTATAATTTTCGAATATATATATATATATATATATATATATATATATATATATTTTGGGCACATGTGTATGGAGGTATGGGTGTATATGTATATATATATATATATATATATATATATATATATATATGCGTATATGCGAATATGAATATACTAGTGTTAATTCTACATGTGTGTGGATTTATATGTATAGATACGTATTTGTGCAGGTATGTAGATGTATGTGTATATATGTATATTGTATGTATACGTAGGGATATATGTGTGTACATGTATTTATATATATATTTTTTTATCTAACTAATTGTAATCTGTATATGTATATAGACGTATATGCCTTAGAATTAATATTTGTAATATATGTGTGTGAATAGGTTTATAACATTGTAATATAAATACATATACAGGTGTGGATAGTTATGGGAAATATTCTTTTCGTAAGCTTTTTTATATATAGAATCGTGTGTATATATGGTGGTATATGTTTTTTATATATGTATATATGTGTTCGTGAATATATATGGCTGTATATGTACTTAAGGGTGTGTATGTGTATATGAGTATGCCTGTATACATATGTGTGTATATATAGATGTATAAATGGTTACATAGATAATAGATTGATAAATAGATTTGTATATATATGTATATATATGTATATGTGTATGTATGTGTATGTGTATGTATGTGTATATACATATATGTGTAAATATGTGTATGTGTACATATGTGTATACGGGTATGATTTGGTTTTAAATAGAAGACATTGGATCATTCTAATGGCGTTTAAATTTACTAT
This sequence comes from Acanthosepion pharaonis, assembly GCA_903632075.3. NCBI lineage: Eukaryota > Metazoa > Mollusca > Cephalopoda > Sepiida > Sepiidae > Acanthosepion > Acanthosepion pharaonis. The sequence continues at coordinate 1,792,477 of CAHIKZ030001090.1, read as the reverse complement.
TCTTAATATTTAATATCATTTTATCTTGTAATGCTCTATAATTAGTTTTGTTGAGTGTATTTTTATCTTCTGAAAGGAATTTCTTTTTAAAAATGATAATTTAAATTTAAATTTACCATTCTTTAACTAGTAATAATAATATTAGCAAATTTCCTTTAATAATATGTAGCACTTCAGAAATCACCTAAATTTAAACTTTAACTATGGAATCAAACTAAAATCTAAATAAATTTCAAATATTAAAATATAGATAATGATTGTGAAATGTATATATAATTTATGTATGAAGATGAATGATCTTTTGTGTATATTGTTACATGTGTGTCTATGTGTGCATTTGTACTTGTTAATGAGAGTATGTATGTATGAATTTACAGAAATATGTTTGTGAGACATATATAAGAAGAAAACAATATCTTTAATATTGCCCTCAAATACTATTAAATAATGAAACCTAAACCTTAATTAAGTTTACCCATATAACAATAAATAAAAATTGCATTCACAAATTATTTTAGATATTAAAATAATATAGATGTTATTGTTACCGTATTTTTCTTCCTATAATTTGGAAACACAATTGGTCGGGTAAATAAACTATTATAATTTTAAATATTTCTTTAATAAGTTCCAGATAAATATGTTTATTACAATAGTAGTTAACTTGTATTAAATCCCTAAACTATTTACTTAAAAAATTAAATACTTAACTTAATATCTTTTACATTTTTTAGACACCTAATTTTCTATCAAACATTGTAATCTATCGTTTACATAATTTTGTTAAAACAAAATTACAGCCTCTTTCGATTCACTTCCCTCTCCCCCTCCCTCTTTACCATAAAACTTATTTGGATACGTCTGCCTTTTTTTCATTTTTTTTTCTTTTTTTTTATTTTTACTTTATTTCCTTTCCTCACTATTCCTACATATCAAGGTTCCGTTTTTTTTAACCATATAAATAGGTCAAGATTAGGTCACCCTACTACCCCAATATAAAAACCCCTTTAAGAGAGATATAAATTTAACCCTCCTGATATTCTGTATTGTCTCTTTAACCGCCACTTTAACCCTCCCTGTTTAATTACAAAAATTATATTACCCATCAATTTCTAATCACATTTTTTTCTCATTTCATTGTTGGAATTATTACCTGATGATCCGAAATCCTTTAAAAAGGATTTTGTTGAAATAAATTATTGTAATGGTACCTTAAAGTGGTCTGTTGTTCATTAAATATTAGCTCTGTTCTTCACATTGAGCTCTCAGGATTTCATCCTCCTTGGATTTACCAAGTTCTTCATAACTTAAATATATATATATATATATATATATTATGAAATGGACAAAGTCCGACAATTATTTTAAGACATTTTTATGTTTGTACATTCTTTTTATAGATGGTATTTATCAATTCACCCACAAGAATTGAATGTGGCACAAGGCCTTTTTAATGTGGGTATGTCTGAGCCCGTAGGCCCAGCCAAAAATAAAACCCATCTAAACCCGTCCAAGCGGGCTAGTTCCGTCAACCTCCCCAAACGAAACCCTACCCTTCGGCAGAGCTTCGTCAGGGTTCCTCTCTGCAAGCAGAGAGTTCGACAGACACCCGACCCGGCAGCTCACAAAGCACAGATACTACACTTTGATCCTAGCCACCGGGCCGAGCGGGTATTCTTTTTATAGATAGATATTTATTTCGTATAAAATACAAAATTGTGGCACAAGGCCGAAAAGGGGGAGGGGGTAAAAGGCTGGTCTTCACTAACTGTCTTATACCTAGCTAATTTCATTCGCGACCCGTTCATACATTACAATTTACTCATTCACCATAAGAACTCGTCCGTCACCAATCGATCCTCCAAGCACCATAATACCGCATCCACTCTAGGGAGACCTACAAAACGCGCCCCGTGTACTAATAATTTAATGACCCTAACAAATATGTACAGAAAAAATTCTAAGATGAAAAATGAGAGGGGTGGGGTGAGATGAACCCAATAACGAACTGAAATATTAACATAAATAAAAATTAAACTTTAACTGATGTTAGTAGGGCCCGTCCAACCCTCAAAATGTAGGGAGGCCACTGTATTCTGCCCATGAGACAAAATCAAGCAGCTCTCTTTCACTAAGGGAGTGGGAAAAGGTGATAAAATAAAATCATACGGGCATGGGAAAGTATAAGGCTGACCCAGTCGAGATTGAAAAGTGGGGGCCAAAAAACAAACTGGGGAGGTTGGGAATCTCGGGCTGGATCATAACTAAAAGATGTGGCCCGGGGGCAGGCCGGGAGCAACACTTACTCGCATTACCTAGGTACACCAAAGCTTGTCTAACCTAACCAAGGGGAGGGCACCACAGGAAGCCACCCCGATGCAGCGTAGGCTTGACCTAAAACAGAAAATCAAGGCTAGCCCCGTTCACACGAACCAAGCTCGCCTCAGTCACCCACCTTTCGCTGAAGACTGTCGAATGCAAGCGTTTTCTATCAGTTCTGATCTTCATCTTGAGCTGATGCTCAAAGAATCGATTCAGATCCTGATGAGAAAGACGCGTACCTCGCAAGACTTCCTCCTGTCGCGTCGTCCATATCACCATTCGGGCCGTGGCTAGCAGCGTGAGAAACACCATCCGTTTCACCCCGGAATACGGGGGCGACACATTGTCACACACGTATGCGCGATCCATGGGCACGAGCTTTTCGGGAGCGAGACGAGCCGTCAGCTCGCCGACATGGTCCCATAGGGGGCGGACACGGGGGCAATGGAAGAAGGCGTGCGAACCCGTTTCCTTCAGACCAAGGCCACACCGATCGCAGTCTGGCAAATCCGCCAAGCCCCATATGAAGGCCAGGTCGTTGAGAGGCAGCCGATTCCGAGCCAGTCGCCAGGTAAGCGAAAACTCAGGGTTACTGAGGTAATCCGCCGCTGGCGCCCAAGACCAGTGAGAGCGAAGCTCGCCCTCCGACATGTCGAGTTCCTTGCGTAGGGGATCCTTCGCGACCCTCTCCACTAGCGAACGATAGAAGACCTTCCTAGGCCGAGAAAGGTCGCTGGACCGAGGGACGGCAACCAGGGCCAACCGACACTCGCGAACGAAAAACGATTCCTCCTGGGGCCTACGATGGCGCTCGGCCCGCGAGATGGGGGGACTGATAGTGAGGCCAGGGAAGGCGGCCCTAACAATCCCCGTCATGACCGAATCACTTGTCAACGCGCGGCGTAGGAAAGCCAACCTCGAGGCATGTTTATGACTCAGCAGGTGTGGCATTCCCAGCCCCCCATGACACGGACGTTGTGCACAGACTTCTCTGTCGACCCGGGTCCCGCGTACCCTCCACAGAATGGAGGTCAGCGAGCTCTCCAGCGGTTTCCTGCGGTCGTCACAGAGAGGAAGTACGGACAATCGATAAAGGACAAGAGGGAAGATGTATGTAGCACACACCTCCGCCCTGCCCTTCACGGACAACCTCCGTCGAGCCCAAATCTTACCGGCGGCTACGACCTTTGCTCGTACTTCAGACCAATTCTTCTCCAGCTGGAGGTCGGGTCCAAACCACACCCGAGAATGCGGACAGGACCGTCCGTCCAACCGAAGGGCCCCGGAAGATCGACCCCTTCCAGGCGCCTAGCCGCAAGCCGGACGACTTGTCGCGGTTAATCTTGGCCCCTGTCACCTTTTCGTACCGATCAAGCGCCTTCTGCACTGCTCTGATGCCTCTGCGGGACGACACGAAAGCAGTTACGTCATCGGCGTACGCGGAAACCCTGGCTCGAGCACCGCCGGGAACGACGATTCCGCGTAGGGCCGGCCTGCACGCCCCGTCCCTCAGCCGGCGAAGGAGAGGCTCCAACGCCAAAGCGTAAAGTAGGGCGACAGCGGGCAACCCTGACGGACCGACCTAGACAGCGCGAAAGCGCCCGACAACTTCCGTTCACCTGTACCACAGCGCTGGGGAGCGATACAGGAGGCTAATCCAGCGGCAGAAGTCGGGTTCGAATCTGGCGGCCTGCAGGACAGCAGCGAGGTAGCGATGGTCGACCCTATCAAATGCCTTGGACTGATCCAAATTGATCAGCGCGGCTTTCTCGTCGTCTTTACGCCCTCTATGATCGTGCGGATCAAGCAGGTTGCTCTGAATTGTTCGACCCCTCACAGCACAGGTCTGCTCGGGACCCAACAGAGACTCGGCAACTGACTGCAAGCGCTCCTGCAGGATCTTGGCCATAATCTTTAACTCTGTGTTCAGCAGAGTTATGGGCCTGTAGTCGTCTAGTTTCCCCGACACCCTTGCCCTTTTTTTCAACAGCGTGATCACGCCCTGAGAACCGGTCGGGGAGGGACCCTGCCGGAACCAGTTGTTGAACACGACCGTCAAAATCGGGACAAAGATGTGCGACAGCCTCAAGTACACTTCATAGGGCAGACCATCCAGACCGGGCGACTTGCCTCTGCCGACCTTCTTCAAAACCGCGTAGATCTCGCCCTCGGTAATCTCTCCCCTCGCAGCTAGCCGCTTCAGTCGGCGAAAGCCGAGGAAAGTCGGCCAAATAGCTGCGAAACTCGTCCTCACGAAGACCAGGCTCCCTGGTAAAGCGGCTCTCGAAATGCCGCCGAAACGCCTCACGTCGTCGGTGGCCTGAAGGCGCGCCCCTCCGGGCTTACGACCACGAATGTAACGATCGCCACCTCGACGGACCTCTTCCCTGCGCAGGTCTGCGCCCATGCTCACGGCTTCGGAAGACATCTTGCTTAACCTATGCCTAATTACCATGCCCATGTAGCGCTCGCTATTCATGCGCTCCAGGGTTTCCTTACAAATATTTAAGTAAATGTTTGTTTATAATAAACAGTATTAAACAACATTTACTGGCCTGAATGTCCGAGAAATTTTCAGGTCGGTAAATGTTGATTAATACTGTTTATTATAAACAGAGCATTTACTTAAATATTTGTATCTATAAAAAGAATTTATAAACATAAAAATATCTTTATAAATATATATATATATATATATATATATATATGACTGTACCTGTGCGGTAAAACGTATATTTGTGACCATATGGTATTTGATAGTCATGATCTATATATGAAATCTTGAAAATAGATATATTCCAACGAAATTTGATATCAATTATTTATGTTTTTATTACGTTTCTTTCTGATTATTTACAGCCATACCAAGTTTGCACAATGGAACATTTGCGCGAAACACTAGCGAACGAGTTGCGCCTATTCCTCTGTGAATAAATAACACTGCGAAGGGAGAAAGGAATCGAAGTAATATCCAATATTTTTCTTGAAATGCAAAAGATTTTCTTGGGAAAATTGGCTTCATTTTCCCGAAGAAACAAATCAGATTGGCAAGCAGTTTCAATAAATCCGTTATTGCTTTTTCGATTTCTTTTTTTTTTATTTCTCAATCACTGCCATTGATAAGATATTCACGATGGCTATTTCGATTTTTCGTCTGACAGTCTAAAGAGGGTTTTATTTGCAGTGGGTGTAGATTTATTTAGTTTCCGGAACTATTACATGACAACAGTCTGCTACGTCTTTCCGTCTCATCCCCGGTTCTCTTTCTCTGCCTCACATCAGCTCATTGATTCACATTCGCACGTACATACCCATTTTCTTGTATGTGAGAGATAAATACATTTTTAAAACCTGTTGTGCACAAGCAAATAAAAATATTTAGAACCCATCGGAATTTTCTCGAAATTCTAAATATAAATTTATCGGTTAATTTTACTGGAAGGATTGGGTAAAAATATTTTTTGGAACGTCTTTGGTGAAAGTTGAAAATCGAACTAAAAGAAAAAAACAGTAAATTTAGAATCTGGAAATAATAATGAAGCCAAGAAATATATGCGAAATAACACTTATTACGTCCCTAATTCATTGATTTCGAAAGACCAGAAACTACATTTCTGTTTCTATTTTTTCTCAAAAATGTATAGCTGGTAATATTTTTTTTTCAAAAACGTATAGTTAGTAATATTTTTTTTTTTTTTTTCAAAAACGTATAGCTGGCAACATTATTTTTTCAAAAACATATTACCAGAGGCCTTGCTGTTGAACGTAGTTTATCGTCATACCCAGGACGCGGACGTAGTTTATCGTCATACCCAGGACACGGATGTAGTTTATCGTCATACCCAGGACGCGGATGTAGTTTATCGTCTTACCCAGGACGCGGACGTAGTTTATCGTCATACCCAGGACGCCATGTTTTGCTTGGAATAATGAAAATGAGAACTTTTTCTGATTCAAATGAAAATAAATTAAAAAAAAAATGTGAATCCCGGTAAAAAAAAGTGTAAAACATTTTTGAGCCAAGTTAAAAAAGTCTAAGAACTTTTACTGGGTCAAGATAAAAATGTCTAAGAACTTTTTTTTGACTAAAGCTAAAACATTTTTCTGGTTCAAGATAAAAATGTGTAATAACTTTTTCTGGATCAGCTTTCTTCAGGATCGGTCAATATCTCTGAGATGAGGTATTTTGATTACTTACATTTACATTATTCAGACTGTTATCCTCATCTCCTGAGTATCTCACCTGACCGGGTCTTGTTTCAGATAAGCAATATGACTTTTGCTTCTCTTCATCAACTGCTGAATTGGGTGACTGACTTTGAAACTTAAACTGCTCCAATTGAACAGTAAAAATTTCCAGTAATGAAAGACTCGGCCAAAAACGGGTTATACTGCTAGTATGGCAATAAATCACTTGAATGTATCCCAGATTTCACTAATGTCAAACTGATTTAAATTAGATCTTTTTCTACTGAAAACTTTTGAGAAGCTAACAGACATTATTAACATGGCCACAAGCAAAATTCCATGGCTTTGCTTTCATAATTTTCTACTTTGACAGCTAAATAAGCTTTCAGGAAGAAAAAAGAGAATAATACTTAAATGAAAACTGACTGCTGACCACAACGCTAGAGGTGTACACGGAACTGCTGAAAAGTTATCGGCCCGAGTTATAGAGGTGTACACGGAACTACTGAAAAGTTATCGGCTCGAGTTATTTCCCGAGATCAGTTACAATGATTAAACATCCGATTTTTGAAAAGTTTTTTAGTCGGTCTGAGAAATTTTCAACACTTCTCGCATCTTTTCTGCAAATTCACTCCCAAATAAATTTATATTTACTAAAATTCACACAAAAAAATTCTTCCAGAGCGAGGCCCTTCCATTACACTTCGATTGAGATCGCCCCAAATGTCGGCAACTCGGGTGCACTATTTTTAAGTGTGGGGTCTGTATTAGCGCTCACCCGGATAAGTAAGCCAAAAACAGATTTTTTTCTACTTTTTTTTAATTGTAAAAAATTCCTTACTGATCTTATTTACATTATTCGGACTGTTATCCTCATCTTCATTTCCATATTCCCAACGTTTCGGCCGTTGTACGTTCCGGCCTTCTTCAGGATCGGTCTATATCTCTGAGATGAGGTATTTTGATTAATGACATTATTTACATTATTCAGACTGTTATCCTCATCTTCATTGCTATATTCGCAATGTTTCGGCTGTTGTACGCTCCAGCCTTCTTCAGGTGATTGGAATTTCGAACCGAACCCTTTGTTTCGTCCACCGGGATGGATTTTTCTCGTTCCACGTGCCATACCTCTTCCGGATGGTTCAGTTATTTGCTTTTAACTCAACTCTCCATGTTTGGGTCACCACTGCTGTGGCCGGGTATTGAACTCACAACTAAATTTGGTCTAGTCTAGTCACTGGATTTAACCAACGGAAATCCCCGAATGGGAGGGGTGTTAAGGGGCCATTTTTGTGATCTCAATCTTTTTTCAGCCTCACACGCAACAGCAGTTGAAGAGGCGTTTCTCCTCAGCCGTTGAGTCAAATGTAATGTCAATCGATAACTTCTGATATCTTGATCCTGATCCCCGTCCTTCTCTTTATCCTTTCCCCAGAAAAGCCTCTTTACTCCTAATCTCACTCTCCTTAACCCCTTGCGTGCTAGTGGCACTCCCGCCTTGCTTGGGGTGATATAGTTAAAAAATAATAATAATAATAATTACAATTTCTCATCACAGAAATATATAGACAGATGTAACTTTATTGAAAAAAAAAACAAGCAGTATAACCCATCTTTGACAGGGTCTTTCATTACTGGGAATTTTTGCCGTTCAATTGGAGCAGTTTAAGTTTAAATTCAGCTTCCCGCCGAAAATCAATATTAGTAACAACATTTGGGTGCAACTGAGGCACATACCCAAATGGGGGTTTAACAAATTTGAATGGGGGAGGGGGGGTCCTGAAAAGGGAACTGTGTAATAATAAATATTATTTTAATTTAATTTAAACTATTTATTTTTCATGAAGTTTTTATGAAAGATATATATCCAAGAACAGATAGTAAATAGTAAAACGTTGCTGAGAGTTATAATGGACAGGAAGTAGTGGAGAGCCATTGTCTCACCAACAATTTGGACTCAAAACCGGCACTGAAGAATTATCTATCAAACAAAAAAATTTCATCAAGATCAGATGAAAACTGTGGAAATGCATAAACAACATCCGATCACACATACACACACACATACACACACACACACACACACATACACACACAAACATTTTGAGAATTATAGATATAGATGAAAACGTTCTACTAAAAACAAATAAAACAATACAAATGAGGGATCGAATGTTTGGTTGGGTTTGTTTTGTTTTACGGCATTGTTTTAACTTCAATGGGTTATTTAATGCCGACAAGATTCAAACATCTATTTCTGGGAATATTTTTCCTTGAAGAAATTTATAGCTGGTCATATTTTTTCCAAAAAATGTCAAGCTGTTTTTACTGCTGGTATTTTAAAGTTAATGTTAAAGTATTGCTGATAATCATTTTTTCTTCAAAGATTATTGCTGGTAATATTTTTTTATTGCAAAGTATTTCAGGTATTAAAGCCTATTTTACACATGTTTGGGTGTTAACTATTTGCCCATAGCTGGGACCCTAACAGGTGCTACCACCCTGGGTCAGGGTGAACCTGGGAACATCAGCAATTAAGAGGTGGTTCCACGCTCCTCAAAACCTCCTGAACAGAGGCCTTGCTGTTGGACGTAGTTAATCGTCATACCCAGGACGCGGATGTAGTTTATCGTCTTACCCAGGACGTGGATGTTGTTTATCGTCTTACTCGGGACGCGGATGTAGTTTATCGCCTTACCCGGGACGCGGATGTATTTTTATCGTCATACCCAGGACGCGGACGTGGTTTATCGTCTTACCCAGGACGCGGATGTAGTTTATCGTCTTACCTAGGACGCGGATGTAGTTTATCGTCATACCCAGGACGGGGGATCGATTGTATGGTCATCAGTGAAAAGATGAGACTGAAATGCGATTTACAGGCTGGGGAAACCAAAATGAAGCAGGTGCAGAATTTTAAATATCTGGGAAGTGTTTTGACAGAAGCCAGTAAGTGCGACACTGAGATCCGAAGACGTATTGGGATGGCCAAAGACGCATTCCAAAAGCTGGGCAGAGTATTACGAGACAGAAGGATTTCTTTGGTAACAAAGAAAAGAGTACTGAGCTGCTACGTGGCATCTGTCCTCTTTTACGGCAGCGAATGTCGTACGGTTTCCTCAAAGATGAAGAAGAGACTCGAGGCAACGGAGGTATGGTTCTACAGAAGGATGCTAAGGAGACGATGGACCTAGCGTGTGAGCAACAATGAGGTTTTGAAGAGGATGCAGACCAAGAGGAAGCTTATACTTAACATCAGGAAGTGGCAGCTGATATTTCTGGGAAACGTTATAAGAAAGGAGGGCCTGGAGAATCTGATACTCACAGGTCGAATAGCGGGAAAGAGAGACAACGCCTGACATAGCTAGCTGTCTTCAGCAAGTGGATGACAGAACATGGCCTGGGGAAAGTAGCAAAGGGATAAAACTTATTGAGAGCTACAAAGGATAGGAGGAAGTGGAGAGCCATGATCGCTTACGGCCTGAAGGGACACAGTACATAAAAAGAAAGAAAAGATTAAAAGGTTCAGTGGGCATGAGAAAGGCTGATGTTTTAGCAAGAATTTCAGGTTTCTTCGAATATCAGCTTAATGCCACTTGCGTGAACCATTTCTTACATGAACTTTAAAGAATTGCACTGAATTTACCGGTTAGCGAACGAACAAACGGCAATGAACAAAATAAAAAACAAATCAAAGGCCAGAAAATTAATTGTAAGTTCGAACAGGGACAGACGTTTCTGACAATGCTTTTATCAAATGAATCCTAATAACAATCTTGAATTTCATTAATATATAAATAAAACTATATATTTTCAATCTAAATTTAAAAAAGAAAGTCTGTTTTCCATTCGTTCCATTTAAAAAATTAAATTGTATATTCTTTGACAGTAGCCAAAAAACCTTTATGCATTGATCTTGAATTAACTTGAACTAATGTATATATATATATATATATATATATATATATATATATATATATATATATATATATATGTATGTATGTAAGTATGTAAATCTATCTCAAGTCTGTTCTAGCCTGTTTTTGACGGGAAACAATGTATATTTCCTTAATGTGCATAAGCGAAATTCAATATGTAAAACTGAAACCAAGGAATGATTATATGTATTAATGCAACAAGGATACAAATTAAACCACGTTACACGAAGGATGCTGAACAATAAACTAGAAGAAGATGTGGTCGTCAGCAAAAGAGACGGCCCAACGTTTGAGCTACGAATTGGGGATGTCTAAATGAATTACCATTACATCAATTGTGTGTGTGTGTGTATATATATATATATATATATATATATATATTAGTTTAATTAAGACAGGTATGCAATGAAAAAAAAGGTGGACTGAAAGATACAAACGTGGAAATGGTTATACGGGAATTTAAGTTACCGAACCTTCGTAGTCAGCATTAGCCTCATCCAACTCATTCCAAATCCTCTGCATTGTCGTCAAATCTATCTATCTATCTATCTATCTATCTATCTATCTATCTATCTATCTATCTATCTATCTGTTTCATTCATCTCTCTTTATCTCAGACTGTCTATCTATCTTTCTTAGTCTATTCTTCTCTCTAATTAATACAAATTAAACCACGTTACAAGAAGGATGCTGAAAAATAAACTATAAGAAGATATGGTCTTCAGCAAAAGAGACGGACTAAATTTTGAGCTACAAATTGGGGATGTCTAAATGAATTAGCATTGCATCAAGGTGTATAAATGAAATTTACTTATACGTAAACCGAACTAATATAAAATGTATTAATGCAATAAGATTACAAAACATTCGATTTTTTTTTCCAGGGGTACTGAAAAATGAACTCTAAGAAGAAATAAAAAAGTCGTCAGTAAAAGAGTCATCCTTACATATTGGAGTCGTCAAACTCAACCAGGTATTGAAATGTAACTATCTAAGTGGCATAGTAAGAGACGAGGAAAAATGTGACACGGAAATGAGTAGTCGCAAACGAATGACGAAAGATGCCTTTTAGAAACTAAGCAAACTATTAAGTCATAGAAAAACTTCCTCACAAAGAAAGTAAAGAGTACTGATCTGTTATATAATATCTAATCTCCTATATAGCAGTGAACGCAGGACAATTGTTTCACACATAAAGACGAGACTTGAAAAGACAGAAAACGATTGCTGTGAATATCATGGACAGAACATGTATTTGTTTGTGTGTTTAGTGGCATATCAACTTCTTATGGGTCATTTAATGCTAAAATTTAATTTACTTGGGAGTATTAGTAATTTTATTTACAAAAATGTATTGCTGGTAATTTTTTTACTATGAAAATGTATTACTGGTATTTTTATTATAATAATGTTCTTTTATACTTTCTTAGCTTTGTGGCCCCAGTTTGAGGGTTAACTATTTGCCTATAGTTGGGACCCTAACAGGTGCTACCATCCCGGATCAGGGTGAATCTGAGAATAACAGCAATTAAGAAGTCGTTCCACGCTCCTCCTCCTTTCTTTCAATCATTGGCCTTGCTGCCGGATATCGTTTATCGTCATACCCAGGACGTGACAGAACATGTAAGAAACGTGGAAGTCTTAAGAAAAAATAGGTACAATAACGAAATTATACTACAATAAAAAAAAAAAGAAATTTAAAATTTCTGAAACATGTTATGAGGAAAGAGGCTTGGAGAATTTTACACTCACAAGACATAATTAAAGTAAGAGAAACAGGAAGAAATAGAAAGTAAACTATTTAATGAGTTTGCGTGAATGGATGGACAAGGTAAAGGTCAAAAGTTACTTAGCTAACAAGACTAAGTTGTGGAGAGTCCTAACTGCGCACGGCCTGAAGGAATTTGATGGATAAAAAAAGCTAAAAAAGAATCTCGATTTGACCAAGAATTGATTTTAAAATATACTCCGTTATTTGGTCAGATTTTTCAAAGCGCTCGGGACCGAGAACTTTCCATTCATCGATATGAGTAAAGCAGACGACTGTTTTTTTATGAAGCTATGAATCTTTTTTATTCATTTTATTTGTATCGTTGAACTTGACTTAAATAGACTTGACTTATAGTTGATGCATTTGGTTTCTATAAAAGTAGAATGTGTGCGATGATGCGTTCAAAGTTGCTTACAGACATGTCTGGATTAACGCAAAGATAATGCTTGCCGACGAACAAATCAGAGAAAGAGAGGCACACTTATGGAGAAGAAAAGCCAAACATTAACAGCTAAAGAAAATAAAAAATCACCGATATTAACTCACTTTTTTTAGTCTTTATCCTTATGATTATATTTAGGTTCAAATCGTTTCTCCCCAGCCTGTTTCTAGAGTGGAAGAGACGTGAATTTGTATCAGTCAGTCAGTCAGTCAGTCAGTCAGTCAGATAAGTGCCATGCTTATTACACACATCGGCGATCATGTATCTTTTGATACATGATTGACGAAGCAGATTTTTGCCATTTCTTTCTGCAGTAGAAAAGTTGCCAATCAAGGCTAAGGAACCCAATCTACCTTACTGATAAATAGATGGATATGCATTCATACCTATCCCAAGGGTATTTGTGCACAAGTAAATCTAACGAACCTGACTGGAATTCGAACTCGGCTTGTATACAGGGCTGAAAATTTCATATAGGCTGACTATGAAGGTTTTGCAGTAGAGCTGTGAAATCTTCTTCTTTTATATGCCGTGTCCCTTCAGGACGTGGGCGATCGTGGCTCTCTTTTGATGCCTTGATCCTGATCCCCGTCCTTCTCTTTATTCTTTCCTCAAACACCCCTCTTTACCCTTACTCCCACCATCTGTAAACCCCTTGCATGCTAGTGGCACTTCTGCCTTGTTTAGGGGGGAAATGCTTAAAAAAAATAAATAAATCAAAGAACACTTAAAAACAGAAACAAATGAAAAGAAAGAATGGTGTATATAAATTCAAATGTCAAGAAACTAAATACTGTAGAAAAATGTAGATAATGAAAAGAGAGAAAAACACGGAAAAAACAAAGACATGGTGTAGGGGGGGAGAAACTATAGAAAAAGAAAGAGAGAAATAAGTAGATATAGTAAGAGAGAGAGAGAGAGAGAGAGAGAATCATAGAAATATCAATATCAAAACAGAGAGAGAAAAAGAACTTAGAAGGAGAGGAAATATCAAGGGGAAACAAAAAAGAAAGAAAGAAAGAAAGAAAGAAAGAAAGACCAAGACTGAGAGAGAAAGAAACAGAGTGACAATGAAAGAGAGAGAGAGAGAGAGAGAGAGAGAGAAAGGGAGAGAAAGGGAGAGAAAGATATTAAGACAAAGGTAAAAAGAAAGAGTGTGAAACGGAGAGAAAGAGAAGTTTTTTTTTGTTTTTTTTTAAGCATTACGCCCCGAGCAAGGTGTGAAGTCACTAGGATGCAGGGGGTTGCAGAAGATTTGGAGCGAGAGCAGATAGGAGTGATAGAGGAAAGGATGAGGAGAAAGATAGTGGGTAGATCAAGGTAACTGGAGATGTCGATTGACATTACATTTGAATAGTTGGAGATTATAGCTATCACGAAAACAGTAATTGGGAAGGGTGTTCCACAGGCGAGAGGTGCGACGTATGAAGCTATTGGAGTAGAAGAGACGGCTACATTTAAAAGTTTCTACAGTGTAAGGGTGGGGGCGGGATGCCAACCTTGTAGGGCGCTTGAATTCATGAAGTCTGGGAACCAGTGAAAGCAGCTCATCGGAGCAATTACCATGAAAGTACTTGTAAAAAAGACAGAGAGAGGCGACTGCGCGTCTGTGAGAGAGCGACTGTAGACGAGATGCCAGATCAGGGCCAATTATATTATATATCCGCCTCTGGATCTTGTCAAGGACTCCGAGGTAAACAGAAGGTGCACCAGACCATATATGGCAGCAATACTCCATGGAAAGTCGAATGGGTGATTTGTTAGAGAGAAATATAGGGAAGAAGTGTAAAGAAAATAACACTGACTCTTAGGGTTTCAATTTCAAGTGAGATAATTCTAGGGCAGTAAAACGTTACAAAGATGTAATGTTAGTAACGTCTGAAATTTTTCATACGTAAAATAATTTCTCATCAGCTTCTGGATTCCCTTAAAATGGACGCCGGTTGAATCGGAGGTACATTGTTTCGAGTTTTTCTTTGAACTTTTGATTACATTCCAAATGTTTGATAAATTTTTGTTCTCCCTTCGTACGTTAGACATTTACATAACTTCCAACTGTTTGCAATGTGTGTGCCTGAGTGAGCGCGTGTGTGTCCTAAGGTTAAACTAGGTTCACTTCCTGAATCTGTTGGTGCGTCCATTTTTATCCTTCGAGGTCCGAATCTGCCCTTGTTGGCTTTGAAGATATCATTTTAGTTAACTCTTTAATTTCCTAGGTCTGTTGAATATCTGAGGTAAGAACGAGTATAAAGCTTCCGATGGTATCTCTTAGAACAGTGTTTCCCACGCATTTTTTTTGAACCGTGGACTTAATAAAGGGTTCAGACCGAAACGTCAAGAATATGGTAATAAGGATAAAGACATCAGTCCGAACGATTTAAATAGTGTAAATGGTTAAAATAGCTCATCTCAGAAAGATACACAGATCCTTAAGAAGGCCGGAGTGTACAACGACTGAAATATCGTGAATATGGCAATAAATATGAGGACAACAGCCCGAATGATGTAAATAGTGTAAATAGTTCAAAATACCTAATCTCAGAAAGATAGACAGATCTTGAAGAAGGTCAGAGCTTACAACTGCCCAAACGTCGGGAATATATCAATAGAGATGAGGAAAACTGTTCGAACGATGTAAATAGTGTAAATAGTTAAAATAGCTCATCTCAGAAAGACAGACAGATCCTGTAGAAGGCCGGAGCGTACAACTGCCGAAAAGTCGGGAATATATCAATAGAGATGAGGAAAACAGTTCGAACGATGTAAATAGCTCATCTCAGAAGGATAGGAATATCCTGAAGAAGGCCAGAGTGTATAACGAGCGACACGTCGTGAATATAGCAATAAAGATGAAGACAACAATCTGAACAATGCAAATAGTGTAAATAAAATACTTTTTCGTGTACTAATATATTAAGGGTCTAAACTTGCTGTAAATATTCCTTGCTAGTAAAAGGAAGAAGCAATTATACAGTTTTTGGAAAGAGGGTTATATTTCGAAGTTGCATAGTTTTGAAATGCTTGAAATTAATTCTTTGAGAAGTAATTTGTTTCCGCATCACTGAGCTTAACAGCGTCAACATTTGGCGGATGATTCCGGTGAAAGAAAGAGAAAAGTGCACTTGACTGTTGGACAAACGAGCAGTTGAAAAACAAGGAAGGCATGAAATGGTGTAGGGGGATTATTAAATTTAGGAAAGAAGAGAGATTGACATAATTAAGGAGAGCGGGTTCAGTAGGCTAGAAAACGCGCGGGAAAGTATTAGAGAAAGAAATAAAACGGAAAAGAAGGACTGATAAAAAGAAGGTGTGTATGTGGGGTGGGGGTAAAATACAGATTGAAATAAAAATGGCCACGGACAGAATGAATGAAGATCTTCGAAAGGGAAAGAATAAAAAGTGTAAAAGAGAATGAAAAATGTGTAATATATGTAAAAAATACACACTGATAGGTGGGTAAAAGGAAAGAAGAAGAAGAAGAGGAAGAAGAAAGACGAGGAGGAAGAAGAAGGAGAAGAAACAGGAGGAAGAGAAGAAGAAGAAGAAGAAGAAGAAGAAGAAGAAGAAGAAGAAACAGAGGGAAGAAGAAGAAGAAGAAGAAGAAGAAGAAGAAGAAGAAGAAGAAGAAGAAAGACGAGGAGGAAGAAGAAGGAGACGAAACAGGAGGAAAAGAAGAAGAAGAAGAAGAAAAGACGAGGAGGAGGAGGAAGAAGAAGAAACAGGAGGAAGAGAAGAAAATGAGAAGAAGAAAAAAGACGAGGAGGAAGAAGAGAAGTAAGAGTAGGAGGAAAAAAAGGAGGGGATAGGAATGAGGGTGAATAGGAAGAGAAGTTGGTTGTATAGAAGATGAAGGTGTAGAGAAAAAAGGAAGAGGAAGAAGAAGAGAGGGATGAGTAGCACAAGAAAGAGGAAGAGTGGGATGGATGGGAATGAAGGGGAGGAAGAAAAGAAAGTGAAGGAATAGAAGAGGAAGAGGGGAACAAAAGAGGTGGAAGAAAAGGAGGGGGAAAGAGAACAATGATGATCAGAATGGAGGAAGAGAAGAAGCAAGAGAAAAAAAAAATAAAAAGAGGAAAACGACGAGGAAGAGAAGAAGGGAGAAAAAAGAAGGAAGAGGAAGAAGATTTGGTAGAATGACAAAAAAGAAAGAAAATACAGAAAGATCAAGAAAGAAAATAAATGCTTTATGTAACTAAGAAAATAATGGTAAAAAAAGAGAAAAACAAGAATTTGCAATTCGAATAAAAATGAAAAAATGTTTAAAAATCTTTTAAATATACACGAGTTGAAAATAGTTTGCAACGCTGTGAATATGTAAAAACGGAGCAAATTAGACGTTGCCTCAAGTGACACCGGCCTACATTACTTCGTTCTATTTTGACTGTATAATTCACAACAAGATAATTGCTAACAGCTAAACACTGAGTAGCCTCCAAAAAGGGGAGGGTTTAATGTTTATGAGAAATTAATTAGAATGAGAAAGCGTGAGGGAGAGGGAGGGGAGAGAGAGTTGTAGGGAGAGGAGTTTAAAGTCTAATCAGTCTGGAAGGATAAGTAGAATATAAATAGGAGGGAAAAGCGAAGAATTTGCAAGAAAAGTAAAAGAAAGAAGGCGGTGTGGCGAGAATGGACACCAAAGTAGAATGGTCGGTGCTTGGAGTGGAACAAAGCAAGAAATGAGGAAACGAGTTCAATTCTTTCTTCTTATTCTCTAGTTTGCTATATATATATATATATATATATATATATATATATATACTAAAATACTTTATATACTCTAGAATAAAGAAGATTGTTTTACTTTGTATTGAGCCCTCTTTTAAATTGAATGTTATGGACACTGGAATTGTACTCGATTCGTTTTCATTTTATATATATATATATATATATATATATATATATATACACATTTTACATATATATATATATATACATTTTACACACACACACACACACACACATTTTAAAAACCCTTTATTCTACATTCAACACCTTCACTTGATAAGACACAAGAAATTTTGAAACAAAATAGGTATTTTTGTAGTGATTTTATAAAATATTTATGTTATAATTTCGAATAGATAATTATATATATATATATATATATATATATATATATATATATATATATATATATATATATATATATATATATATATATATATATATATGTTAAGAAATATACATACTTTTTTACGTTAATTGCTCAACTCTTGGTTTCAAGCCGGCATGAGACTCAGAGTTGAGCGATTATATATATATATATATATATATATATATATATATATATATATATATATATATATATATATATATATATATATATATATATATATATATATATATATATATATATATAAATGGATAGGTCCGACAATTTATTTATTAATAAATAAATAAATTGTTGGACCTTGTCCATTTCTTAATATATGACGTCATTTGTTTACATTTGATACGCCAGAGCAGTTATGAATGTACGAGATTCATGGAAGATTGGAGTTTATAAGCAGTAAATTTGACCTTGTCTACCGAACGGTTCTTTGTGGCCGAGCGGTCAATGCACGTCAGCGTATATGACGGTTCCGTATAGGATGCAGTTTCGAATCCTGTCAAAGAACGAATATTTTCTATGAAAGTTTCTCGGACATTCAGGCCGGTAAATGTTATTTAATACTGTTTATCATAAACGGAGCATTTGCTTAAATACTTGTATCTATAAATAACAACGTTAAACATAAAAATGTCTTTAATATATATATTAATTTTATGTGAACAAAGTAAGATAATTTAGAAATTTTGTGATGTCAAAAAACACTCGTTGCCACTTTTGTGATGTCAACGAAAGTTCGTTGTCACTTTCGTAATGCTCGCTGCAGTAGAGACTTTGTAATCGCAGATACAACTATAGTAACGCCGTTGAACAATATTGGTGTCAGACGCCTTCGAATAACACTCGCACTAATAGTATTTTCTCGATAATACTTGCCCGAATAGTAATCCGTACAGGCATCTTATATAGAATTAGTATAGTGGATAGAGTAGAGAATAGCGGTCCGTATAGTAATAGAGGATAGAGTAGAAATGGTGAACCGAATAGTGATAGAGCATAGTATAGGAATAGTGATCAATATAGACCGTATATATGTTTCTCACTGGTCTATTGTATAATGGGATCAAATTTGCAACTGGCGATCTATGTTCAAACTCAAGTGTTGGCAGCGACACTTTAACACTTAATATATATATATTAAATAGCTCTGTTATTTAACATTGATCACTATTTTTTCTTACAGTGTAGAGTATTTATGTGTTCGTATACGATCGCTCTCTCCTATATTTACCCATTTGTTTATATAATAATAATAATAATAATAATAATGGTTTTAAGCTATGCTATTTTTATGGGTTAAAGTGCGTAATATTAGGGATAGATCATATGTAAATATAAAAGGGGAGATTGAAGTCAACACCCAGAGGTGACAGTCTGTTTCATGTTAAACGCAATCGTCAGGCCATCCTTTACCAGCTATAACCAGAGCTGATGCCCTCCAACTTAAATACTCACTTCGCTCTGAGATACGTGGACGGTGATTCAATCGGGGGAACTCTCCGCCCTGACTGTTGACTTCAGTTTAGGAAGCCCTTCCACCAGCGACGCCGTGTCATCATGGCACTGGCTGCATACAGAGTTATAGTTGAATTCTTTTTTACGGTTGACCAACCCTTTCTGGATTATGTAAAGCCGATAAATTTTGGATTGTATGAAGAAGGTTTTCTTTTTTCTTTTTTTTGTTTCTTTTTTTTTGCGAATGAATAGTACCATAAATTTATTTTTTAGGAGAACAATGACTTTTTCCTTACACCAGTTTTACTATTTAACGTATAACTGGAGGGTGGATACATATCTTGAATGTGAATCTAACGAACTCATATATAACTTTGTATATAGCATGAAACAAAATTAACAGAAATGTCAAATTAGATACTTTCGAAAAAAACTTCAGCTCGATCAAGAAAGAATAAATAAAATATGCGTTTTGGTCAGAGATTCTCAGCACTTTCATAGAAAGTAGATATTTATCAGGAAAAAAACTAATATAACAATATTTAGCCCTTCGGTGAATTATCGTCAATGAAAATACACACCTTTGTGCAAATTAATGGAAACAAAACCAATAATTTCCGTTATTATCTCCTTTTTTCATATCTTTCCAATGAAACATGACCTAGTGCACATGTTAGTACTTCGTACATTCCACGAAGTCGTTCCTTGATTCACCACAGATTCCCGATTAGATTTAAATCAAGAGATTATCCGGGCCAATCTATAGTACTTTGATTTGCTCACTGGTAGGGCTTGCCAGTGTGTTCGTGCAGCGTTACAATTTTCGGATGCTTCCTTGGAGTAACGCCCATCGCAGACAATGTCCGTAGGACAACTAATCGACAGTCGAGACAATAGTGTGGAGACGTGATAAAAATCTGATGCGATCACGGAAGACGCAATATTTATCAAGGCCAAACAAATTTCATTATATACCCAGAAAATAGATTCCTATTATTGCACACCACTGTAATTGACCTAATCCGAGGAAAAATAGAAATCGATTACAACCTGTCACTCCAGTGTGTCTAAAACTGACCAAATGGTGAAAGAAACTCTTGCGGTTGTTTCAATTAATTTGTCACAAGGGTGTATGTAAATTATAAGAAAAAATAAGAAATAAAAATGTCAGTTAAAATGACGGGTTAAAATGCTGACTTGTGCGCAATTAAGAAGTTTTTTTTTTTTTTTTTTTTTTTTACATAACCAAGAATTTACACTGAGGAAAAGATAATTTTTGAATTAATGTTAACAGGATATTTTGTCCGATTACTTCTATTCTCGTCTCTCTCTGTCTGTTTTTCTCTCTCTCAGTGTCTTTCTATCTCTCTCTGTGTCTTTAGCTCTCTATTTGTCTTTCTCTCCCTCTCTCTGTCTTTACTCTCTCTCTCCCTTTCTGTCTTACTCAATCTTTCTTACTCTTGGCTGGGTTTATAAAATATTTTCTTCGTTGTCTGAATATATATATATATATATGTAGTATATACTACCGCACTTTCATTCACGCACCCGCACGCACAGACACACAGACGCACGCACGTATAATTGTTAAATAATATATATATATATATATATATATATATATATATATATATATATATATATAAGTTATGAAAAAACTTGGTAATCCGTATGGGTAGTCCCAAGGAGGATGAAATCTGAGAGCTTAATGTAAATCAAGAGCTAATATTTTAAAAAAATAGACTTTTAAGGTTCCATTATAATAATTTATTTCGCCAGAGCCCTTTTAAAGGACGCTGTATCATCAGATAGCACTTCTAAAAGATGAAACGAAAAAAAAAAAAATGGAACCTTAAAGTGGTCTCTTTTTCTTTAATATATATATATATATATATATGTGTGTGTGTGTGTGTGTGTGTGTGTGTGTGTGAAATTAATTATTTGCTTATGCCGTTTATACAATGTTTCACATTTCTAATGGTTCGGATAAGTCAATTATATTCCCAACAGATTGTTGAGCAAAACAATGCTGTTCATGTAAAGAGTCACGTGACAGTAAAACCTCAATTTATCAGATTTTGATTTAAGGGATAACGCATTTAGGCAAGCACTCCACGCGTATTTCTGGGCCACAACGAACTGACTTTTTATTTTTATCGAACGAAATTAGATAAATGCTGGAACAAATGGTTAAGTTACTAAGTGCATAGCAAACTTATAAGTGGCTCATCGACGCGGTTTAATGGTTAGCAAGCTTGTCTTTTTTGATCAATTATGACTGAATAGTGGGTTCGATTCTCACTGGGTGCCCTCATACTTTTGGTCTTGTGTCATATCAAAGCTGTGCTTAGAAAATCACCGAAACATTTCGGCGTGCTGTAATAGTGAGCAAGCATTTCTCGCTAGAAACAATTGCGACCGAGTAGTGAGTTCGATCTTCCCTGGGTGTCTCATACTTTCAGCCTTGTGCCACTCTTAGACAATCACCATATCAAACTTATTAGTTGTAATGGGAGCTGGGAACCAAAAAAAATTGCCGTGTTCAGCAATTTCAAGAAACAGTTTTTTACTGTAAGTAACAAAACCTACTTGGCAATAGTACATATATATATATATATATATATATATATATATATATATATACAGGGTAACCCGGACATAAGAGAGTTGTCGGGAGCGGAGAAGAAGTCTCTTATATCCGGGTTTCTCTTATATCCGGGTTTGGTCTAATTTATATACATTAACACAGGCTCTAATTTGGGACCAGATAAAATCTCTCTTATATCCGGATTTCTCTTATATCCGGGTCTCTTATATCCGGGTTACACTGTATAATGTAAATCTATCTAAACTCGTTGGATGAAAAAAACCCTGGATACCACAATTTTCAAATCAATTGGCATCAGAGGGAAAAAAAACAAAAAACAAACAAACAACAGAAACCTCGAAACAGGGCTAAAGAAATCGTTCAGTACCTTAAATTTCTGGTACAAAGAAAAAAAAACAGTGAGTAATAAGTTAAAACGAAGAGTATCCAATAGCCTAAAGTAGACCAAATATATATATATATATATATATATATAATATGGTATATATATATATATAATTATTTTATATATAAATATATATTTTTATGTTTTTACATTTTTTTTATAGATTCTTTTATAGATACAGATATTTAAGTAAATTCTCTGTTTATAATAAACAGTATTAACAACATTTACAGGCCTGAATGTTCAAGAAATTTTCATAGAAAATATTCCTCCTCCGAGGGGAATCGAACCTGTATCCTATACAGAACCGTCAAATAGCCTGACGTGCTTTACCGATTTAGCCACAGAGGAGCCTTTCAGTTAGCATTGAACAGATATGAATGTACGTGAGAGAATCATCGAAGATTGTAGTTTAAAAATAGTAAAATCGACCTTGATACCCGAGCGATCCTCTGTGGCTCAACCTGTAGTTTGGTTGAGAAGATAGGGACTCATACCTTTCCCAAGGTTATTTGTGCGATAGTAAATGTTAGAGACCTCGACCGGAATTCGAACACTACACGTAGATTTCTTATTCCGAGCCTCTGGTCATTAATCTACTTGTACATCTATAATCAATTTTTATAACACTATGAAGACCGTCCTGGGTATGATGATAAACGTCATCCAGCAGCAATACCTCTGATTGGGAGCTTTTGAGGAACATGGAACCGCCTATTAATTTCTGTTTTTCCCACCTTGGCACTGCGTGGTAATACCTGTTAGGGTCCTAACTATGGGTAAACAGCGAACCTCGAAACTGAGATCAAAACACTATGAAAGAATAAGAATACATTTTATAGTAAAAATAAAAGCAATAGATTTTAATAGTAAGAAAGAAAAAAATACCAAAACTCCCGTGAAAAATGAAACTTCGGTACTAAATGATAAATAAAAGAGTTAAACAAACAAAACAACTATCCCTATGAAGACCTCAAAGTATAATAACGATTCCTCATTTAAAAGTTTATTTTAAAAAAAATTGGAAAAGAGGCAGTTCAGTTATTTATAAAAAAAAACTTTTCGTTACTTTCTCTTGTGATATGATTCCATTATATTTTGTGAAAGGGCATCTTCTGTACCATTTTTTATTAGTCATATGCAGAAAAAAACATTCCTGAAAACTTGATTTACCAAACTGAAAAAAGAAAACTTATCAAGACACGCATTGACTTTTCATACTCATGCATAAATTATTCATTTGTTTTTTCAATTGTTTGATGCTGAAAAGTAAATTCCAGATCAAAAAGGTCTTCCCCTCTGGAGATCCGTCATATTTTGGGCTAATCAATACAACCAACTAAACATCAAATGTTTCTCATAAATAGAAATAGACCAACACGACTTCTTTGGAAGAAATATACTGTTTAGTATATACATATATATTATGAAATGGACAAAGTCTGACAATTATTTTAAGACATTTTTATGTTTATACATTTTTTTTTATAGATACGAATATTAAAGTAAATGCTCTGTTTATAATAAACAGTATTAAACAACAGGCCGGTAAATGTTGTTTAATACTGTTTATTATAAACAGAGCATTTACTTAAATATTTGTATCTATAAAAAAGAATGTATAAAAATAAAAATGTCTTAAAATAATTGTCGGAATTTGTCTATTTCATAATGTGTGATGTCATTTGTTTACATTTGTATACGCATCGAGCAGATATGAATGTACGTGAGAGAATCATGGAAGATTGTAGTTTAAAAACAGTAAAATCGTCTTTACAAAACGAACGCTCCTCTGTGGCCAAATCGGTTAAAGACACGTTAGTCTATATGACGGCTCCGTATAAGATACAGGTTCGATTCCTGTCGGAGGACACATTTTCTATGAAAATTTTTCGGATATTCAGGCCGGTAAATGTTGTTAATAGTTTTTTTTATAAACACAGCATCTACTTAAATATTTCTATCTATAAAAAGAATGTATAAACATAAATATCTTAAAATACATATATATGTCGACTTGTAAATCAAGTATGACCATCACTGACATGTATAGCCCTTCACTTAAACTCACCCACACATACATACATACATACACACATACATACATGCATACATACATACATGCATGCATAGTATGAGAGATAAACAGCGTGCCTGAAAATTAGCAAAAGTCATAGCAAAAAACAGCTCTAATGTAATACCTGGCCACTCTTATTCGAGGATACCCGTCTACGAAGGCGGCTACCCAGTCCCTATTGCAGACGCTCACCTAGGCACATCTGTGTTTGTTCAACTCCAACAGAGCGCAACTGTGGTTTATACTGCAACTATGTTGAGCAGACCTTAGTTACATTTTCTGGGAGAGAGCGTGTTATCTAGCGCAATCAACAATTTGACCAAAAACAGCACGCTCAAACCCTCGGCCACGATGACTTGGGGCTTCGTGCTAGCATAGCTATCGACGGCCCGTAGGAGTTCCGTCTACCTAGTTTTACTTATAAGGCTTGAGTCAACCCATAGTTTGGTTTTCAGATACTTTTCAAAGATGCCGCAAGCTGGGATCGATCCAGTCAGATAACCTCAGGAAGTATATATCTATTTTTCTATCCATTTCTATATATTTTAGTCTTTTTCTTTACGTTGTTCATTGACGAATATTACTTTTCCTATTCTACCCATATTGAATTTTATCTATTCAATTATTTTTATCTATATATCTTTGCCCATGTAAGTTATATTTTAATAGTATGTTTGAATTCGTTTATTAACACTTATAAATTTGGATTGTTTTTGGTGTGTATATGTGTGTGCCTTTATCAGTGTATGGCCGCTTATATATGCCTTTCATTGTATGCATATGTATTTTTTTTTGTTTTTTTGTTTTCTTTAAGGGTCGTGGACATCTATTTCCTGTTTCGTTCACGTTTTTGCGTGTTTATATATTTAAATATGTCTACGTGTTTGTGTATTATAATCTGATTGTGTATGTATTGTCTTTTACAAGATTTCACCCTCCCCTGCCCGTATCATCATTTCAAATGTATCTAAGTTGTAATAAAACTTAGAACAACATTAGATTTTAACGTATATTCTAATTAAATTTTTGGTTTTTCAATAAAAACAAAATAAATAACACAACTTATGTATTTTTCCTCAGCTTCTTTAAATAATTTTATAATTTTTTAAACTTAATGCAGATTAAATTTAAATTTTAAAATTGTGAATTTTTCAATTTTCAATTTTATAGTAAAATTTAATATTAATAAGTTAGAATGATTTCTATTTTAGTCTGACCCTAACATTAAAGAATTAATTGATATAATCAAGGTTTATTGTCATAATTTTTGAATTCTTGTATACTCGTATTTTGATTTTCATACCTAACCGAAAAGTATTTTCGCCTAAGTGAATGTAACGAAACCGACTGGAATTTGAACTCGGCTCTCCAGTTTCTTCCGTTGAGCTTTTATACATTGCACCACCCGCACATCCAACCCTACATACATTTCTATGTCATAACAAATAAAATGAAATATTTATTTCTCTGCCCCTCCTCTGAATTTTAGTACCAAACTCCCTGACGATTAGATGTAATCTCTACAATACTCAGATGAGGGACAAGATAAGTGAACATTTCATTTTATTCTCTTCTTTCGTTACAAAAAACTGCTTGCCTTAAAGCGTCATCTTCCAGATATACACTGGTTGGCCATTTTTTTTTTTTATTTCGAAACAAAGACTTCGTTATTGTTATTAATATAAGTAGATGGATTTTACAAGCAATTGTAATGACGCATTCTACTCATTTTGTTGACATGTACAGTTTGAACAGAAACGGGTGACAAAGTAAAAAAAAATATTTAGCGCACTTCGACCCGTCAGAAATGTCGGCTGACAAATTATTTCGTCTGCAAGTTAATGTTTTTCTATTTAAGGCATCTGAAGGCGAAATAACTTTCTTGACCTGGTGCAAATAGAAAATTTAGATTATTGTCTGGCATGAATGTAGAAATAAAAATCAAAGTCAGAGGTGTAGAGTGAAATGGAAAAAGGAAACGCGACAGACATACAAAGACAAAAGGACCAGCAAGGATTTGGACTGAAAGCCTCACAAAGCACAATTAAGTAAGGTATGCTTTGGTGATTTCTATACGTTCACCCATCACATCTTCCACATAGAAATAGAAATACTCAGACTGCCATCTTACTATAGCGTCGGTGCTAGAGAATAGAGAGTGACAGTTTGGCTTGGTTTGTTTTGTTTTAATGGGTTATTTAATGCCTACAAGATTATTATTGCTGGTCATATTTACTATCTATCTATCTATCTATCTATCTATCTATCTATCTATCTATCTATCTATCTATCTCAGTATATATTGGTTTATTTCGTTTTGTTTTACCGCATATCAACCTCAGTGGGTTATTTCATGCCGACAAGATTTTTATTGATTGTAATATTTTTTATCTATCTATCTATCTATCTATCTATCTATCTATCTATCTATCTATCTATCTCAGTTTATATTGGTTTGTTTTGTTTTGTTTTACGGCATACCAACCACAATGGGTTATTCAATGCCGACAAGATTTTTATTTTTGGTAATATTTTTTTTTTCAAAATATATTGTTTGTAATATTTTTTTCAAAAATGTATTGCTGGTAAAATTTTTCTTTTTTTCCAAAAGTGTATTGCTGATAATATTTTTTTCAAAAATGTATTGCTGGTAATTTTTTTTCTTCAAAAATGTATTGCTGGTAATCTTTTTTTTTCTCAAAAATGAATTGCTGGTAATATTTATTTTCTGTATTGCTGGTAATATTTATTTTCTGTATTGCTGGTAATAATTTTCCTTCAAAAATTAGTTGCTGGTAAAACTTATTTTTACACTTTCATGGTTTATTGGGGTTAATTATTTGCTTATAGTTGGGACCCTAACAGATGCTACCAACCCGGGTCAGAGTGGACCTGGGAACACCAGCAATCAAGAGATAGTTCCACCGTCTTCAAAACCTCCTGATCAGAGGACGCTACTTTGGCTTGTTATTAAACATGCCTTGAATCTACTTTGGTATGCGATCTACATTTTATTTTGCTATGTGCCATGAATCGTACCGAGATTATTTCTGTTGGTAGATCATGAGAATAGAAGTTCCTGACTTTTATTTACCAGGCGAGGAGGAAAAAGAACGAATTAAAAAAGGATATGTGAGGAGACAAGGGAGAAATGGCGAGAAATGGGAGAGAAAGATAGAAAGTGGAAGGTGTGAGTACAGGGAGCCGGTTTTGAGAGGCTTACGACCAATACGATTTAAAAGCATCTGTAATGTTACTTTCATATTTAACTAGATTACTCATGCCGTCAAAGATGACAGTGTGGCACCTTGCATTATTAGAAATATTCATAGAAATATGATTTAATTTTTTTTTACTCGGTTTATTAAACAGGTTGTTAATTTTTTTTTTTAAACGGAAAATAATTGAGTTGAAAATAATTCACTAAAGTTGTACTTAGACGATCCTAAGGAAAGAAGAAGGAAGGGGAAAGAAAAGAGGAAGAAAGGAAAAAAGGAAAGAGATGGATGATGCATGACCCGGTCATAAGCGAAGATAGGTGTCAGAAAGATATCTTGGCCTGCGTGTTGGCCGAATTTTAAAAGACAATAGAGAATTGTTATTTGAAATGAAAAATCATTTAGAGGAAAAAAGAACCAGGCTTGATGACAGTGTATTGGGATTGATAAGAATATCGGTCAAAGCACCTAGCCTACTTTTTGCGTGGAAAGACTCATTGTCAAATTGGAGAAAGGGGAATTTCTTTTTTAGAACAATAGAAACGAAATTTTTTAATCGGAGAAAAAAAGTGTCTTTTGGGTTGAGGGGACCGACCGGTGGAACTGTATGCAGATTCTGACCTGTTAAGAATTGGAAACCCGCGATAATAAAGTGGAGACATTTTCAATGTAGATAATTAAGATTTTGACTATCAGGTCTGACCGAAAAAAAAAAAAAGGGTGAAGAAGGCGAATGTCTCGGCTCACAGATAGCGCCAATATTCTTCCCTGAAGTCACATCTAATTAGCGGCAGGCTGTTTTGACAGAGCCCAGGTGAGAAAGAGCCAAGATTGTCATTTTTTTTCGTACGTGCGAAAAGGGCAAAATGGATTTTGTTTTTTAAAACAAGAACGATGTAAACCACGCCCGAAAAAGAGGAGAAAGGATGCTCGATCAATAACAATTGGTCGGAAACGGTCACGTGGCATACAGAGAGAGGAGGAGAAATGCTCGATCAGGAATCATTGGTCGAGAGCGGTCACCTGACATACGGGGGACCGGGAAAGATGGGTGTGCGCCTCCCCACCAAAGGCACTGTGAGGAAGTAGGGGTGAAAACAATAGCGATAATGAGAAGACAGAAATAATGCGGCTATTGGAATTATCGAGAAACCCCTGACGCCGACAAACCCACCCCGTTTTGTTGCGGCGTCAATAAAAGCAGGACCCCAGTCGACAGAAAATGAGTTGCAGCTGGACCGCGGGCAGGAAAGAGCCTGAACGCGGGCATCAGGCCCGATTCACTCGCCCCTTTGCGGGCAAAAGAATCCTCAGACAAGAAATCCTTCCAGCCCAAGTCGAAGACAGTTCAGCCCCGGACGGCAGCGAGAAGAGATCACCTCGGACGAAAGAGAGTAGCGGCTGAGTTGCGGCAAGAAATCCTTCCACCCAAGTCGAAACAAGAAATCCTTCCACCCAAGTCGAAGACAAGAGAACTTCCAGCCCAAGTGGACAAAGAAGAAGATTACCTCGAAAGCCGCAGAGAAGATCCAGCCCAAGTCGAAGACAAGAGAAGTTCTATCTAAGTCGACGAAGAAGAAGAAATACAACTCAAGTCGAAGAGAAGAATCAACTGCGAATGATCGATAGAAATTAGCCCCAGTGTCGAACTAAACCATTGACTCCGACATACACAATTCTAAAGAGTAGGCAATTCAGAAATCTTTAGGTTGTGTGATAGAAGCTTGTTGCCATAGTCCACAGAGCGGGTCGGGAAATAAGAACAATTTTTCTTTGTGTAACGGACATTAGATATAAAAAGGTTGTCACCCTTTTCTATCGGTAATTTTTGTCTCGTGAGTTTTTTTTTTTTTTTTTACTTGTGTTTTGCCACCCCCCGTCGGACTCAACTTGTATCGGCCCCAATCCCTGCTGGTCCCGTCTGTCTAAGATCTAAACACAACGTGGGTGGACAGACCGGAGATCAGTACAGTTGCTTCAGTAACCAGGTATTGGAAGCGAGTTGGGAAAGGCGAGGCTGGTGATCATCTAACCAAAGGGTTGGAGCGGCACGCTTGGAACCAGGAGGAGCGACCAGGAGGAGCGACGTCACAGTTGGCGCCGTAACCAAAGGATTCGACCCTGGGCCAGGTGTAGACCCGTCACAACAGCATATTTTGGAAAAATTCTTACTATTATTAATTTTTCACGTATGAGTCTTTAAATATATATTATATGCGTTTATCTACTCAATATAACAAGTTTGAAGAACACGAAGCCTTAATGAAATAGTAGATTATCAGGAAAGATTTTTTTAAAATATTTCATTCCAAGCAAGGCAATAATGCCACTATGACGCCAGAGGGATACTGAGAGTAAAATGTTCTGGGTATGACGATAAACTCCACCCAGCAGTAAGGCCTCTCTGATCGGGAGGTTTTTAGGAGCGTGGAACCATCTCCAAGATCCACTGGGGCAGAATGGTAGTACCTGTTCGGGTCCTAGCTATGGGCAAATAGGGAACATCCAAATTGAGGACAAAACATTATGAAAGTATAAAAATACATTTTTATAGTAAAAATACTAGCAATACCTTTTCATAGTTAAAAAAAAAAATTACCAGCAATGCATTTTAAAAAAAATTACCAGTAATATATTTTTGTAAAACTAATCACTAATACTCTTAAGAAAATTAGATTTCAGCATTAAATGACCCAGCAGGAATTGATGTGCCGCTAAACAAACAAACATACTGAGAGTGAAAGAGAATGAGAAGACTTTAGTAAGGAGTAAGGACTATAGAGGAATAGGGTTCAGGAAGACGGAAGATG
Source organism: Acanthosepion pharaonis (assembly GCA_903632075.3). Classification (NCBI taxonomy): domain Eukaryota; kingdom Metazoa; phylum Mollusca; class Cephalopoda; order Sepiida; family Sepiidae; genus Acanthosepion; species Acanthosepion pharaonis. Next base: position 1,762,150 of record CAHIKZ030001090.1, on the reverse strand, counting down.
GCGATAATGCCACTAAGACGCAAGTGGTTCCTGGGATTGGAAGTGAATGAAATGACTTTAGGGAGGAGGAAGGTCAATAAAAGAACAGGTTTCAGCAAGACAGAAGATAGCGATAATACCACTAAGACGCAAGAGGTTCCTGGGAGTGGAAGGGAATGAGAAGACTTTAGGAAGGAGAAAGGACTATAAAAGAACGGTGTTCAGGAAGACAGAAGATGGCGATAATACCACTAAGACGCAAGGGGTTACTTTGTGTGAAAGAGAATGAGAAAAACTTTAGTGAGGAGAAATGACAATAGAAGAATTGGGTTCGGGAAAACAAATGATGATGACTGACTTTTCATTTAAAGGCTTGAAGATCGTGATAGGGAAACAATGAACTGGAAGCGAATTACACAGGCTGGAAGAGCAAGAAAAGAAGCTATTAGAATAGAACTTACAGTTACCTCTAGCTATTTTGACAGTAAAACGATGAGACCTAACAGCCAATCTAGTAATACGATTAAATCCACACAGTTGTGGTAAAATTCCGAGTTTTCTGACTCTTGGACCGGTTAGCATTCAAGGCTAGAAAGGCCAGTCTATTCTACTATTAACCCATATCTAGGAGAGGGCGAGCGAGTCCATGTATTTCTCAAGAATATTTGTGCGAAAGTGAACTCAATACAATATCCGTGCATCCCTTCGACCATTAAGGATAACTCGTTACTGACACGACTACGTCGGCTACTGCAGCTCCGGAGAGAAAATCACCAAAGGACCATTTAAAAACTGTTCTCTGGTCAGACGAAATCACGCTTCCGGGCTTTTCGACCGCGGAGGACACTATTTAAGGAAAGAACAGGATTTAGGTAAATAAACAATTTCGATTGATACTGCATTTGAATCTCTACACATCGTAGGTGGCAGGGAAGCTAGAAGCCTGAAAAAAGTTCCAAAGCCGAGACGCGCGAAAAATAAAGATACTATGAGAATAAAAATTATATCTAGCTATTTCAACAGTAAAACGATGAGACCTAATTGCCAATCTAGTAGTACGTTTAAATTCATGTGGTCGAGGTACTAAAGAGGAAAGTGATATTTATTCTGTTTAATACAGAAATGTGGCACATGGCCGAGGGAGGGGGTGGGGAAAGGATGGTTTCTTCCGTCTTAACTATAAGCTAGCCACAAACGCTGACCCAATCGCGCAAACAATATTCCTTACACCAAAACAACACATTCATACGTACCTTTCTTACTACAATCACTGTAATACCACTTTGTCTCTATGTAAATACTAACTAGTTCCCATATTTACAATTCATTGTCTGTGGGGGGAGGGGAATAAAACAACAATTCTAAAAATTAGCCCCAATGAGTATTTACAAATATGAATATAAAACTATTTCTTTCTTTATTTATTATGTACCAAAGAAAAAAGTTCGTCAGAACAATTGTCATGAAAATATTTATAAAAAAAGACACATGAAAGCCAAGTTACTGCGGTTGAAAAGTGACTGATGTTGAGATGCCAGATCAGAGCCGATAATATTCAGTCAGTCACTTGTCATGCGTGATACACGCTTAGGCGATCGTGTATCTTTTGTTACATGACTGACGAGGCAGATTTTTTTCCCGCAATAGGTTGCCATTTTTTTTTTGCGGTAGACCAGTTGCCATCCAGTCTGACCTGCTATTTACCTATAGCTTCTTGAAGAAGAGGATTCATACCTTTCCCAAAGGTATTAGTACGTAAGTGAATGTCAATGGAACTCGGCTCTCCGATTCCTCAATCCGAGCCGCTATCGATTACCCCAACGTCATTAACTGAAAAGGCAATCATCAAAAAGTGAAACTACGAGGAAGTTTTGAGATTTTAGTCTGCGGTAGACCAGTTGTCACCCAAGGCTATAGGACAAAGTCTGTCCTTCTATTTACCCATAGCTGTGGGGAAGAAGAGGTTTCATGTCTTTTCCAAGGATATTAGCACGTGAATGTAATGGATTCGACAGAAATTCGAACTCGGTTCTCCGATTCCTCAATCTGAGCCGCTATCCATTACTCCACCGTGTCTATGGAGGCACGGCGAAATAAAGGATATTAGGCTTGGTGGAATAATGGATACTGTGGAATCGGAGAGCCGAGTTCGAATTCCAGTCGAATTCCATTACATCCACTTACGTGTTAATACCCTTGGGAAAGGTATGAATCCTCTTCTTCTACCCCTAGCAAGACAGACCGGGTTCTATAGCCTTGGATAACAATTGTTCTACCGCAGAAAAAAATGGCAACCTACTGCGGGGGGAAAAATCTACCTCGTCAGTCATGTATCGAAAGATACATGATTGCCTAAGCGTGTAATCACGCATGGCACGTAACTGACTGACCGATAACATTACGGACCCTTATTTGGATTTTGCCCCAAATCTCGGGAGATACAGAAGGAACACCAGTTACCGCAGTAAGTCTGACATATAAATTATTTTTTTTAAATATATGGTTATTATTCATTACTAAATCAAGTGCATTGACAAATAATAAAAAATAAAAAAAATAAATGAGATGATATTAAAAAATAAATATTTGGTGCGTAAAATATATTGTTCACTACAAAACCGAAAACTTAACCTACAAATTCAAATCACGTTCTTAAGATTGCCACGTCAGCGCGAGACTTTCATATTGATGCCCTGCATCATTTTTTGTTTGTTTGTTTTTCTTATAGTTTTTCAACATTGTTAGAAGTGGCTTACAGTACCCTCGGTACCAAGCGGTTCCATATCTAAATAGTGACCGGGCTCGACGTTGCTTAACTTCGCTGATCAATTTTTCTTTCTAATGATCACCCAATGTAAGCCCGAAGAGTCAGCCAAGATAAAGAGTTACTGTGTGATATTGAACTCAAGAAAGGGGAGAAGTGAAGTTCTTGGGGCTATGCCGGAAAGATAACGGCCAACTCTAGACTTGAATAGGTGAAGATTTAATTTCGCCTGATTTGAACGGAGAAGTCATGTCCGTTCAGAAATATTTAAACTCTAAGCTATATACATCTCAGATCGATGGTTAAAGATGGCTTCGAGCGCATGCACCCTGTAGGATGTAGCTTGAAGCATCCTTCTTCGAAACTCGTGGGCTGGCGCTACAGAATCACAAGCAACGAACTAGCAAATAACAGAAGCCATATCTTGAGGACTTTCAACAGCAGCAACAAGTAAAATGAATAGCAGATGTCAGGCGGAGAGAAAATAAGGACATAATCAAGGTGCCGAGGTTTTATATTAATTTAGACAAAAGGTTAAGAATGAAGCCCACGTCAGTACTACAAAGAGCAGCATCAGTAGAATTAAGAAACCTTTTTACCGAGAAAATTGTTTTAAGAGACAGATTTTATAAAATTCAAACGACAGTGGCAATGGCTGTTCGGACAGTGACTGCCGAATGTTTCCTTATAATGAAGCGGCTAATGTTACTACTATCATTTTCTATAACTGGGCTACCGACTTTATAATCTAAATACGTACGTTTTGTCATTGGTGTAGTTGATACTTTGATCATTTTGTAAATGGGATAAATTACAGATCAGTTCTTTTTTACATGATTACTTTAGTTTGATGGCAATAATCTCACTGATTATTTTGCTTGCATAACAGAACGACCAATAAAAATGCACATTATTTGTGCATATTTTACAAATCGATTTGTTAACTTTGAAAATTTGTCAGCGTTAAGAACAGAATTTTCCGCCGCCATTTTGAAATTGTCCGCTGCTGTTTTTAACAGTTGATTTTTTTTTATTGTTTCCCTTCTCCAGAAAAGTTGACGGGCTGCGGTTATTATTGAAAATATAACAGCACGACTGAACATCATTAGATTTTTATTTCATTAGCTGATTATTTCAAATTAACCGATATCTTTTCACAAACCAGGTTAAAAATAATTTGAAACATTGATGATGTTTTGCCAACCTGATAGCAAAGAATTTTCTGTTATGTTTGCCTGAAAAAAGGGTCCTTTTTGTTTTTGTTTATTTTTTTTATCTCAAATTTTGAGGTTGTAACGATTAAATAATTTCCTTGAATTTCCCATCCGGTCCGGTGCTTATTCGGTACACAACGCTTATTTTTCAAATAATCTTCTCTGCGGCACGATTGGACCAGGAACAAAAAAAAATCCCTGCATATTAAAAATTTACACCGGCATGGCTGTTTCAGACAGAACTTGCATTTGATACAAAAGGCTAACGTTCTGATAGGATTTTTTAAAACTATTATTGGAATAATTTGTCTTTATTTTCTGTTTTCAGTTTACCGTGCTGCCGCCCATTTATATTTTTTGTTTTTTTTCTATAGTATTTTTAATTTATTTTTTGACAGCTTTTATCTCTGTAAAACTTTAATGTGTTGGCTAAGGTTCCTTTATTATTCCAGGTTTGAATTCTTGTTCTGAGTATGGACATCGATCGAGCTCAGCGTAGTTGAAGTGAAAACCACACGTAGGCAATGTAAGTGTTGACCAAACACTAAAATGGGCCTAGGCAGGCGTCAGCAACAGGGATTGTCTAGCCGCCATAGCAGACAAGCAGACTGGGATATGAACCATCAGTTGAAAATACAAAAGTAGGAAAAAACATCTGCAGACATATGCTTAATTACAGCAAAATGAGGAACTATTCCAGATGCTTTGGGAATGGAAAAGAAGAGAGCCAAAAACTTGTATTTTGTCCACAGGCCTCTTATACAAAAAACGTGCGCGCGCACACACACGCACACATATTGTGGATTTGGGTGTTATATTTCTTGTATATCTAATACATTGAATGCGATGGACAAGGAATATTTTGTAAGTTATTTTTTATTCAGTTCTTCTAATGTCCTAAGACTTTCTAGAATCGTTCGATAATGATTATTGTCCCAAAACCTTTCGGCAAATACTTCAGCCATTTTGGGGGCGACTGATCCTCTACAGGCAGTTTCTACACACTCCTAGTCTTCATAAAAGAAAGAAAGGGAGAAAGAAAAGATAATATAAACAAATAAAAAAGAAATAAACAAATAAAATAAAGAATATGAAAGAAAGAAAGAAAGAAAGAAAGAAAGAAAGAAAGAAAGAAAGCACCTGAAATAGCAAGCGAAAGCGCTCTGGTATATGGTCCATTACAGAGAGTTTCTATAGTCTTAGTCTCCATAAAAGAAAGAATTCACTAGAAAGGCAGAGAAAGAAAAAGATAAAAGGAAAAATTAAAGAAAGAAACAAAAATAACGTATGAGAAAATAAGAAAGAAAGAAAGAAAGAAGGAAAGAAAACACCAGAAAGTATCAACTGAAAGCGCTTACGAGAATGACCACTACAGAGAGTGTCGAGATTTTTAATAATTGTAAAGGAAAGAAAAAAAAAAATTAGAAAGAAATAATGATTTATATATATATATATATATATATATATATATATATATATATATATATATATATATTCTTCTTCATTCTTTCTTTCAAATTTTTTCTTTTTTTCTTTCCTTTATGTCCTCAACTTATATAAGCTTAATACTGCCCGTCTAAAGTGTAAATTTTAAATTCATTTTTTTGTTTCCCCTTTTGGAAGTGAAGTCTGAGGATCCAGAGAAAAATAAAATTCTCTGGTGAAATAAATTATTACAATGGAGCCTTAAAGTGGTATGTTTTCTTTAAACTAAATTATTCGCTCTGAATTAACATTGAATTATCCATACAGATTACCAAGATTTTCGTTAGTTCTGAAAGATTCTCGACTCGACTTATTTCCCGAAATCTGACAAAATGACGAAATATCATAAATTCTTTTTTTACTACTGTCTGCATTCATTTATTTATTTTTCCCTGAAAAGCGCTCTGAATGACACGCGAACTTTTCATCACCCCCTTTTTATATTCAAAATGTGTCTCAACTGAGATATTATCAGTTACAAGCTATAAAGCTCCTATGGATTTTAACGTTTCCTACCACTTCGTCAGGGATGGAAAGGAATCTCGACTGGTCTTCACTTTACTGATCTTATGTACTTCCTGAAATAATTCTTATGCATTTCGCAAGTTAATTACTCACCGTTTCTCTCAGTGATTTTCCTTTCCTGTATTTTCAGATATATTTGTAACTGAATATAGAATATAGCGATTTCTCATGTGAGGGGAGGGTGTAAGAAATAAGGTAAAAGCGTTTGGTTTGGTTTGGTTTACGACATATCAACCTCAGTGGGTTATATAATGCCGACAAGATTTTTTATTGCTGGTCATATTTTTTATCTATCTATCTATCTATCTATCTATCTATCTATCTATCTATCTATCTATCTATCTATCTAAGTATATATTGGTTTGGTTCGTTTTGTTTTACAGCATATCAACCGCAATGGGTTTAATTAATGCCGACAAGAATTTTTTTGCTGCTTATATTGACTATCTATCTATCTATCTATCTATCTATCTGGTTTGTTTTACGGCTGGTAATACTTTTTTCCCCAAAAAATGTATTGTTGGTAATATTTTTTTTCAAAAATGTATTTTTAGTATTAAAACCTATCTTTATACTTTCATAGTGTTTTGACACCTTTTTTGGGGGCTGGGGGTTAACTACTTGCGCATAGCTCGGACCCTGACAGGCGCTAGTAACCCGGCTTAGGGTGGAATTGAGAACACAAGCAATTAAGAAATCCTCCTGATCAGATAATTCAAATTCCCGAACAATTGAATATTTAAATTATTAGAAAAATAATGAAGAAAAAAAATGTAATTTTCTAAAAAAAAAAATTATCATTTTTATCACTTGCATTATTTACATTACTCGGACCGCTATCACCAGTGCCATGATCACAGCATTTCGGACGTTGCATGATACGGCCTTCTTCGGGTGATTTGAATTCGGATAGATTTAACTCAACTATCCAAGTTTTGGCTCTCCATTGCTGAGGCCTCCTTTTGAACTCACATTATGTACTTTCTGTTTGGGTCTAGTCACTGGGCCTAACCAACGTATTTGTCCACTGTGCCATGTGCTCTTGAGAACATCTGCATTCGAATTCTGGGGATTTATAAACCCAATGTCTCAGCTATCACTTTTTTATCAGTACTTATATTGCAAGGTTTCGGTTAGAAGTTCCAGTCATGTGAAGAAGGCCGGAGCGTACAACAGTCGAAACATTGTGAATATAGCAATGAAGATGAGGATAATGGTCAGAGTAATGTAAATAATGCAAGTAATCATAATACCTCATCTCAGAGATATAGACAGATCCTGAAGAAAGCCTGGGCGTACAACGGCACACATGTTGTGAATATGGCAATGAAGATGAGGATAATGGTCAGAGTAATGTAAATAATGCAAGTAATCATAATACCTCATCTCAGAGATATAGACAGATCCTGAAGAAAGCCTGGGCGTACAACGGCACACATGTTGTGAATATGGCAATGAAGATGAGGATAATGGTCAGAGTAATGTAAATAATGCAAGTAATCATAATACCTCATCTCAGAGATATAGACAGATCCTGAAGAAAGCCTGGGCGTACAACGGCACACATGTTGTGAATATGGCAATGAAGATGAGGATAATGGTCAGAGTAATGTAAATAATGCAAGTAATCATAATACCTCATCTCAGAGATATAGACAGATCCTGAAGAAAGCCTGGGCGTACAACGGCACACATGTTGTGAATATGGCAATGAAGATGAGGATAATGGTCAGAGTAATGTAAATAATGCAAGTAATCATAATACCTCATCTCAGAGATATAGACAGATCCTGAAGAAAGCCTGGGCGTACAACGGCACACATGTTGTGAATATGGCAATGAAGATGAGGATAATGGTCAGAGTAATGTAAATAATGCAAGTAATCATAATACCTCATCTCAGAGATATAGACAGATCCTGAAGAAAGCCTGGGCGTACAACGGCACACATGATGGGAATATGGCAATGAAGATGAGGATAATGGTCAGAGTAATGTAAATAATGCAAGTAATCATAATACCTCATCTCAGAGATATAGACAGATCCTGAAGAAAGCCTGGGCACAACGGCATACAACGGCACAAGATGAGGATAATGGTCAATAATGTAAATAAAAGAATCATAATACCTCATCTCAGGATCCTGAAGAAAGCCCTGGGTACAACGGCACGCATTGTTGTGAATATGGCAATGAAGATGAGGATAATGGTCAAAATGTAAATAATGCAAGTAATCATAATACCTCATCTCAGAGATATAGACAGATCCTGAAGAAAGCCTGGGCGTACAACAGCACAAGCGTTGTGAATATGGCAATGAAGATGAGGATAATGGTCAGAGTAATGTAAATAATGCAAGTAATCATAATACCTCATCTCAGAGATATAGACAGATCCTGAAGAAAAGCCTGGGCGTACAACGGCACACATGTTGTGAATATGGCAATGAAGATGAGGATAATGGTCAGAGTAATGTAAATAATGCAAGTAATCATAATACCTCATCTCAGAGATATAGACAGATCCTGAAGAAAGCCTGGGCGTACAACGGCACACATGTTGTGAATATGGCAATGAAGATGAGGATAATGGTCAGAGTAATGTAAATAATGCAAGTAATCATAATACCTCATCTCAGAGATATAGACAGACATTTTTATGATCAAATAATATTTTCAAACGTTTTGTTCGAGGTTATGTCCACTTTCTATTTTTTATTAATAATTGCGTCAATTTTTGTCAGTTTGAATCTAGACTAGAATTTTTCGGTAAATGACTCCCGAAGCTTAAGTAAAGGAAATGCATTTGTAAGGGTAACTTCAGGTTGAAAGCGTAACCAACTTAAAACATTTGTCAAGCATAATCAGTGTTTGGAATTGGACATTGGGGATGTTGAACTTTAACCTTTGCCATTCTATTTCCCATTGAAGCAGAGTGCATTTATGTCATGCGCAGAAGAATGTTGTGTAAGCTGTAATAGTTCAAATGTACAAAGGTAAGTCAAAAATTATGAGCTCTTTAGGTTTGTCACATTGCCTTTTTGCTCATGCGCGCTTATAGTTGGTAAAATTGTAGTCCCGTCATCGATGTTTGCACTTGCTGCTGTTACAATGTAAGAATAGCCGCTCCACCAAAGAGCAGTGATCCGAATTCTCTGACCGGAAGGTGTGTCAGGGTTTTAAATTCATCGGGAGTTTTTAACACAACACGGCTACCGTGTATTACCGCGCAGAGGTTTGTATGGGGGATTTGAGAAGTTTAAATGTGACCAGAGAAGCGTGACGCCATTCAACCTCCACGATTGACGAGAAGATTCAGCAAGCTTGAGGGATGGTAATGGTTAACAGATTGATGAAGTAGCATGTTCTCTGCAGATTTGGATCACGATTCTTTGTTCTTCCTTGATGCACACTGCGAGTGGAGCGTCCCTGTTTACACTGTAGCAGCAGCAAGAAAACAGGCGCCATCAAGCTCAAACGTCGATCATGTGACCACAATAGTATCAACTATAAGAACCAATGAACAGAAGACAGTGTAACGAACATAAAGATATGTTATAGTGAAAGTGTGGATAATTTTTAATTATATCGTATAAGAAATTAAGAATCATTAATTGAAGTGATTTTTTTAAGCGTTTCATCCCAAGCAAGGCTGGAAGCCACTAGCACACAAGGGATTTCAGAGAGTTGGAGCGAGAGCAGATAGGAGTGATAGAGGAAAGGATAAAGAGAAGGATAGGGAATAGATCAGGGCATCTGGAGATTTCGACTGACACTACATTTGAATAGTTGGAGATTATAGCTATCAGGGAAACAGGAAGAGGGGAGGGAGTTCCACAGGCGATAGGTGCGAGACATGAAGCTATTGGAGTAGAAGAGGCGGCTACATTTAACAGTTTTGACAATGAAAGGCTGTGAGTGAGATGCCAGCCTAGTAGAACGCTTAAATTCATGAAGTCTGGGAACCAGCGAAAGCAGCTCATCGGAGCAGTTACCATGAAAGTATTTGTAAAAAAGACAGAGGGAGGCGACGTCACGTCTGTGAGAGAGCGACTGCAGACGAGATGCCAGATCAGGGCCAAATACATTGCATATCCCTCTCTGGATTTTATCAAGAACCTTGAGACAAACAGAAGGGGCTCCAGACTATCAGCGTTTTTATCAAACATTGAGCATGATTTTCTTAGTTTTCAAAACTCTTGTCCGAGATGAAACGTTTGAATTGGTTTGGTTCGGATAATTAAAAAAACGATAGCATCTTTTTCTCTTCATTTCACATCTGGATAATCAAAGTCCGGATAATCGAGATACGGATAATCGAGTCAGTACTGTAATCTGTTATATATAAATCTCACGTTTTTTTGTTATAAAATCCAGCCAATTCTATATTATTAATATCCGGAGTTCTCCTGACGAGGCAGAATTGTTTTTTTTTTTCTTGAAACATTTTTGAGTTTATTTCGGAATCTGGTTTGCTCAGGGAGACATTTATTATTTGAAAAGATGACTTGGTTTACGGAAGGAATATTTAATGACGCCATGTCGTCGTGACATCAATTTAAACTGACATATTTTTTTTCTATATATATATATATATATATGTAAACTATAATTACAAGCTATAATTTTGGATAGTGAAGATTTCACAGAAATATGTTGGAAAATTTCCAAGTTTTCATCTGACATCTAAAATTTAAAAAGTATTAAGCATAATAGTCAGAATATGTCGTAAAAAGAAGATATCAGTTTAATCTGATCCCTCCTGTGGACAGTTTGAACTGTTGCACTTTTTTTTCATATATATAAACTATAGTTAAAAGCTATAATTTTGGAAAGTGAAGATTTCGCTGAAATATTTTGGAAAATTTCCAGGTTTTCAACTAAAATCAAGAAAATACGAACTTTAAGTAAAATGGCCACAACATACGGATAAAAAAGAAAGATGGTGCCAAAAAGATACGGATTAAATGCTATAAAATGTCATTTTTGACAACATGAAACTTTTTTTTCAAATCGTAAATTATAAATATAAATATATCGTCGTCATCGTCGTCGTTTGCGGTGTACGTTGCCGAGTATTGGGTGTGCCCATCGACATTCCCTTCGCTGTGAAATGAGTCAATGTTGGATCTAAAGAGACCTCCGCAGCCACCTTATAGTAGGGTAGAAGCGTTCAGGAGATGGAGAGCTCTGGCTTTTCTTTGGGGTTCTCTTCGACTCTTCTATTTGCTTTCTGGTATTTTCGAAAGGATATTGTTCTTGTATGGACTGCAGTTCTCCAATTGGTTCTTTCTGCAACTTCCGTCTCCCAATTGACCGGATCGATTTCTGTCCTCATTCAGGTGTTTTTGAGTCTGGTCTCTTGCCAAATGCGAACCCCGAGAAAAGGATTTGTTTGGGTAGGCGGATATATATATATATATATATATATATATATATATATATGTGTGTGTGTGTGTGTGTGTGTGTGTATATATATATATATATATATATATATATATAATGTTGTTAGTGAAGCCTGGAAGTGAAACGACCAATTCCATGATAAAGCAGTGTAAAACAATTCTAAATAAACATTTCTGAAATTCTTCTTAAGAATAAAGACGTTAGAAAATATGGCACCACTTTTTGCACCATTAGTAAACTTGTATTCTATAACATTTTGTCCATAAATATAGACCTTAAAACTATATTTCTTCACACACACACACACACACACACACACACACACACATATATATATATATATATATATATATATATATATATATATATATATATATATATATCGTCGTTGCCACCTATTGTGGGGGGCTTACCGACATTTCCTTATGAGTCCTATGTTGGATCTGAAGAGACCTCTGCAGCCACCGCATAGTAGGGTAGGATCGTTCAGAGGTTGGCGAGCTCTGGCTTTTCTTTGGGGTTCTCTTCGACTCTTCTATTTGTTTTCTGGTCTCTTCGAAGGATGTTGTTTTTTTTCGTGGACTGCTCTTCTACAATTGGTTCTTTCTGCAGCTTCCGTCTCCTAATTGACCGGATCAATTTCTGTCCTCAGCAATGTGGTTTTGGGCTGATCCTTGAAGCGACGTGGTCCCTTACCAAATGCGAGCTCCGAGAAGAGGATCGTTCTCTTTCAGTCTTAGTAGCTCTATGCATCTTAGTGACATTATCGCCTTGAATGAGGTGAAATATCAAAAAAAAAGAAAATAGTATATACATTTTTTTTTTAAAGAACATGTCCCTTGAGAGTCTAAGGGAACATGACTCTCCGCAGATATCTTTTCTTTATTATCTGTGAATTGCCTTTTATTCTTGGAAAATATGTTAGAGTGATTTCCTATCATTTTGTTTATTCAGAGTTTTCCTTCTTTTAAAGTGGTTGCCAAAAGGCTAGAGATCTGGAGCTGGAAGGAGAACAGAAAGGCTGACGCCTTTCTTAAAAACATTTATTCCAAAGTGAGACTAACCGACTTATTCGGAATATAAACTGAACGCGCTGTGGGCACGCCGAAAAACCGTTATACTTCCTGTAAATACCAAGTGTGTAACTAAGTAGATAAATTAAATTAAAATTAATAATATAAGTATTATATAAGTATACAAATTAAATGAATTAGCCACTATTTGATATATTTTATGCACCAGTAAAGATATATGCACTCTGAAATTGTGTCAGATACACTAGGGAATTGGTAAGAGTCACGCTAATAAAGAGAACGGTTATAAATTTTGTTTTGAGATCTCTATCTACGTTGGAAATGGTTTATATATATTATGAAGAAAAAAATACTTGATTTAATATGTATGCCATTTCAGATATTTTATAGCGTTTTCGGCGAGACAGCAGACTGTTTGCAAGAACATTAAAAATGTTCTTATTTACATGAAGACGAATGTCCTCCTCTTCGTTGTTATTGTCAAAACCTTTCGGCGAGTTTAACAACCGGCCTTCATCAGGTTCTTGCCAATCCGGGTAGCCGTCAGGGAATTTCGAACTGGACTCGATTTAATTTACGAGGGTAGATTGTTTTTCGTTCCGTTGACCATGTTCAGGGCCATCGGGTTCCTATTTAGTACTGTTCAGTTATTATTCGCCATATTTCCTTATAAGGAAACGTCTAATATTGCAATTATCATTTAGTCTTATTACGCACTGTCTGGACCAGAGATTGAACTCACAATTGCTATGTCACCAAATTCACGAACCAACGGTTTGACCCTCTAAGTTCCCAAGGAACTTTGTGCCAATTTTTGATGGAATTTTTCCAACTGCCTTCTTTCTTGTCCGTACAGATTCGATAACTTCTGTCTGAATGTCTGGGATGAGGAGTAATTATTTATATGCGAACTGTAGTCTTCATCTTTCAAAGTCCTTCCAATAATGTAAATCATGACACCTATTTTCATTTACCGTATTTTCCGGCTTACAAGACGCACCCCCCCACCAAAAAATACCCTGAAAAATACGTCTGCGTCTTCCAAGACGAATGTAAGGCAATGCCCAGGCTCAAGTAAGCTTGGACAGTCACTTAATTGGCTTGGCTGATAGGGACATAGATTTGTACGTTGAGTCATTTACACTATAATGTTAACTATCTAATTCAGCCTTTTATATGATGCAACGCCAGTACTTAGCTGTTACAAGACTATAAACCTTCCTGGAGTCGAGCCACAAGATTAAACATGCTCTGTTTACTAACAGCGGCGGGAGCTTTTCTGCTCTTGACTAGTATGTCATTGCCATACAAACAAAATCTGGTGAGTGATTAATGTAAACAATACGTGGCACCAGTATGTGAGGGATTCATGTTGAATGTATTGTTGTATAAGAATGACTTTTTTTTTCTTAGAAATTTCTTTCCAATATTAGGGTGCGTCTTCCAAGCCGTAGCGTCTTGTTAACCGGAAAATACGGTATTAATTCGACATATTTTAATAAGATTTCTTGAATATTCAGTCCGGTTAATGAAAATAAATAAATATACCGTTTAATAAATAAAAACAGAGCATCTACTCAAATATGAGTATCTATTAAAAATAGAGTTTAAAATAAATTGAAAATATGTCGGATTTAATTCATTTCCTAAAACATTGTCTTTGTTTATATTAGGACACAAAACAGACCAGATATGTATATATCGAGAATCAGGAAGATACTTGTTCAAAAGCACTATTCAGGCTTCATTTGATCAGGAGGTCCTACGTGACCGAGGTGTCAAGGCATGTCAGATCTAATGACGGTTACCCCTAGAGGACACAGGTTCGAATCCTGCCAGAGGACGCATATTTTTCTCACAAGATTTCTCGAATATTCAGGCCAGTAGACGGAAATAAATAAATATACTGTTTAATAAATAAAAACATATTCTACTCAAATATGAGTATCTATTTAAAATAACATTTAAACAAATAAATTAAAAATGTCAGATTTAATCCATCCCTAAAAATTTGTGTGTGTGTGTGTGTGTGTTTGTGTGCGTGCACTCACATGCAAGGTTAATAATTCTTTCAATTTCTATAGAGTTAAAATTTAAAATTATCAAATGACCAAAACTGATGCAAAATCTGTAATGATGACTTCATTCTCAAAACCAAGTTTCCTCTTCTTGGGAACTATCATACTTATCCCAGAACACCTTTCAGTTTACAAAAACAGTCTGTAAAGCCCTATTTACAGGATCACTATCAGTTATTTTATTGCTTTGTTTAAATGTTATTTTTAATGGATACTCATATTTGAGTAGATGATCCGTTTTTATTTATTTATTAAACAGTATATTTATTTATTTACATCTACCAGCCTGAATATTTGAGAAATCTTAGGAAAATATGCACCCTCTAGCACTTGAATATTCAGGCTAATAGATATAAATAAATATACTGTTTAATAAATAAATAAAAACAGAGCATCTACTCAAATATGAATATTCATTAAAAATAGAGTTTAAAATAAATTAAAAATATGTCAGATTTAATTCATTTCCTAAAAAATTGTCTTTCTTTACATTAGGTTACAAAACAGACCAGATATGTATATGCCGAGAATCAGGAAGATACATGTTCAAAAGCACTATTCAGTCTTCATTTGATCAGGAGGTCCTACGTGACCTAGGTGTCAAGACATATCAGATCTAATGACGGTTTCCCCAAGAGGACACAAGTTCGAATCCTGTCAGAGGACGCATATTTTTCTAACAAGATTTTTCGAATATTCAGCCCGGTAGATGGAAATAAATAAATATACCTTTTAATAAATAAAAACAGATCATCTATTCAAAAATGTGTATCCATTTAAAATAAACTTTAAGCAATAAATTGAAATGTTCTATAATATACATAGAAATTCTAAATCAGACATTGGCTATACAAGTAGGTGTTTTTAAATCATTTGAACTATTTCATTGTAGTTTAATTTATTTACTTTATTTACAAAACAAAATCAAGCTTACATTACAGAATAGGTATATAATGACAAAAGTAAGCAGGTGTAGGGTTTAAGAAAGCATTATTCAACTGAGAATACAAGGTTCGCGTATAGTGTCCTTTTATAGTCCCAGTAAACAGAAATAGCTCTCTCAAAGAGGAGAGTAAAAAAAAAAAACTAGGGTAGACAACTCTTGATTATTCATAACAATGCCTTTTGCTCGTTTCGCTTCAGATTAATGGTATTCTGAGAATCAATTCTTATACTGGTTGTTTTCCAAAGTAAGCGATTTCCACAAAGAGATAAAAGTGTGACTAGTACGTGATGAGTTGTTAAGGGAAAAGTAGTGATTGAAAATAGTAGTCAAAAAAAAAAAAAAAAAAAAGAAAAGAAAAAAAAAAAAATAACTATGACTCGTTATTTTGTTTTTCATTGCAACAGAAAACTTTCATAGACTCCTGTTCTTAGCAAACACAATTACTAGCAAAATGACATTTATTTGGCTCTGTGAATATGTTTATTCGGTCCGATGGTTGTAATTTGAGTGGCAAATTCCATCCTAATCGACTAAAAATTGGAAACAGGCGCCGAATAGTAAATCCTGCGGATACAAGAAAAACTCATAAGGCAGACAAAATTGTAGCCATTCATAATTTGCGCTAACTCTTCCCACGCGTCAATTCTGTTGTCCCCAATGCCACTCTTACTTAAGTGAGTTAAAGGTTGAAATATAAAAATCAGCGCAACATTTCACTGGAGATAATTCTATCGCAATAAAAACTTGTTGTAACAAAGGTTAACAACGGATGGAAAGCAAATGACTGAAATGCTTTTATCTTAGAAAACAAGCAGCAGTTCATGTGTTTTTATTCGAATACCGCTTCTGGATAAACAAGGGGGAAATCTTTGCGCCGCTAAGTAGGAATAAAAATCGATTTTCAGCAGTAGTATTTATCTGAGGACTCACCAGTTTTAAGTAAAAGACGTTATTGTGGCTTGCAAGTGCAAAGGCCATTGGGTAGATCACAGGTCATGAGTGGAGCAGAAGTCAAGCAAGTCTTAGATAATCAGTTATATTTTGACGTACAGAACACTTCAACATATACAGGCGTACTACCGTCTTTCGGCAAATGATAGCCTATTTTAATCCGGACAAATCCGATAATCAGACTAATTCATCGGTCAACCACAGGTGTTATTGTGTGTAGTGCTAGTTTCATATAAGTTTCGAAATTTAATACGGACAAAAATTTGAACCCTCACGGGACATCGTATATAAAGGAAAGTAGCGAGCAGCTAGTTTGTATAAAGAGGTAGAACAACAGTGGGTTGGAAGGATGGTCTTATTCTTATCAAGTCGCTACGTCACACCCACTCACTGTTGCATACAGGGCCTTAACTGGGGTGTTAACGATATTCAGTCACCCCCCCCCCCACGAGGGTGTCATGTGGCACAAGGCCTTTTTAACGTGGGCATTCCCGAGCCATTAGGCTCGGCCAAAAAATAGCCCATTTGAAACCATATAAACGGGTTCAGGGCCGGTTTTACCTCCCCGAAGGAGACTCCGCCCTTCGGCGTAGCCTCCTTCGGGTTTCTCTCCGTCCGTAGACAGAGAGGTGAACCGAACAGTCGCTCAAGAGTCTAACTGGGGTGTTAACTGGGGTGTTAAGTTTTCAAAGTCGTTAAGTGTGCATGGATCTTGAAGATTTTGGCAAATATGTTTCATATTCTGTGATTGACCCCATTGACAATTGGGATCGATATTGGTAGCATATCTCCATTTCTGAAGGTTGACAGGGTAGCCGGTAAATTGCTCGAAATCAATTTCTCGGCAGTAAATTGCTCGAAATCATTTGCACGAAAAATAATTTCTCGAACTATCAATTGCTCGAAAGGTAGATTGCTCGAAACCTGTGGTTAAAAAAAAATACATTGTTCAAATATTTACTATAAGATAAAATAATACAACTTTATTGTTGTTAACTGAACAGTTAAAATTAAAGAACGACTACATTTATATAACAGGTCTTATTTTTTTCTACATTGCTTTTTTGTCATAGTTTAAAATAAAGGCTACATTTTTATTATTACTGTTATTCTTCGTGATTTAAAAAAAAATAAAAATATATAACTATTGTTTCTAATATTTACTATATTCGTATGAAATATTATATGCAAGACTTCGAGCAATCTGCCTTTTGAGAAATTATTTTTCGAACAATTGATTTTGAGGAATTTACCTAGATCCACTCTACAGCAACTAACAGGTGTTAGGAGGCAATTTAAGCAGGAACAGAAAGGCCAAGCATCACTGGAGCCAAGAGGAGGGATTCTCTAGGCTGTTGTTACAATGTAAACATGGCCGCTCAAATAGCAGTGTGCCCCCAGAAGGAACAAGGAGCAGTGATCCGAATCTACAGAGAACATGATACCTCATCGATGATAACTTCGCCATAATCATCTCTCGATCTTGCTGAATCTTCTTGTCAGTGGTGGAGGTTGACAGACGTCTTGCTCCTTCTTCGTGAGTCACGCTTGTCGAAAAACATATTACCAGCAATAAAATTTTTGTCGACATTAAATAACCCATTGAGGTTGATATGCCGTAAAACAAAACAGACCAAAGCAAACCTTCCGACCAAAGAAATCGGACCTCTGCCCTCTGTTCCTCCTTGATGCACACTGCTCGTGGAGCGGCCATGTTCACACTGTGATTGCAGCAAGAAAACTCACGCGATCAAGTTCAAACTTCGATCACGTGACCACAATAGTACCAACTATAAGCGCACATGTCCAGAAGAAAGTGTTACAAGCCTAAAGATATTTTATGGCGAAAGCGATGATAATTTTTTTTATTTAAACTCGTAAAGACATTGGAATAATTCGTTAGAAACAAAGAAAAGCTTACTGAACTGCTATGTTATATCTCCCCGACTATATTGTGGTGAATGCTGGATAGTTTCCAAACAGATGAAGAAGTCACACGAAGCGAGCGAAATGAGGTTTTACAGAAGGATGCTGAGTAGCCAGTATATATATATATATATGTTATCATACGCAGCATGTTCACTCTGCAACGCTCTATATCAGGGGTCAGCAAGCTTTTGCTGTGTCGACTTCAATCAGTCAGTTATGTGCCATGAGTGATACACGCTTAGGCGATCATATATCTTTCGATACATGACTGACGAGGCAGACTTTTTCCAGCAGCAGGTTGCCATTTCTTTCTGCGGTAGACCAGTTGTCCTGCTATTCATCAATAGCTAGGGGGAGAAGAAGAGGTTTCATACCTCTCCCAAACGTATTAGCACGTAAGTGAATGTAATGGATTCGACTGGAATTCGAACTCGGCACACTGATTACTCAATCCGAGCCGCTATCCATTACTCCACCGTATCGACTTAGGGCTTTAAAATCATTCAGTGTGCCAACAGCACAAGCATGTTTATACAAGTCAAGGTCAATATACCTATTCTAAGGAATATACAAAGGGAAAAGATAGAAATAAAAAACAAAGAGTATAAAAGAGTCTTTGAATAATTAAAAACAGTTCCTGATAAACGGCTTACTCAAATATTTCCTTGAGCGCCTCAAGAGTTCTTCAAGTGAGTAGTTGTAGAATTAATAAAAGACTCATGTTCTTAGAAAGGTTTCCTTGTCTATTAGTTGGTGTCCTTATTAGAGGTGCTCTTAAAAGGTGCTCATATATGATGCACAAAATATTGGATTAGGCCTTTCCTCAGATGTCCTGCTCTCTAGTAGATTCTTTTCTTAAGCATCCTTAGTTTTACCACTCTTTTAAAATCATGGCTCGTGTCCACCACATCTGAAAAATAGACATGGAAATCACAGGCAATGGGTTAATGAGGTGTTAAGTAGATAAGTCTTTCTTTCTTTTTATGTGCCATGTCCTTTCAAAGAATATAGGCGATCATGGCTCTCTATCTCTCACTATGCCTTGCAGCTCTTAACAAGTTCCTTCCCTCTGCCATCAAATTACGCACAAGAGTTTCTTTATAAAGCTGTGCATCATGAGAGTAAATATCTTATATAGTTTTAATCTAATAAACATTTGAAGTTATTTTATTTATAATAACATTTTCCAGTTAAATTTCAGCTTAAAATTCGCCTAATAGCTGTATCAGGCTACGGATCCCCACGTGTCGATAATTATTCATTTAATAAAATTTTTGCTTTAATTTCTGAAAAATAATATTTTTTTTAAAATGACACCTAATTTTTAATCATTGCCCCTAGATTACAAGGCGATAATGCCACTAACGTTTTCTGGGATTGAAAAAGAAGAATATATTAAATGAAGGAGGGGATGAATAAGAGAACAGATTTCAGGAAGAGAGAAGATATCAATTGAATATTGCATTTCAATGTTTGAACACAGATAGACAGATAGATAGATAGATAAATATGAACAGATTGAGATAGCTATGAACAAACTGAGATATAGACAGGTGCGAACACAGAGATAGATAGATAGATAGATAGATAGATAGATAGATAGATAGATATGAGCACACTTAGAGTGAAACATCAACTGTAAGAAGACAGACTCCAAGGTTGTTAGCAAAAGGATGAGTCCAAAGTGAGTATTTCAAACCTGAGATGCCATAATCAAACAAGTATGGAAATTTAAATATCTGAGAAGTGTTTTAACAGAGGACGGAAAGCAGGACATTGAAATCCGAAGGCGTATTGGGATAGCTAAAGTAGCAATCCAAAAGTTAAGCAATGTACTAAGAGGTAGGAAAATTTCGCTAGAAAGAAGGAAAAGAGTACTAAACGGCTATGTGATATCTGTCTTCCTGGATGGCAGTGAATGTTAGACGATCTCCTCAAAAATGGAGACGTGATTATACTGTGGACCGAATATGTGAGCAACGGCGAAGTTTTAGAGAAAATGGAAACAAAAAGAAAACTAATATTTAACATCAGCAAGAGACAGTTGAGGTTTAACGGGCACATAATGAGGAAAGAGGGCTTGGAAAATCTGATACTCACAGGACTGATTGAAGGCAAGAGAGACGTAGAAAAAAATACTTAGTGAGAATGAGCAAATGGATGGAACAGGGTTTACGAAAAATGACAGAAAGACAAAGGTTATTAAGTGCTACAAAGAAAAAGAAAGTTGTGGAGAGTCATGTTCACCTATGTCCTGAGGAACACGGCACATAAAGAAGAAGAGTGTTTTCTCCTTACAGCTTATAATATTTACAGTGGGCTATGATAAGTTTTTAGCCACCATTGGTTACAGCAATTTTGGCTTGTTTAATAACGTCTCTTTTTTCAGACAATACCATGTTAGTATCAAGAGGAAAAGAACGCATAGCATCCTTAGTAAGCTTGAGTAAATGGATAGAAGAAATAAAAGAAAAACAATGAAAGAAGGATTGGGAAATCTGAAACGATTCTGAGAGAAATAGAAGTCCTACTAGGATTTATTATTGATGGTCACAATCATAACGACATAAGGTATGCAGATAACACATTGTGGATAACAGGAACAGAGAGAAAACTACAAAAAACTTCAACAGAAGATAGTGAAGGAAAGCGAGAAGAAAGGATTAAATATCAACTGTAAGAAGACAGACTGAATGGCTGTTAGCAAAAGGATGATTATAAAGTGCGAATTCCAAATCAGAGATACCAAAACCAAACAAGTGCAGAAATTTAAATACAGGGAAAATGTTTTAACAAAGGACGAAAAGTGTGACATTGGAATCCGAATGCGTACTGGGATCACCAAAGATGCCTTCCAAAAGCTAAGCAGAGTACTGAGAAATAGGAAAATTTCGCATAGGTAGTAGGGAAGCTAAAAAACTGGAAGAGTCTTCCACAGCTGAGAGAAATCGTCTGGCACGACACAGAAAACGTGAGACCAAGATTGTACAATGAGCTGTTCTTTTGGAGGTTAGCATCAGCCATACTAATGAACGGTATGAATTGTTCTCTATGATGATTAAAAGAAAACAGTTTTATTTTGGAGGCTTTAAAATTTACAAGCCAATACTTAACCCAATTAAGAGCAGCTTGGAGGTCATTTTTGAGAGCAGCAATCAGTTTTAACCTTTGTCGGGCCTATTATAGTTACAGGATCAAATAGTTATATCATCAGAATAATTACCTATGACACCAGGAAAGTCGTTCATGGAGATAAGAAACAAGGTAGGTTCAAGGATAGAGGCCTGTTTTAATGGGAGGCACGGTGGAGTAATGGATTAAGGAATCGGAGAGCCAAGTTCGAATTACGGTCGAATCCATTACATTCACTTACGTGTTAATACCCTTGGGAAAGCTATGGGTAAATTGGCAGGAAAGACCGGGTTCTATAGCCTTGGATGGCAACTGGTCTACCGCAGAAAGAAATGGCAACCTACTTCGTGAAAAAAATCTGCCTCGTCAGTCATATTTTAAAAAAATACATGACCGCCTAAACTGACTGATTAATAGTTTGGTTCGGTTTACGGCATATCAACCTGAATGGGTTATTTAATGACAAGATTTTTATTGTTGGTAATATTTTTTTAAATGTATTGCTGCTAATATTTTTTTTTTTCGAAAAATCGATTACTAGGTAATACTTTTTTCTTCAAAAATGTATTGCTGGTGATATTTTTTTCAAAAATGTATTACTGGTAAGGATATTTTTTTTTTTACCAAAATGTATTGCTGCTATTAAAACCTATTTTTACACTTTCATTACACTTTTTTTTTGTGTGTGGGGGAGTTAACTATTTGTCCATTGCTTAGACCCTTACAAATGCTACAACCCCGGGTCAGGGAGTACCTGGGAACACCAGCAATTAAGAGGTGGTTCCATGCTCCTCAAAAATTCCTGATCAGAGGCTGTTGTATGTAGTATATCGTCTTACCCAGGACGCGGATGTAGTTTATCGTCTTACCCAGGACGCGGATGCAGTTTATCGTCTTACCCAGGACACGGATGTAGTTTATCGTCTTACCCAGGACACGGATGCAGTTTATCGTCTTACCCAGGACACGGATGTAGTTTATCGTCTTACCCAGGACACGGATGTAGTTTATCGTCTTACCCAGGACGTGGATGTAGTTTATCGTCTTACCCAGGACGCTGATGCAGTTTATCGTCTTACCCAGGACGCGGATGCAGTTTATCGTCTTACCCAGGACACGGATGTAGTTTATCGTCTTACCAAGGACGTGGATGCAGTTTATCGTCTTACCCAGTACACGGATGCAGTTTATCGTCTTACCCAGGACACGGATGTAGTTTATCGTCTTACCCAGGACGTGGATGCAGTTTATCGTCTTACCCAGGACGCGGATGTAGTTTATCGTCTTACCCAGGACGTGGATGCAGTTTATCGTCTTACCCAGGACGCTGATGCAGTTTATCGTCTTACCCAGGACGCGGATGTAGTTTATCGTCTTACCCAGGACGCGGATGCAGTTTATCGTCTTACCCAGGACGCGGATGTAGTTTATCGTCTTACCCAGGACGTGGATGCAGTTTATCGTCTTACCCAGGACGCTGATGCGGTTTATCGTCTTACCCAGGACGTGGATGTAGTTTATCGTCTTACCCAGGACGTCAATGCGGTTTATCGTCTTACCCAGACGCGGATGCAGTTTATCGTCTTACCCAGGACGCGGATGTAGTTTATCGTCTTACCCAGGACGTGGATGCAGTTTATCGTCTTACCCAGGACGTGGATGCAGTTTATCGTCTTACCTAGGACGGTCTGTATTAATGTGAAATGATATAAAAGCGTAGCAGTTCAGTAATACAAGAATCAATTGAATTTTAAATATATGAAAAAATTTGGAAAACCTTTTTCAAATTTTACCATTAGTTATATGCGTTGAAAGCCAGAGATGTATTCATTTATACCTAGCTGATTTTTTTTTTGTCAAGTGGACATGACACAGTCCTTCATCCTCCAAGTCAAAACCACTGCCGATATCTTCCAGCTTGAAGGCTCGGTTTGGTCATTACACGGCCGTTAATTCCATCGGAGGAACCTGCCGTTGACTTCAGTTAAAAAAGCCCTTCGCCAATCAATGTCGTGTCATTATCTCATGGGTTATACTGCCGGTTATTCAGTGTAAGTGTACAAATTTACCATGTAGTCGGTCGAAATTCGCTGTTAACCGCTGAATCATTGGAAACACTACGCATTGAATTGCCCACATAGTTCAGTACCAGCGGCAATAAACTGTTTTTTTTTTCAGCTTGACAATAGAAAATGAAATTAATTTAAAACGTGCACCTTGTCTATTTTTCTCTTCACATATTGCTCTGACTAATAACTGGTTTCCATCGATGATATTTAACCTCTGGGGAATCTCCTACATTCTAATATTGGCCTCCATACATCTCAAACATTCCATCTCTTAAACCGGTTATGTCGCCTAGTGTATTCCATTGTGCTAGATGACCTTTATCAAATCTTGACCCCTCACACATCTGTAGCTTTCCTTATGAATCACTTAAACCGGCTATGTAGCCTAGTTTACACCAGAAAACCATTGATTCAACTTGATGGCTGTTACTGTGAAACGTACTGTTTAACCTATACTTGTTATTGTAGGCATTGGAGTGAGTCGATAAGTTGCGTCATCATTTCTAATTAGTTTCATTAAATAACGTTAGAGTTCACGGAGATACATTTTCAAACGACCGACGGAGCCATCACGCTAAGAACTTGCAAGAAAAAGTGACCGTTAGAGACACGTCCGACGACATTATGCCTCGCTAAGGTTCCTGTTGATGATAGTTGCTCGGAAACGAGGAAAAATGGCGCATCCTATTTGACTTCCTACAAGGAGAACTCCGAGAATAACAGGCAAGAGCGACGTATCCAGGAAGGATATGACTCTGTAGGTAAAAGAATAGAAATTCATGTTTACAGTCGGGAACAGGCGTCAGGATCAGGAGCAAATCGCGCAACTAGATTAATTATTAGTATTAATGGATTTTATTATTAAAATGATGATGATTTATTATTAAAATGATAATGATTATTATAAGTAAATTAAGTAAGGTATACTTCATTTCTTATGTTTGTAATCTTGTATATGTAATTCTACATGAGGATGCTGGGAATATCATGGAACGAACTTAATTTCATTCTTACTCTCCTTTTTTTCTTAATTTCATTCTTACTCTCCTTTTTATTCTTTTCCTTAATTTCCTTCTTAATCTCTTTTTTATTCTTCTTAATTTCATTCTTACTCTCCTTTTTATTCTTTTCCTTAACTCCTTCCTCTCCTGTTTTTATTATTAAAATGATGGTGATCATTTATTAAAATGATGATGATTATTATAAGTAAATTAAGTAAGGTATATTTCATTTCTTATGTTTGTAATCTTGTATATGTAGTTCTACAGGAGGATGCTGGGAATACCATGGAACGAACATGTGAAGGTCGATGATATTCTAGAGGCAAAGTAAACAAAAAGATACTTATACTCGACGTCTGGAAAAGACAGTTGGAATTACTGGGGCATATAATGAGGAAGAAGGGCTTGGAAAATTTGATACTCACAGGGTGGAGGAAAACAACGCACAACCTACCTAGCGAATTTGAGTGAACAGATAGAGGAGCTAGGGTTCTGATCACTCACATAGAAGAAGAATTATAAGTAAAAGGCAAAAAAGAAAATTCAAGTTTTAAAACAAATGCTCAAAACATCGATTTATAATTTGATTAAATTGTCGCATTTCTTCCATAGAACTGTCTACCAGTTCTTTTCTCTCTTTCCTATTAGCCATACGACCATATCACATTGGAATACTGGTTCACATACGATCACCGAAGTTAAGCGACGCCAAGCCTGGCCAGTACCAAGATGGCTGCCCGTTTAGGAAAACCACATGCTGTAAGCTTAGATGTGTGGCTAGTGTAATAGCTCGGAATTTCTAATCGGAGAACCGAGTTCTAATTCCCGTCGAGTTCGTTAAATTCCCATTGTCTATTTTAGTAAGACTTGTATCGCTATATCTTTATTCTAAAAAAAAAAAATTACAATCTAAAAATATTTTCTGGCTTCAAATAACATGCAAAGCCGTAGAAAACGAATCAATCAATCAAATATTTTCTTCCATATCTGTCTATATCTTTGAGATGAGGTATTATGATTACTTACATTATTTAGATTATTCGGACTCTTATCCTCATTTTCACTGCCATATTCACAACGTTTCGGCCGTTGTAAGCTCCGGCCTTCTTCATAAATAACAGAGACATCCGGAACAGGCATAGTACGGAGAACTAGAACAATCTACCGCGGTGGACGAAATAAAGGGTTCAGTTCTAAATTCCAATCACCTGAAGAAGGCCGGAGACGCCGAAACGTTGTGAATATGACAATGAAGATGAGCATAACAGCCAGAATAATATAAATAATTCAAGTAATCATAACAGCCCGAAAATATATCGAAACGTAAATAAAATGAGCATAACGTTCAATAACGAAAATAATCAAGTAATCATAATCATCTCAGACTTATAGAGGCCGAAATGTTGTGAATATGGCAATGAAAAATGAGCGAAACGTTCATAATGAATATAGAGGCCGGAACATTGGAATATGGTAATGAAGATGAGGATAACAGCATAACATTCCAAGAATAACGTAAATAACAGATCGAAACGTTGTAATATGGCAATGAAGATGAGCATAACAGTCCGACCTCATCTCATCTCAGAGATATATAGAGTCTATAGAAAAGAGGAGGATAACAGTCCGAATAACGTAAATAATGAAGAATCATAATACCTCATCTCAACAGTCCGAATGTCATAATGTAAATGATGAGCATAACAGTCCGAATCATGTAAATGATGCAAGTCATCATAATCTCATCTCAGGTTATAGAGGCCGAAACGTTGTGAATATGGCAATGAAGATGAGCATAACATAACTTTCCTGATTCTAAAGGTATTTTAAATAAATTGTATACAGGTTAATTCTTATAGGATAAGCAGAGCGTATCTCGATTCTTAGGAATACACGTCACTGGATAGATTCGCCTTTCGTCCGGTTCATATTCCTCCCAGGTATTTTGAACAGGAGTAGAGGTTTTCTCCTTGTTTCCTGTTTAGTAATGGGTTTTTGGTTCCTTCTCCTAAAGTCATTTCATTTTCTTTCACCCCAGTATTAACGTCTTACTTGGGATGAAATGATTAAAAATGTTATTTAAAAGAAAGAAGAAAAAGTACGCCACTTCTTATGCCAGCTTATGGTGTGTTGCTAGCAGTGGAGTTGAATTCGGCGTTTTCCTTCTCATAGACTGGGTGCTGTCTTGTTCTACTATTTTACCCAGAAATGGGGGAGAGAAAAAATGGAATCGCACTTCTCTCTCAAGGAATTCTAACAGCCTTGGCTGGATCTGTAATCACTCTGTTGTGTTCCCGTCTGTGCATTCTCAAATACCGTTTTCTCAGTAGAGGTGGGGAGAGTAAATATACAGGAACGTAACTGAAAAAGGATTTTATCAAAGAAGATATGAAAAGCCATATTCCTTTTACTCTAATAGTCATAATATGAGCCTAAGAATTTTCGAATATTCTGGAAGAGCAATCAGCCAATCATCGTTTTTATGAGACAATTTGAATTTCTGATGAATGAAACTTCAAATTTGAAAAAAAGAAGCGAATATTAAATATGGACAGAAGTTTCAAGCGCCCGCTTTTTCAAACGCTACAGATTGAATATATTTTGACCGTGTAAATTTCCTTATTCCTTTTATTCTTTTTCTTGTACTTGTTTATTCCTTCTTACTCTCCTTTTATTCTTTTCCTTAATTTCTTTATCCCTTTTCTTTATATTCTTTTCCTTAATTTCCCTCTTAATATCAGTTTTATTCTTATCCTCAATTTACTTCTTCCTCTCCTTTTTATTCTTTTCGTTAATTTCCTTCTTCCTCTCCTTTTTCTTCTTCTCCTTAACTTCCTTCTTACTCTCCTTTTTATTCTTTTCTTATTTCCTTCTCAATCTTCCTTTTATTCTTTTCCTTAATTGCCTTCTTCCTCTCCTTTTTATTGTTCTTAATTTTATTCTTACTCTCCTTTTAATTCTTCTTCTTAATTTCCTTCTTACTTTCCGTTTTTATTTTTCTTTAATTTCCTTCTTCCCCTCCTTTTTATTCTTTTCCTTAATTTCATTCTTACATCCTCTTCCTTCATTTTCTTGTTGACTTCATTTTTATTCTCGTTTTCATCTTTTCCTTGTTATTTTATTTCTCATTCGCATTTCATTTTTCTCCTTGTTAATCTTCTTCTCTTCGTCAGAGATTTTTAGCAATGATGTCAGAAATGTAACCGAATGAATCTACACTTGAACACTTGATTTTACTCACAGAGAAAACTCATCCTTTGTGGGAAGCTTGCACACATTGGCTGAACAACCATAATATTCACTGAGGGAAAAAGGGAAGTTTGGACCTTCTGTTGAAATTCTTAAGCTCAAAAAGAGAAGTGGACATCTAAAATGAAGTCGAAAAAAATCAGATAAGCATAAAAAAGAAATCACTTCTTGAACGGACCTTGAAGAAATCATTCTACATCTTAAAAAGCAGAGCTGGCATCATAGATATTTATCAAGAGACGAAGAATTTCCATATGGATATACAATGGAAGAAAAAGAATTTACATATAAAATGGAAGAAGAATTTACTCAAAAAAAATCGAAGAAGTAATTACCCATAAAAGGAAGAAGATTTTACATATAGAAAGGAAGAAGAATTTGTTAATAGAAAAGAGGAAGAAATTACACATAGAATGGAAAATAAGCTTTTACGCATACACAATAAAGGAAGAAGAATTTGCAAATAGAATAGAAGAATTTACATATAAAATGAAATAAGAAGAATTTATATAACATAGAAGAATAAGAATTTACAGATAGAATGGAAGAGGAATTTACACATAGTACGGAAGAAGAAGAATTTATACATAGAATAGAAGAAAAAGAATTTACACATAGAATGGAAGAAGAATAATTTTCACAGAATGGATGAATTTTAACAAAGAAAGGAAGAAGAAGAATTTACACATAGAATGGAAGAAAAAGTTACACAGAACAGAAGAATTTACGCATAGAATGGAAAAAGAAAAAATTTACACATAGAATGGAGGATGAAGAATTTACACATAGAAAGGAAGAAGAATTTACACATAGAATGGAAAAATAAGAATTTACACATAGAATGGAAAAAGAAGAATTTACACATAGAAAGGAAGAAGAAGAAGAATTTATATATAGAAAAGACGAATAATTTCTACATAGAATAAAATAATAATTTCCACATACAATCGAAGCATAATTTCCACATAAAATGCGTCTGTAAATTTCTTTTCATTTCAATGCATGAGGAATTTCAGATCAACGTTTTCGTTATTTTTTTTAAAAAATTCTCTCTAAAGAATAGAAAAGATCTCTTAGCTGTTAACCTCTTTAATAAATGTTCTTCTTGTTCATTAAATGTCAAAGAATGTTACACTGGGCACACATAGAGTTGGCCACGACGAAAGAAAAACCAGACTGACATAATAGGTTTCCAATATGGCGAGGAAGAAGGTAGGAAATAGGTAGTAATTTATGTCTAGATTATTAGACCATGTGATATACAATCCGCGACCGTAGGAAATGGTTTTCTTGAAAAAGTAACAGCAAATTAGAGGTTATGACTTGAGATCTTAGAAAATATCATATGAAAAATTGTTTCTTATTCTGTTTACTCCCGGGTTTCTCACTCAAATTATATTTTCTTGCACGCATCTAACCCCACCCTGCATTAAACCAGGGACAGAGTTGATTGCTATGTCCATGTTGCCTACATCTATCTATCTATCTATCTATCTATCTATCTATCTATCTATCTTTTCATATATATATATATATATATATATATATATATATATATATATATATATATCTCTGTGTGTGTGTAAAAAGTGGCTAAAACAGTTTTTTTTTTCTATTTAGTTTACATCTAGGGGAATAAAGTTATTTATTTATTTTTTGTGGAAATCACAAAACTTTTCGGTTGCTACCGCAACCTTCGTCAGTATTTGAGATTGAATACACCTTTTTGAACTGGACTAAGTTTCCAATCCATCGGATGCTAACGCCCTCAATGTGAGAATCGTCAATCTTTTGATCGTAGCACTAGATAAAGATTTTTATTGTCTATTTTACATTTTTTTCCACATGTGTCTGTCTCTCAATATATATATATATATATATATATGTGT
>CAHIKZ030001090.1:1727500-1730000 GCA_903632075.3 Acanthosepion pharaonis | reverse complement strand
TCACCAAAACACTCTGTTGCTGTCGGCTGCTGCGGAAATTTGTAAACAACGTGTAACGCTGCCTGCGGACCTTCTCAAGGAACTAATGGGGACTGAGACAAAAAGTACCGGATTATGAGATTTGCCGAACCATAGGGGTTCGGATTATGGAGATTTTATTGTATTATCTCTTGGATATCAAAAAGAATTTAAGAAAAATCAATGAAAGTAAAAAAAGCAGCAGTATTCCGTTTACTGGGCACGCGTCAAAATGGCAGTTGAAAAACAGTAAAATTCGAAATGGGAAATCAAGTAATTGTGACAGGTGAAACAAAATAAAGAAAAAAAATAATCAAAAAGCAATAGAAGAGAAGATGATTTCTGGGTTTTTAAAAGTACAGAAAGAGAAAGGAGGAGCTATTTTTTAGAGTTTGTAGAAAGCAGGTCGTTTTCTACGTTAGTAGCTAAGAGGTCACTGCCAAAACAGAGAATCCGGAAATAATTCTATGAGAACTATTTCATAGTATATATATATATATATATATATATATATATATATATATATATATATATATATATATCTTCTGAAAAATATCTGTAATCTGAAGGCAATAAACTCCGAAGGTTTTTGTAATTAAAAACTGTGTACAAGGAGAAAAAAAAAAAAAAAAAAAACAGAAAACGAGTCCGACAATGAAAAACAAGAGAGAAGCATTTTTCCGTTAAAAATAATAAGTTTAGGAATTTTAATTAAATTGTTCTGTAAACCCGCCCCCCCAAAAAAAAACAAGACTTTATTTACAATAAATAGCCGCCATATTGAATTCTACTTCCACCTTGCAGTGGTACTCTGTAAACGGAACGCCATCCGAATCTAGCCAGAAACAAATTAAGAAGATTACATTTAATATAAATATACAAAATAAATTACACAAATTTAAGACGTTAAACCATGAAATAAACAACAGACCCCAACTAGAATGAACCTAATGTTGAATGGTTGCATTCCGTAATCATGACTTTTAGTTATAATCCAAATGATAAAAAATTATTTATATATATATATATATATATATATATATATATATATATATATATATATATATATATATATATAAATGATATTTTATTTAAATTTTTTTATCAAAAGATACCTAAAATCGCTTGATAATGGAACAATTTTAAAGTTCCAAAACATAGAATTTTCCGTGCCACGGTGTAAAATATTTTTTTTAAATAAAAATATTATTAAATACGTTGTATCGATCACTTTTTAAGAAAGTAAATGCTAAAGAACTGTGGATTCTTAATCTGACTGTTCTCTTTCTTTTTGTATATATATATATATATATATTATATATATATATATATATATATATATATATATATATATGCATGTTTCATTAAATAATATAGACAAGTTTTGTCTATTTATTTTAAGTAAGTTCCTTTGATATTGTCTGATAAGCTTAATCACATTATAGTTGAAAGACGAAAGGAAATCACCATATCGATACATGTTTAAATCCAAAATAAGCTTTCGGCTTACACAAGCCATTATCAAAGATGACAATTTCAATAAATCAAACAACAACGGATGAAACAACAATGATAGTCCGCCTTTGCTGCATGAAAATTTCAAGTAACGACAAACTCGTATATACGAGACGCGGAAGCGAAAATCGCGTCGCAGCTCGTGACGTCACACATATTCAACTTTACTTGATCATCGACGAACTTCGTGGTCTTAACCGCGTCGCATCTGATGACGGTTTTCCCGCTGATCCAAACACAAATCTGCCGCCCTAGTAGATGGGTATATATGTATACAGGGTGTCCATTAGTTCGTGTGCACTTTTAAAAATCGCAAATATAAAGTTATAAATTTTTAAAGTGCACACGAACTTTATGGACACCCTATATATATATATATATATATATATGTGTGTGTGTGTGTGTGTGTGTGTGTGTGTGTGTGTGTGTGTGTGTGTGTGTGCTGCTGCAAGTAGGTTTTGTTACTTATAGTAAAAACTGTTTTTGAAATTGAAATGAACCCGGCAATTTTTTTTTTTGTTCCCAGCTCCCATTACAATTAAAAGTTTGATATAGTGATTGTCTAAGAGTGGCACAAGGCTAAAAGTATATATATATATATATATATATATATATATATATATATGTATGCATGCGTAAAGCACCTGACGTCGTCACTGGTTAAAAAGAGGAGACGCTGAATTTTTCCCGTTTCAGAAGGAGGAACTTCACCCCTAAGGACGAGCCAAGAGAACTTGATTTTAGAAACAGCTGTTTATGTTAACCCAAACATTACTCAAACTGAAATGTCAACATACAATTCAACATTAGTTGGGAAATAAGAAGGTTCAGGAAAGTGTTGGAAAGTGTGTCCCACATCAGCTGTCAGCAGGAAATCACCAACAAGTCTTTTATTGCGCATCGTTATATTTACATGCCTGTTTGGAATGCAGTGATTACCAGGGATGAAAAGTGAATCCTTTACCAC
>CAHIKZ030001090.1:1675000-1722500 GCA_903632075.3 Acanthosepion pharaonis | reverse complement strand
TGTTTTTAGCTAATTATTCAAACCATGAATTTGATGATGTCGACAAAAAACCGTAAACTCATGTCTATTGTTTAATAGATTATTATTATTTAGAAACTTAATAATGTGCAATTTCTCATGGAGGCACAAAGGGCATGGGTCATCCCAAGTTTTACATGTTCTGGTCCTGTTTATAATTTTCCATTTTACTTTTGGTGTCCTATTTTGTTTCCTTCAGATGCCAAAAATATTTAGATAGGGAAGTCTGATTTCTTTTATTTATATTATTGAAAGAGCACTTATATTGCCTCTCCTATATATATATATATATATATATATATATATATATATATATATATATATATATATATATATATATATATACACACATATACACACACATACATATACACGCACACACTGTGTGTGCTAGGTGTTGACCTCTGTGTCTACTTTTATACCCACATACGCTCTACCGCTGATATTGAATATTTTTACCCCTAAATATAGCATTTCTTAAAACTATATTTTTATCATTATAGGCACGGCGGAGTAATGGATAGCGGCTGATTGAGGAATCGGAGAGCCTAGTTCGAATTCCAGTCGAATCCATTCCATTCACTTACGTGCTAATACCCTTAGGAAAGGTATAAATCCTCCTTTTCATCCCCCAGCTATGGGTAAATAACAGGACAGACTGGGTTCTATAGCCTAGGATGGCAACTTGTCTAGGAGAGGGACAAATCTGAATTCAAAACCAGCGAAGTGCACCAAGTCTCTGTATTCGGCCCTTCAAAACGTGTGGATGGTTCTGCACAAAACCTTCACCACTATAATCAAATCTCATGTGCGGGCGTCGGCCTGTCAGTTTCCTAGGAACTGATCAACTTGACCCTCATACGTCCAATTCGACGGGAGAGTCGAGTATATATATATATATATATATATATATATATATACACGCACCACCGCCTATGATAAAACATGAATGCATTGAGGTAGCGGTTTTCATGTATTCGAATTATATTAATTTTTATATTTTATACATATATATATATATATATATATATATATATATATATATATGTGTGTGTGTGTGTGTGTGTGTGTGTGTGGTGGACTTTCCCGTCATATTCGAAGCGGCTCAGTTCCTAGGAGCCAACAGCCAGACACATATAATTTGATTATAATGGTGAAGGCATTATGCAGAACCAATCACCCTTTTTGAAGAGCCGAATACAGAGATCTGGTGCACTAAAATGCTCCCAAACGACGCTTCGCAGGTTGCCCTTCTCCTAGGACAGTTGCCATCCTAGTCTGTTCTGCCATAGCTGTAGGGAAAAGAAGAAGATCAATATCTTTCCCAAGAGTATTAGCACGTAAGTGAATGGAATGGATTCGACTGGAATTCGAAGTCGCCTCTGGGTTAGGATTCCTCAGTTCGAGCCGTTATCCACGACTCCACCGTGTCTCCAAACTTGAGGTTTCTCCTATGTATTTCTTGTGACAGTTATTGCGGGTGATAGAGTAAATTCCTCCTTCAAATTTTAGAAGAAACAGTCGCATCTCGTGTAAATTAATTTCACCTTAGTTGAAAATACCCGGGAGAAAACTCACGGGCTCTAAATAAAAGATTATATGAACATAAAAGGGACATATAGTGTAACCCGGATATAAGAGACCCGGATATAAGAGAAACCCGGATATAAGACAGATTTTCTCTGGTCCCAAAGTGTTCCCATACTTACCTAAACAAAATAGACCAAACCCGGATATAAGATAAACCCGGATATAAGAGACTTCTTTTCCGGTCCCGACAACTCTCTTATATCCGGGTTACACTGTATTGCAAAACAACTCAATAAATGCATTAGTTGCTCACCGTAACGAGGCTGACCACAATTTTGACTAAGAAAATGCTACTCTGATCAAAGGAGAAAAAACAATTCACTCGGACGAAAATGTTTAGAGAATGCCTACAGTAAATTTGCGTCCTATTTCTAATAATATTTCACCATTTCTGGCAGATCTTCTGTTACCACAATGTGGAATATCTAATAACAAAATTGATGGAAACAAAAAGAATCCAAATTAAATCTAAATGAAATTTAAAATACCCAGCATTCCTTGTTCGTGCGCATGTGTAGTCGTACCAACGTAACAAATTTACAGATCACGACAGCTATTACGAAGATGTGATTAAATATATTTTAATGTTTAAAAAAATAATTCAGTATTATTATTGTTTAGGTAATAATTATTATAATATAGCACAAATAGCTATATTTTAGAAAAAAGGATTTTTCCATCATATACGCATTTTTTTACGTATTTATATTTATTTTTTAAAACTTTTATCAAAAAACGACTTTCTTGTATATGTAGTTATGGATAATAATATACATTAATTACCATTTAAAAAAAAATAATAACTATTTGTGCTCAATTGGTAACATTAATAGCTATCTGCTGATGTGATAAAATTTTGGAATAATACAATAATAAAAATCTAAATTTCATCTCTGATAGATGTCGCGATCTGTTAGTCCGCTAATGCCCTAAAGGGCGACACGCTTCACAGGAAAAAAGATTTTTACACTTTGTCACACATTTCTACTCCAATAAACAATATATATATATATATATATATATATATATATATATATATATATATATATATATATATATATAAATAAAAAAATCCAACAACAAAACATTTACTCACCTTCGAGTATTAGGCAATAAATTACATCATTTAGCGTCCTCCATAATTTACCTTTTTTTACTCCGTTGCCTCAAGAATTTTTTGAAGTGTGTTTAAATTTAAAATTTGAAAACTTAACGTTATTTTTCCTCCACGTACCTCCATGTACCTCCACATCAGTCCTTATTTATGGCTGACACCAGCCAATTATATTACTGTGAGGGGGAACCCAGGTGTAGGCATATTCATTACATCACGTTTGTATTTAAATTTATTAACATACCTAAGCATTGTTCTGACTTCGAGAAAGGCTAAGTGTCCGCTTTTCATAATATTGGGCTGTCGAATAGATCGATAGCTGATAAGAATAATCGAAATGAATGATGTGTTCACAAGTTAATCCAAAAGAGAAATCTAACTGGAACATATAATAGACGTAGCGGATCTGGCCGACCGTTAAAAGCTATGGGAAGATAGAAACTTGGTTCGTCAGTGCAAAAAAGATTCGCAACAACTCAAGATGCTTCCAAAGTCACTGGTTTTGGCGTTTTATTTTTTTCAAGAACAGTCAGACGCAGACTTAAATTAAAATTGTTTCCAAATACATAAAAAAGAAACCTTTCGTACATGGAAAAAAATCGACGGGCATGGCTGGCTTAGTGCAAAGCTCATTTACACTAAACTAAATCTGATTGGGAAGATGGTATTTGGAGTGACAAGAGCCCCTTTACTTTTAGATATGAAGGACGAATACGTGTTTGGTGTACGCCAGGTGAAACGAATATTCCAGGGACTACCAAGGACACTGTTATACACGATTA
Organism: Acanthosepion pharaonis; assembly: GCA_903632075.3. NCBI lineage: Eukaryota > Metazoa > Mollusca > Cephalopoda > Sepiida > Sepiidae > Acanthosepion > Acanthosepion pharaonis. Next base: position 1,718,996 of record CAHIKZ030001090.1, on the reverse strand, counting down.
AAATAATTTTCAAAAATTCCCTATCAAAAGTAGCTACTGGACTTGAAGAGAAAATAATAAATATTAATCAAATGTTGACGTCCTACTACTATTTTAAAGTTTGAAAAGAAAATAACAGCTACTGACTCAAAGAGAAAAAAATCAAAATGGAAATTATTTTAAAGAAAGAATCAATAAGAAAGCGCTGATAACAGCTACATAATCAAAATGTTGACGTTCCACACTATTTTAAAGAAAAGGTTAGGAAGGAAACCCCATCAATACTGGAAAAGAGCGATAACAGCTACTGGACTTGAGAAGAGAAAAATAATAACATAATCAAAATGTTGACGTTCCACCTGTTTTAAAGAAAAATCAATACTAGAAAGAGCGATAACAAAAAAGAAAAAATATAACATAATCAAAATATTGACGTTCATACTATTTTAAAGAAAAGGTTATCCCATCAATACTAGGAAAAATTTTTTCCCTAACATATAATCAAAATGTTGTATATTTTAAAGAAAAGGTTAGGAAGAAACTCCATCAATAATAGAAAAGAGCGATAACAGCTACTGGACTAGAAGAAAATAATAACATAATCAAAATGTTGACATTCCACACTTTTTAAAGAAAAGGTTAGGAAGAAACCCCATCAATACTGGAAAGAGCGATAACAGCTACTGATATGAGAAGAGAAAATAATAATAATAAATATTGACGTCCCACACTATTTTAAAGAAAAGGTTAGAAGGAAAACATCATCAATATAAAGAGCGATAACAGCTACTGGACTTGAGAAGAGAAAAAATAACATAATCAAAATGTTGATATCTACTATTTTAAAGAAAAGGAAGGAAATAATATCAATAATATAAAGATATATAACAATACTAGAAATAATATAATAACAGCGCTTAACTGGAATAACATAATAAATATATAAGGAAGAAAAATAATAAGAAAAAATCAAAATGTTGAGAAGAGAAAAAAATAAAATATAATATAAATATATTCCATTTTTAAAGAAAAGAAGGAAGGAAACTCCCATCAATATCTACTAAAGAATAACAGCTACTGGACTTGAGAAGAGAAAAAATAACATAATATATATGTTGACGTTCCATATATTTTAAAGAAAAGGTAGGAAGGAAAACCCCATCAATACTAGAAAGAGCGATAACAGCTACTGGACTTGAGAAGAGAAAATAATAACATAATCAAAATGTTGACGTTGTTATTTTAAAGAAAAGGATAGGAAGGAAACCCCATTATTTTAAAGAAAAAAAATAACATAATATATATATTGACGAAAAAAGAAAATAATAGGAAGGAAATATATATACTATAAAATAGCCCTATGGACTTGAAAAAGAAAATAATAATATAATATAAGATATATATTACAGAAACCTTAACAGCTACTTTAAAGAAAAGGTAAAGGAACATAATAATATATATATAAAGATATATGAGAAGAGAAAATAATAAACATAATCAAAATGTTGACGTTCCACATTATTTTAAAGAAAAGGTTAGGAAGGAAACTCCCATCAATAAAAGAGCGATAACAACTACTGGACTTGAGAAGAAAAAATAATAACATAATCAAAATGTTGACGTTCCACACTATTTTAAAGAAAAGGTTAAGGAAGGAAACAGCCCATAACATAATACTTATATTGCACTGGAAAAAAGAGCGAAAGAGCGATAACAGCTACTGGACTTGAGAAGAGAAAAATAATAACATAATCAAAATGTTGACGTTCCACACTATTTTAAAGAAAAGGTGAGGAATAAACCCCATCAATAATATAAGAGCGATAACAGCTACTGACTTGAGAAGAGAAAATAATAACATAATCAATATGTTGACGCTTCACACTATTTTAAAAAAAAGGTTAGGAAGATAATACTAAAAGAGCGATAACAGCTACTGGACTTGAGAAATAATAATAACATAATATATATATAATATATATAAAAGGTGAGGAAGGAATATAAAAATAATAACATAATATAAAATGTTGAAAAATTCCACAATGTTTTAAAGAAAAAGGTGAGGAAGGAAACTCCCATCAATACTGGAAAGAGCGATAACAGCTACTGGACTTGAGAAGAGAAAATAATAACATAATCAATATATTGACGTATATATATATTTTAAAGAAAAGGTTAAAAAGGAAACTTCACACTATTTTAAAGAAAAGGTTAGGAAGGAAAAAACTCCCATCAATACTAGAAAGAGCGATAACAGCTACTGGACTTGAGAAGAGAAAATAATATAATATATATATATTGACGCTGGACTTCAATACTATAAAGAAGACTGGACTTGAGAAGAGAAAAATAATAACATAATCAAAATGTTGACGTTCCACACTATTTTAAAGAAAAGGTGAGGAAGAAAACTCCCATCAATACTATAAAGATATATAACAGCTACTGGACTTGAGAAGAGAAAAAAAATAACATAATCAAATGTTGACGCTTCACACTATTTTAAAGAAAAGGTTAGGAAGGATCAATATATAATATATATATATATATACTGGACTTGAGAATAAAAAATAATAACATCTCAAACAAAATATTGACGTTCAAAACATTTTAAAGAAAAGATAAAGAACTCCATCAATATATATAAGATATAACATAATACTGGACTTGAGAAGATAAGAATAATAAATCAAAATAACATAATACAATTTAATATAGTTGACGTTTAATATATATATATATATTTTATATATTAAACTGGACATTTAAAAAAGAAAATAATAACATAGGAAACATATTGACCCCCTATTTTAAATAAAAGGTTAATAATAAATATATAATATATAAAAACTTAATAACAAATACTGGACTTGAGAAGATAAAATTAAATATAATCAAAATAACGTTCCACACTAAAGAAATATATATATATATATATTCCCATCAATACTGGAAAAACAGATAACATCTTGGAATTGAGACTAAAAATAACATTTACATAATCAATAATAACGCTTCACACTATTTATATAAAGAAGGAAAATAATACTAGAAATATATAAATATAATGGACTTGAGAATCAAAAATAATAATATAATCAAAATTTTGACGTTCCACACTGTTTTAAAGAAAAGGTGAGGAAGAAAACTCCCATCAATACTGGAAAGAGCGATAACAGCTACTTTAGAATAGAAAGAATCAATATGTTGATATATATACAATATTTTAAAATAAAGGTTAATAAGGAAAATCCCCATCAATACTATAAAGAGCGATAACATATATACTGGACTTTAGAAGAGAAAATAATAACATAATCAAAATGTTGACGTTCCAAATACTATTTTAAAGAAAAGGTTAGGAAAGAAATATATATATAATACTAGAAAGAGCGATAACAGCTACTGGACTTGAGAAGAAAAATAATAACATAATCAAATATATTGACGTTCCACACTATTTTAAAGAAAAGGTTATTAATAAAAGAACGATAACAGAATGGACTTGAGAAGAGAAAATAATAACATAATCAAAATGTTGACGTTCCATACTATTTTAAAGAAAAGGTTAGGAAAAAAATCCCATCAATACTGGAAAGAGCGATAACAGCTACTGGACTTGAGAAGAGAAAATAATAACATAATCAAAATGTTGACGTTCCACACTATTTTAAAAAAAAGGTTAGGAAGGAAACTCCCATCAATATATAGAAAGAGCGATAACAAGAACTGGACTTGAGAAAAAAATAATAACATAATCAAAATGTTGACGTTCCACACTATTTTAAAGAAAAGGTGAGAAGGAAACTCCCATCAATACTGGAAAGAGCGATAACAGACTGACTTGAAGAGAAAATAATAACATAATCAATAAATGTTGACGCTTCACACTATTTTAAAGAAAAGGTTAGGAATAAAAAGAGCGATAAATAATACTGACTTGAAAAGAAAAAATAATAACAAATCAAAATGTTGACGTTCCACACTGTTTTAAAGAAAAGGTGAGGAAGGAAAACCCATCAATACTAAAAAGAGCGATAACAGCTACTGGACTTGAGAAGAGAAAATAATAACATAACATAATCAATTTTATGTTGAAGTTCCACACTAGAAATAGCGATTAGCTAAAGAAGAAAAAATAATAAATATAATAAAATATTGACGTTCCAAACTATTTTAAAGAAAAGGTGAAACTCCCCATCAATACTAGAAAGAGCGATAACAGCTACTGGACTTGAGAAGAGAAAATAATAACATAATCAAAATGTTGACGTTCCACACTATTTTAAAGAAAAGGTTAGGAAGGAAACTCCCATCAATACTAGAAAGAGCGATAACAGCTACTGGACTTGAGAAGAGAAAATAATAACATAATCAAAATGTTGACGTTCCACACTGTTTTAAAGAAAAGGTGAGGAAGGAAACTCCCATCAATACTGGAAAGAGCGATAACAGCTACTGGACTTGAGAAGAGAAAATAATAACATAATCAATATGTTGACGCTTCACACTATTTTAAAGAAAAGGTTAGGAAGGAAACTCCCATCAATACTAGAAAGAGCGATAACAGCTACTGGACTTGAGAAGAGAAAATAATAACATAATCAAAATGTTGACGTTCCACACTGTTTTAAAGAAAAGGTGAAGGAAATAATATCCATCAATATATAAAAGGATAACAGCTACCATAATCAAAATATAATTGACGCTTCCTTATATTTATAAAAAAAAGGTTAATAAAAAAACTCCCATCAATACTAGAAAGAGCGATAACAGCTACTGGACTTGAGAAGAGAAAATCATAACATAATCAATATGTTGACGTTCCACACTGTTTTAAAGAAAAGGTTAGGAAGGAAACTCCCATCAATACTAGAAAGAGCGATAACAGCTACTGGACTTGAGAAGAGAAAATAATAACATAATCAAAATGTTGACGTTCCACACTGTTTTAAAGAAAAGGTGAGGAAGGAAACTCCCATCAATACTGGAAAGAGCGATAACAGCTACTTTGAGAAAAAATAACATAATCAATATGTTGACGCTTCACACTATTTTAAAGAAAAGGTTAATAAGAAACTCCCATCAATACTAGAAAGAGCGATAACAGCTACTGGACTTGAAAAGAAAATAATAACATAATCAAAATGTTGACGTTCCACACTGTTTTAAAGAAAAGGTGAGGAAGGAAACTCCCATCAATACTGGAAAGAGCGATAACAGCTACTGGACTTGAGAAGAGAAAATAATAACATAATCAATATGTTGACGCTTCACACTATTTTAAAGAAAAGGTTAGGAAGGAAACTCCCATCAATACTAGAAAGAGCGATAACAGCTACTGGACTTGAGAAGAAAAATAATAACATAATCAAATGTTGACGTTCCACACTATTTTAAAAGAAAAGGTGAGGAAGGAAACTCCCATCAATACCATTGAATGAGAAGAGAAAATAATAACATAATCAATATGTTGATATATATTTTAAAGAAAAGGTTATTATATCAATACTAGGACTACTGGACTTGAGAAGAAAAATAATAACATTATCAAAATGTTGACGTTCCACACTATTTTAAAAGAAAAGGTTATTCCATCAATACTAAAGAGATAACAGAGAAAAAGAGAAGAGAAAATAATAACATAATCAATATGTTGACGATGACCTATTTTAAAGAAAAGGTTAGAAGGAAACTCCCATCAATACTAGAAAAGAGCGATAACAGCTACTGGACTTGAGAAGAAAATAATAACATAATCAAAATGTTGACGTTCCACAATTTTAAAGAAAAGGTGAAAGGAAACCCCATCAATACTGGAAAGAGCGATTACTGGACTTGAAGAGAAAATCAAACATAATCAATATGTTGACGCTTCACACTATTTTAAAGAAAAGGTTAAAGGAAACTCCCATCAATACTAGAAAGAGCGATAACAGCTACTGGACTTGAGAAGAGAAAATAATAACATAATCAAAATGACGTTCCACACTGTTTTAAAGAAAAGGTGACAACTCCCATCAATTAAAGAGCGATAACAGTCAGTCACTTGAGAAGAAAAAAACATAATCAAATGTTGACGCTAAATTGTTTTAAGAGAAAAAGGTTGAAGGAAACTCCCATCAAATAAAATGAAAATACTGGACTTGAAAAAAAATCAAACATAATCAATATGCGTTCCAAAAAGAAAAACAGTTAGGAAAAATAACAGCTACTGGACTTAAAAGAAAAACATAATCAATATAAATAATGAAAAAAAAAAAACTTCAGAATGAAAAATTTGAAAATTTCAAACGACAGTGTCATTGAATTACAATTAATACCGAATACTATTATCATTCCTATTAGAGAAAAAAAAGATAAGTTCGAAAAAAAGTGAAGAAAAAAACTCGAATAGCCCTAGATTCTCGAACAATGAATGCTGAATGTTTCTTTATAAGGAAACAGCTATTATTACGATTAAACTCAAAGAAACCATTCCTCTGCTAATAGAAATGAATGACAACTGATTAGCGCATTCATAAGAAATAAATAAAGCATAAATAAAATGAAAATCTGCTGAAAATAAAGAAAGCTCAAAGTATAGAAAAAGAGATTAAATAATGAACGAAAAAAAAAAAAAGAATGAAAGCAAATTCACAATCTACCGAAACGAAAGAAAAAAAAAGCGGGAAAAAAGTGTGGAACTAATAAAAGAATTATTTGATTAAAAGAGAAAAAAAAAACGTAAAGAATACAAGAAAAGCCTAAAGAGCATGGGATGATGAAGAGAGAGTCAAAGATAAAAAATAACGTAAAAACAGAAAAGATATTAAAAAGAAAGGCTATTTCAATAATTTCTACCCTAACGCAAGCCATCATCTTTTCAAGACTATCAAATGTTCAAAGTAAAGCCTTAGGAAATGAAAGGGTCAATGAATTCGTTTATCTTGAGGGATGGAACAAAGGATTAGCGCTGATGTAACCGCTTTCAGGCATCAGACCAAATCAATTGGTTTGCATAGTTTCAAAGCCAAGGCATGTCAGTGCAATTATTGACGATCTGCCACGTTTCGTCCGGTCAGTACTCAAGTCTCGTGGACTTTGTGCAAAGTCAATGACTGGATTATCTCTCCAACTCCGGTTTGGTCGATTTTATCAATATCTGATAGAAATGCATTTTGACTGTAAAATGCACATCTTGTTGACTTCATGAAAGAGCAAATAAACGTTGGCAAAGTCAGATGTTATCTTATGTGAAAGATCAAGGAACAGATTAAATTGTGACTTAATATTTGCTTAAAATGATTGCTTTGTATAAACACTAGTAATAAATCCAGTTAACTGCGCACGGTGATGCAATGGTTAACGGCTCAGAACAAGTTCGAATTCCGGTTCTTTAAATTCAATTCCGTAAATGCCATTGGGAAAGGTATGAAGCCATCTATTCTACCCTCCAACTATGGGACAAATAGTTGGGCAAATTTGGCTCTCTAGCAGACACGGAAATGAAATTACAAAACCTCCTACAGAAGATACCGACGGAGAGTGAGAAGAAGGGACTAAGCATAAACTCCAAGAAAACAGAATCCTTGATCATCAGTAAAAGGATGAGCCCGAAATGCGATCTGAAGGTCGGGAACACTAGAATCAAGTAAACGCGGAAGTTTAAATATCTGAGAAGCGTCTTGACAGAGAACGGTAAGCGCGACACTGAGATCCGTAGGCGTACTGGAATGGCCAAGGACACATTCCAGAAGCCGGACAGAATACTGCGAGACAGGAGGATATCTTTGGTAACAAAGAAAAAAATACTGAGCTGTTACGTGACATCTGTCCTTCTTCACGGCAGAGAATGTTGGATGATTTCCCCAAAGATGATCAAGAGACTCGAGGCGACAGAGATGTGGTTCTACAGAAGGATGCTAAGGAACGTGTGAGCAACGATGAGATATTAGAGAGGTTGCAAACAAGGAGGTGGCTTATACTTAATATCAAGAAGAGTCAGCTTAAGTTTCTGAGACACATAATGAGGAAGGAGGGCCTGGAGAATCTGATACTCTCGGGTCGAATAGAGGGAAAGAGAAACAAAGGAAAACAACGCGTGACATACCTGGCGGGTTTAAACAAGAGGATGACAGATCGTGGAAGCCGAGGGAAGGAAATTGTAGAGAGCTGCAAGGGATTGAGGGAGGTGGAGAGCCATGATCGCCTACGCCCTGAAAGGACATGGTACATAAAAAGCAAAGAAGCGTTTGTCTAGGGGAAGGGCGACTCTGATCACTTCTCCCACACTCTATGATTTAAGTAACATAACAGACTGGGCTCTAGAGCCACCGTTGGCAATTAGTATAGGAGGAAAAGAATTCTCAATTCAAAACAATATGTATCTCTAGTGAAGCACATACTATGAAAGTATAACTGAATTCAAAATGGCTCTGGGATCTTGACTGCTATCGATGTATTTGATCGATAGTTGTAAAAGAAGATAGAGCCTGTTGAACTTTTAACGAACACGTTGTATTTTCTGTCACCATTTTTGAAGAAATAATGTTTTTTGCTTCGTCTTCTTTTTTCCCTTACAGTTTATACACTGGAGAAAACTTACCAACTTTAACTACAGAGTCACAAAACTGAGTGGGTTGTGCATTAGCGTTACCACATTGAAACCCGGGTTCAAATCTGACCATTTGAAAAGAAGATGTCTCCTTGAGTATATCAGCCAGGGGGAGACAACCCCATCATGTGGCAGCGTTGTAAAGTACTTTAAAAAATCCTTGTGATGAAATTCGATAGCTGAAACTGTTCGGAAGGCACGAACAGACAAGTCATCGTGACCGAAGGTTTGTTCCTACTGGTCTTGATCACTCCGGTTGATGCGTCCTCTCCACAAAACTGCAACCTAATTACCGCTTTCAACATTTCGAATTGAATCTTTTATTCAATCCATGGAGCCAGATTGTTCCCAATCAGTTTCTCATGTTAAGGGGTCATTTCAGATAAGTTAATATTCACCAATTTTATTCACATTTCTCTCACTTGTTCGTTTCTTTCACTGAACCAGGATATATGGTCTTATGGCCTGAAACACCATTTCCTTACGATCACCAAAGTTAAACAAAGTCGAGCCTGGTCAGTATCTAGATGGGTGACCGTTCGGGAATGCCAGGGGCTGGAAGCTTGGATGTGCGGGAGGTGTAATGGCTAGTGACTCGGAATTGTTAATCGGAGAGTCGTTCTAATTCACACTGGGTTTGTTGTATTTACTTACTGTCTTAGTATACCTACGGAGGATAATGGGTATGTCCCGATTCACATAAAGACAGTAGTAAATACTGTATGTTGGTCTGCAGTTGGAGATTCGTCTCCAGCTGTTCTGGTCAAACTCTCTGCCTCCGGACAGAGAGGATCCCCAGACGAGGCTATGTCGAAGGGCAGAGTCTCGTCTCGGGAAACAGCTACCCGACCCCTTTTATACGGGGTCTACGGGGAATTTTTGGCTGAGCCTGCGGGCTCGGATACCCCACATTAAATTCGGCCTTGTGTCACATCTGACTGCGTGGGACGGTTGGTAGATATCCCGCAGTTGGTTATTCGTTTCCTGCTGTGCTGATCAAACTCTCTACCTCAAACTCTCTGGCACAGTGGATAAAGGCGTTGGTGCCATGTTTTCATGGGTGTCAGTTATCAGTTATCTCCTGTTAATTTCCATCTGAAAGTTCTCTGACACCCATGAAAACATGGCACCTGGAACTAGAACAGTCTACCCCAGTGAGCGAAATAAAGGGTTCAGTTCGACATTCCAACCACCCGAAGAAGGCCGGAGCGTACAACGGCCGAAACGTTGTAATAAAGGCGACAAAGATGAGGGCAATAGTCCGAATAATGTAAATAATGTACATAATACCTCATCTCAGAAATATAGACAGAAAAATTTAGATGATTCAAAGAATTTTTATCTTTAGTTTAATAGCACACACATACACACACACATATATACACACAGACACACATATATACACACACACACAGACGAAATCGTGAAACCCAGGGTTACAAACTCATACAACTGAATATGTTAACTCTATCACTGATATTGAGCACTTCCCAATAAGTACCGCGTATATATATATATATATATATATATATATATATATATATATATATATATATATATATATATATGAATTATTCACACAAAAACTAATGCAAAGGTTAATGGTTTAAATGGCGAGACATCCATCATCGCAAACAATTCAAATAGTACACAAAAACCTCCAGATCCGTTATGAATGAATTGATCCTTGTTTATATAAATTTCTGCCGTATTAGTTGTTATTTTACTACAAGCTTTCGTCTGTTCCTACAGACATCTTCAGGTATATAATAGATGTTGTTCTTGTTTTTTTCTCTTAGTAATAAGAGGACATCGAAAATATATGTGTTATTGTATCCGAAATGCTACTGAAAATGAGTTATTGGTTTTTGAACGCGCCAAAGCATCTTATCATCCTTATTAAAGGAAGAAAGAAAATTACCATATTAAATACATTTTCATTTTTAAGGGTTGGTTTCAATTTTTTATAGCTTCAAGAAGTTTATATTTATGTATTTTCAACAACAATTTTTCTAAATTGCGAAAGTGGAGAGGCATGTTCTTGTAAATGTTGTGATATGTTTGATGCGTCATTGAAATGAAAACTCAACTGTCGAGACAACATTTACGTACATGGAATAAATGAAGTGTTATAAATAAAGTGTAATTTTCTCTCTTCCTTTAATAAGAAAGCTAAGAAGCTTGTCCCTGAATATGAGAGGATCGTATTGAAAATGAGTAGACAAAACTTGTCTAAATTATTCAATGAGACATGTCTTAATGAAAACACGCTGGCAAAATATGCGTAATATATATATTGTCATCCACAGACAGACTGTTTCGCTGTATCACAGCTCATCAGTGTGGCTAGACGTCCGGTTGCCTCTAGCAAGGATCGAAACCCGACCGAATTGGCATCAGTTGGGGATTCTACCACTAAGACGTTGGCGCACGGCAGGGATGAAGGTGAATTTAAACGTATTTACTTTTAGATAAACACACAGTGACTGAGAGAACTCGATTCGATTTACCGAAGAGTCATGCATTATCAGCCTTAATAGTCACTGTTTATAAACTCATACTTTCTCCCCAGAGAGCTCAACCGAAATATATTTTATAATTTATTCGAAAATTATGACATAAATGTTATAAAATCACTACAAAAATAACCATTTAAAACCATTCATTCTACATTCAACACCATCACTTGATAAGACACCAGAAGTGTTGAAACAAAATGGCTATTTTTCTAGTGATTTTATAACATTTATGTTATAATTTTCGAAAAAATTATATTTGCTCTACTCTGTATTGAGCAATCTTTTAAGAATAGTATTTTTTGGTTATTGGAATTTATTCCGTATACACCAATCCTATCCTTTGGTATCTATCTATCTATCTATCTATCTATCTATCTATCTATCTATATATATATATATATATATATATAAAATAAAATCCCAAATCACCTCATATGGGAATAAGATATTTCGACAGAAATGGATAAATTTTGTATTAATTTTACGACGTTTTTTTTCTTGTAGCTTTCACAATTCAATTTCCATTTCTAACACGAACTCATTCTATACCGGGGTTGAATAAGATCGACGAATTTTATTTTTTCGTCCTTCGAAATAAGCATATTCCACATATGAGGTTATTTTGGATTTTATTGTATATCAATTTTGCTCTTTAATGATAAATACATTGATCTCTTTTTGTGGATCAGTTTTAATGTTTCATATTACTAGGATCCACCTGGCTTATATACCAACGGGTTTATTAAATTTACTATATATATATATATATATATATATATATATATATATATGTATAATTTTTTAGATTTTTTTTTTATGTTTTTAGATAATTTTTATATAAACATTTATGAACATGTGTGTATGTATATCGTGTATATATATATATATATTTTATATGTGTACACATACACACTAACACACACACATACATACACACACACACACACATATATATATATATATATATATATATATATATATATATATATATATATATATATATATAAAAAAAGGCTTAAACACTAATATTCCATGGTCATAATTTATTCCATTGGAATCGTAAATACGATCCAATTCATCAGTCCTACAAATTCAAAAAGAAAAACAGAAAAACAACTCCGGAAATAAAAACAGAATTTAGAGAGAGTGTAAGTATGAGGGTGGGACGAATGTTAGAGTTAAAGAGAGAGGGTAACAGACTAGAGAAGGAGGGAGATTAAACCTTAACAGAGAGAATTTTAGGAGAGATGGGTGAAAGGGGTTTAAGTAAGAGAAAAATGAATGTTGTCGGATGTCTAATGCATAAAGATACATTTATTATATCCTTACTCTGTCCTAGACATTGAGTTCTACCTGGATTCTATCCTCTTGGAATTTTTATTAAAAAATATATATGTATGGGTATTTATATATTTTGCATATGTATGTATATTTACCACTAATATTATCTATCTATCTATCTATCTATCTATCTATCTATCTATCTATCTATATATATATATATATATATATATATATATATATGTGTGTGTGTGTGTGTGTGTGTGTGTGTGTGTGTGTGTGAAAATCATCCAATTCATCGTGATTACGATTCCAATATAATAAATTATAACCATAGGATATTAGTTTTTGAGCCTTTTATATTATATTCTTTACTCTGTCCTGGATTCTATCTTCTTGGGAATTTTTATATATATATATATATATATATATATTGACCTGCTCAATTAGTGAAACTAATAGTTATCATGGATAACTACATTGCACTATATTTTTCTCACTTATTAATGGATTTTTAATTTTAATTCGACAAGAATTTAAACGTTAAATTTTAACGGCAACGAGCGTGGAAGTAGACACTGGCATTTTTTCTTTTCTTTTTTCTTTTCTTTTTTTTGAAGTGTGGGTTATAAAGGATTCCCACCGACAGGGTTCGAACACGCGTCTCCCTTTGTGCAGAAAAACACTGTCTGATCCAGCACGTTTAACCACTGAAATATACCCTTATGAGTTAAATCAGTAGCTGCGCATGGGCAAATTCACGAATAATAATAATAATAATAATAATAAACAATAATAATAATAACGCTTGTAAATAATCCCTATAAAACCCTGGAATGGATTACTGAAGGTATGACATACCTCATACCAAAAACAACTGAAACAGACGACCCGAAAAATTATAGACCGATAACGTATAAGTTGATCATGTCTGTATTGACGTACCGTACTTATTCCTTTCTCGAAACAAACAGCACTCTCCCGCTGGAACAGAAGAAATGCAGAAGAGGTTCATATGGCTGCAAGGATCAACTTCTGATAAATAAAATGATCCTGGAAAATTGCAGAAGACGACGCAGAAATCTAAGTGCAGCGTGGATTGATTATCGTAAAGCCTTTGATAGTGTTCCACATTCTTGGATCCTTAAGACTTTGGAAATGTACAAAGTCTCCCTGTGGTATTAAATTTCCTTAAGCACAGCATGGGAATGTGGAACACCAAACTATACCTTAGTCACACTGGGGGCACTCCCATATCCAACCGTCTGAGTATCCGACGTGGAATCTTTCAAGGAGATTCTCTGTCACCCCTTCTGTTTTGTTTATCCTTAATCCTCTTACACATGAACTGAACAACATTAGCTATGGTTACAAAATAAATAAGAAAATATTCAATCACTTACTCTACATGGATGATCTCAAACTCTTTGCCAAAGACGACAATGAGTTGAAAGGCCTCCTCAATATTGTAAAAATACTTCAGTGACGACATAGGTATGGACTTCGGATTAGATAAATGTGTAAAAGTAACTTTCAAGAAAGGTAGAATTACAGAAACACCCTTAATAGATTTAGATTTTGTCACAAAGATTAGGGAACTGGAGCATGATGAAGCTTATAAGTACCTAGGAATTAGCGAAGGAGATGGCATACAACACCCCCAAATGAAGGAAAAAAATAAGAAAAGAATACTACAGGCGTGTACGTCTGGTACTAAATACTGAGCTGAACTCAAAAAACAGGATATCAGCCATAAACACATTGGCTGTCCCTGTGGTGCAATACAGCTTTAATGTCCTTAACTGGACCATAGCTGAAATTAAGCGAATGGATGCCAAAACGAGAAAGCTACTCACTTGCTATCGCATGCATCATCCCAAAGCTGATGTCGACCGTCTGTATGTGCCCAGATCCGAAGGAGGCAGAGGATTAGTTCAACTAGAACTGTTGGCCTTCAAAGATATTTGGAAATTACAGAAGACTGGATGATGGTATGCGTCAAGGAACATGAAAGTAGTAAGCGTCTCTACTCCGTAATGAAGGAAGCCAACAAATTCAAAATGGAGTTCCAAATGGGCGTAGAGATGCAACTACAGCACAATACACCGGCTGAAACTGCAAAATACCTAAAAAGATAGCTAAGACGAATGCAACCGACCAGTTACAGAAGCGATGGCAAGATAAACCGCTTCATGGCCAATACTCTGCCCGTACCAAACAAGCTGACGTAGACAAAACCCGTACCCATCAGTGGCTACGTAGTGCAGGGTTGAAAGGAAACTGAAGGTTTTATCCTTGCTGCGCAGGACCAATGCTTGCTAACTAGGAATTATCAAGCACATATACTAAAATATTGTGTCAACCCAAAATGCAGATTCTGTGATAAATATCCAGAAACGATTGATCATCTTGTATCAGGTTGTACGGTGTTGGCACCCACTGAATATAAAACCCGACATGACAGAGTGGGCCAATATCTGCACTGGAAAATCTGCAACTTCTACGGAAGAAAACTGAAAGAAACTGGTATGAACACCACCCAGACCCGGTTACGGAGATAGGACCTGTTACAATTCTATGGGATTACACAATACACATTGACAGAACAATCAAGGCCAACCGGCCAGATATTGTTATTAAAGACCACAAACAAAAACGGTGCCTCCTTATTGATATGGCAGTCCCTGCTGACTGCAATGTATCTTTGAAGATATTCAAAAAGTTGTCAAAGTACAAGCACCTTGAAATAGAAATCTTGAAAATGTGGCGTATGGAAACATCAACAATCCCTGTTGTAGTTGGAGCCCTAGGACTGGTTGGAAAAGATTGCAGTAGACTAATTGAAGGGATTCCTGGAAGTCCATGCCTCAAGGAGAAAATTGTTCTGACAAGTACAGCCCACACCTTACGAAGGGCTTTATCTATGTAATTTAATTTTTTTTTTTTTTTTTTTTTTTTGTCAGTGGAAAGTGTCATGACGCCATTTCTAAGCTTAGGTCCCTGGGCGCGGGACCCGGAAAGAAATGTGTAAACGCCAGAAATCAAAGAAAATAATAATAATAATAATAATAATAATAATAATAATAATAATCTATATTATAAAAGAACTAATACTTTATTCTGTCTACATCTGACTTTGTATTTGCGCATGTAATGTATGTGTGTGTGTCTGTGTTGTGTGTGAGTGACTTGTGCTTGTGATATTTGATGTAGAAAAGCACGCACGCAATTTTGACTGTGTTTGAAATGAGACATTATTAGAATATAATCCCACCCTCTTACTTAGTCTGGACATTCCCTACCCTGCACTGAGCAATAAAATCATAAAATGTTTATTTTTTAACAGATCACGACATCTAAAAGGAAGATAAATTTTAAATTCTTCAGGTGGTTGGAATGTCGAACTGAACCCTTTATTTCGCTGACTGGAGTAGACTGTTCTAGTTCCACGTGCCATGTTTGATGGATGTCAGTTATCAGTTATCTCCTGCTAATTTCCCACTGAAAGTTCATCACTGCCTTAACCGGGTCTTTGGGTCCTGTCATTGGATCTAACCAACGCCTTTATCCACTCTGCCATGTGTCCTTGAGGACATCTGGGTATGAATTTCTGGGTATTATAAACCTAATGTCTTCAGCAATCATTTTTTTACCAGTGCTCATATTGCAATTTTGCTGTTATCATTTCATGTTTGTACCAGAGCTTATATTGCAGTATGGCATGTGGAACTAGAACAGTCTACCCCAGTGAGCGAAATAAAGGGTTCAGTTCGAAATTCCAACCACCTGAAGAAGGCCGGAGCATACAACGGCCGAAACGTTGTGATAAATATGGCGACAAAGATGAGGACAATAGTCCGAATAATGTAAATAATGTAAACAACTGAGCACAAATAGTTATTAATAAAAAAATAGTAATTAATGTCTAATATGATCCATAACTACATATACAAGAATGTTCTTTTTGATAAAAGTTAAAAAATAACCATAAATACATAAAAAATGTATATATTATGGAAAATTCCTTTTTTCACAATGCGGCTATTTGTGCTATGTTATAATGCTTATTAACTAAACAATAATAATACTGAATAATTTTTTTAAAACATTAAAGTATATTTAATCACATCTTCCTAATAGCAGTCGTTATATCTTAATAAAGATTTCCACCGACAGGGTTCGAACACGCCCCCTCCCCTTTGCGGAGAAAACCACTGTCTGATCCAGCACTTTTAACTAGTAAAATACCTTTCAAGTCAGTTATGTGCCATGCATGATACACGCTTAGGCGATCATGTATCTTTCGATACATGACTGACAAGGCAGATTTTTTTTTCCGCAGTAGGATGCCATTTTTTCTACGGTAGACCAGTTGCCATCCAAGGCTATAGAACCCGGTCTGTCCTGAATCCTCTTCTTCTTCCGACCCCCCCTAGCTGGGAGGAGAATTCATACTCTCCCAAGGTTATTAGCACCGATTTCTAAATACGAGCCGCTATTCATTACTCCATCGTATATATATATATATATATATATATATATAATATATATATATATATATATATATATATATATATATATATATATATATATATAAATGGACAAAGAACGACAATTATTTTAAGACATTTTTATGTTTATACATTTTTTTATAGATACATATATTTAAGTAAATGCTCTGTTTTTAAAATAAACAGTATTTATAACCTTTACCGGCCTGAATGTCCGAGAAATTTCCATAGAAAATATTCGTCCTCCGACAGGAATCGAACCTATATCCTATACGGATCCTATAGTGTTTAAATCTTTTATATTATATTCTTACTCTGTCTTGGACATTGAGTGCTACTTGGATTCTATCCTCTTGAGAATTTATGTATATACACAGGGTGTCCATAAAGTTCGTGTGCAGTTTAAAAAATTTATAACTTTATTTGTATTTGCGATAGAAATAATTTGTAAAAAGGATTAGAAACAAGTAAATCTATATTTTTTTAAGGTTTTATTGAAATTTTATTTAAGTTTCCACGTCCTCCATCATTAGCAAAACAAAAAGTAATACGATTTTGCAGTTCACAGAAACATTTGCCAACTGATTTACAGTAATGCCTGAAATCACATTAGTTATTTTAGCTTTCAAATCTTCTAATGAACTAGGTTTGGTTGCATACACAATTGTTTTCACATGTCCCCATAAAAAAATCTAATGGAATCAAATCTGGCGAACGAGGAAGCCAATAAAATGGTCCACCCCTTCCGATCCATCTGTTAGGAAATTCCTGATTTAGAAACTGTCTAACACGCAGAGCAAAGTGACAAGGAAGTCCATCTTGTTGAAATACTGTATTATAAAATTTTTTTTACAGATTATTTCTATCGCAAATACAAATAAAGTTATAAAATTTTTAAAGTGCACACGAACTTTATGGACACCCTGTATTTTCTGTACGAGTAATTTAATATTGAGTTGGCCAAAAAGTTAATTCGCATTATGAAATACATTTTCTACTTGATATCCGAACGAATATTTTGGTCAACCCAGTATTTTTATCTCATTTTAACACATATTAGTTATTTTAGCTATACTTAAAACTAGGTACATTAAACTTTATAACATTTTTTACAGATTATTTCTATCACAAATACAAATAAAGTTATAAATTTTTAAAGTTCACACGGATTTTATGGACACCCTGTATATATATATATATATATATATATATATATATATATAATATATATATATATATATAGCATATATATATATATATATATATTTAACATATCAGCCGCCGACCCTGTCTTCATCAGCCGCCGACTGATATCACGGTTTCGGTGGCTATGGCGGGACCGCCACCCCTGGCGCCACCAGCAGCTTTTGCCACCAGGCAGGGTATGAAGATAAGCTAATTGATTGTTCTTCTTGTAAATTCTCGTAATGAAATAAATAAAACGATTGTTGCTCTTTGCAGTTTCTATCTGTAGTGAAAGTTTCCTGAACGTGTTTGCCGTTATTGACGCGCTCGTAAAAATCGTTATAGACGACTACGCAAATATTTCACTTTTGCGCATATTAGGTCGTGATGTTGCGCGTTTTTTATTTTGCTTGCTGTTTTGATCTCGACCAAATCCAACTTGACGCGTGCTGAACTGTTGTTTGACTGCGATGCAAAACACTTTTCAACCAACGGCCAGTGATGCCTATTTTTGAAAGGAAGGAAATGACCGAATGTCCCAGAAACCCACGACGCCCGATCTCAATAGGCATCACGTGACACGTTCAACCATTTTTACATTTTTTTTTTTTTTTTTTAGCATTTCACCCCAAGCAAGGCGGGAAGCCACTAGGACGCAAGGGGTTACAGAAAATAGCAAGATCAGATAGGAGTGATAGAAGAAACGATGAGGGTAGTAGATAGATCAAGGCAACTGGAGATGTCGATTGACATTACACTTGAATAGCTGGAGATTATAGCTCACAGGGAAACAGAAGAAGGGAAGAGAGTTCCACAGGCGAGAGGTACGAGACATGAAGCTATTAGAGTAGAAGAGACGGCTACATTTAGGAGTTTCGACAGTGAAGGGGTGAGAGCGGAATGCCAGCCTCGTAGGGCGCTTGAACTCATGAAGTTTGGGAACCAGCGAATGCAGTTCCTCGGAGCAATTTCCATGAAAAAGTATTTGTAGAACAGACAGAGGGAGGCGACGGTGCGTCTGTGAGAAAGTGACTGTAGACGAGACGCCAGGGCAGGGCCAACCATATTGCATATCCGCTTCTGGAGCCTATCAAGAACCCCGAGGCAAACAGAAGGGGCGCCAGACCATATATGGCAGCAATACTCCATGCAAGGGCGAATTGTGGATTTGTATATCTGGAGGATCGACTCAGGGAGAAAAACTTCCTAGTTTGGCTCAGGGAGCCAACTTTCCTCGCAGTGGACGAGGCAATTGACTCGATGTATTTATTCCATCTCAGGTCAGCAGTCAACGTGAGACCGAGAAGCCGCAGAGAGTTGCTCTCGAGAAGTTGAGCGTCAGACATTCTAATGGAGGGAAGGGAAGGCTCTCTGTGGTGATTAATAGAGAGCAGTTTTGTCTTCGAAGCGTTGAAGTTGACCAGCCAATTCATGCCCCAATTCACAATCGATTGGAGGTCCTTTTCGAGACGCACGTACCAGTTATTTTTTAGTTCGTGCGCCTCCACCCTGTTCTCTTCCCAAGGGACTGTTAACTCTATTAGGAAGAAAATCTTTTTTGAGTCGGACCACAACACTATGTCGGGACGCTTGTCTTGTCTGTGCGATGTGTATTGGAAATTTTAAGGATGTCATTACATCCACTGAAACCTTCCAATCACTGGCTCCGTTCAGAAACGTCTTACTGGGGGCTGTTTGTTTTTTCTTTGCAGGGCATTCACCTTCCTTATGAAATTCGATCTTAGTTTGCCTCAAGCTGTTGATTTGCTGTCTCACATTGTGTTCTAATTAGATCCCTGATCACCTCTATTACGTTGTTGTGTCTCCACGTGTCCATCTGGAGCGATTGTAGACAAGCAGAAAGCACATAACGCAATGTACCTCTGTCTTTTTGACACGAAAACAGAGATCTGTATCTGTCTATCCCCATATTTTGAGGTTTGTTTAATTTGGGAGAAGATCGTATGTAGATCGAAGAAGGAAAGATATCGCCAATGGTTCCATCACAATTAATGATTTCCACGAAAGTTTAATGGGTTCGATATCATTCCAGGTTGTTCATTCACATTGTTTAGTTTGAGTAACAGTAGTGACTATTCTATGCTTCTCTTCGAGCATTTTGAATTCTTCAATTACCATACGCCCTTTTCCCTTTGGTTTCTCCTTTGGGAAGTATGTGTGCGTCGTGTTACCCAATCCAGCCCGATTATTCTGAACCACGCCCATGATATCTCTAACTCGCAGGCTGGTTTCTGTTTCTTGTGTGGGCTCTGCAGCTGACCACTTTGTACCAGATTTAATCTCTGGATGCACCCTCCGTATGCAATCATCAGCTGAGTCCCTCCTCATCATTATACCATGCCAACCTTGAATTCCTCCACCATTGAGTGTATAGGGAGCTGCAGATGTCCGGAGTTGCTATATAGCCCCATTTTTTAGAAAAACTAGGAGGAACTCCAAGCCACTTACTTATTTATATTTATATATATATATAATATATATATATATATATATATATATATATATATATATATATATATATATATATATATGAATATAAAAGTGAACATAGAAGTCATCACTGAACATGAAAAAACGCGGTGGATTAGCAATCGTCAAGCCACTCGTGGCCTGACGATTGCATCAGGCATGAAACAGCCTGTCGCCTCTAAGTGTTGACTTCTATGCTCACTTTTATATTTACACACGCTCTATCTCTGATATTGAGCACATTATCCCATAAATATAGCACATCTTAAGACTAT
The DNA here is from genome assembly GCA_903632075.3 of Acanthosepion pharaonis. Classification (NCBI taxonomy): domain Eukaryota; kingdom Metazoa; phylum Mollusca; class Cephalopoda; order Sepiida; family Sepiidae; genus Acanthosepion; species Acanthosepion pharaonis. Next base: position 1,698,160 of record CAHIKZ030001090.1, on the reverse strand, counting down.
ATATATATATATATATATATAATGATATTATTATTATATATATATATATATATATATATATATATATATATATATATATATATATATATATATGTGTGTGTGTGTGTGTGTGCGTTCGTGTGTCTGCATGCGTGTGTATATGTGTGTGTGTGTGCGCGCGGGGTTGTGTATGCTTGCAAAGGAATTATTTGACACTCAAACCTCAGATATTTTTAAAATTTCTCTTTTTGGTAAAAAAAAAAAAATAATAATTTCATCGCTCCCTTGTCTGTCTATAGATATATCTATATATAGATAAGTATCCTATGATATATCTATAAGTATTTATTTATTTTTGTTTTAATCGATTTCCTCCCATGCAAAACAATAAAGCCACTACGACAGAAGAGGGTTCCCGAAAAGTCCATTTTAACATAATCCTCTTTACTTCATTGGTAAATATGAATCACATAGATTGACCTGAGGATTATACAATGAAAAATTCAGAACAAAATTTAGGTAATCATAACGTATCAGGCTACAGATTTATTGATCCATCGTTGCAGCTAATCCACCGTGTTGTTTCATGTCTAATCTGTTTTACTGAGCAGATATTAAATTTAACCACGAATCAGCATAAATGTATCTCTGAAAGTGAAAGCAGACACCATGATGCTAATGAAATCGAAGGTATAACTGGATTTCTCTTTTATTTTCTACGTCCATAAACCATTCTGTTAAGGAATTTGGCGAAAACTCAGAAACACACAGATACATGCACAGGCACACACTCACACATGCACAGACACACACTCACACATGCTTAGCTATATACAGATGTACCGACTTATTATTTAAAAAAGACAAAAAACGTTTATTTATTTTTACTTCAAATTACATAACGTCAAGCTATATAAATAAAATATGTATCTGGTGTCTCTAAAGTGAGAAATATATCAACATATTTCCTCGTTACTGTTTATTGTCAGCTTTTTGTAGTTCAGCTTCTTTTCCATGTGTCATGTCTTTTCAGAAACTTGGGCGATAACGGCTCTTCACGACTTCCTTTTCTTTGTAGCTCGTCTTTTCGCCACCCATTTCCAGTCTCTGTTCTGCCATCTATTTGTTACTCGCTACTTTGCTCTGTCCATCTTGCCTTCAATACGCCCTGTGAGTGTCAAAATTTCCAAACCTTCTTTTCTTATTATGTGCCCTAGAAATTTCAACTGTCTCTTTCTAATTCTATATATAAGTGTCCTTTTTGTTTTCATTTTCATTAAAACTTCATTATTGTTCAGGCCATGGTATTCTCAGCATCCTTCTGTAGAACCACATTTCTGATAACTCAAGTCTTTTCTTCATATATCAGACGATTGTCAGCCCACATTAAATTCGGCCTTGTGCCACATCTGACCGTGTGGGAGGGTTGGTAGACATCCTGCAGTTGGAGATTCAATGTGGAATTCACTTGACTCGCTTCTAGCAGTTGACTACTTCTCTACACGCCGTTGGAGAATCTTATATGTGTTGTTCTTGTCCTTAGTATTATTGTTCATTACTAACCTTCGTGTGATTATTCTATTCAGTAAACTTCCTTAGGTTACAACATAAATATAATGAATCTTTCACATGAAATTAATTTCTTTACATAATGAATTTTTCACATAAAATTAATCTCTTCGTGTAACAACGATTTTTCACATTAAATGAATTTCTTCACATAACAATCAATGTTATCACGAAATGAATTCTTCATATAAAATGAAAATTTTCACATAGTTAATTTCTTTACATATCAATAAATGTCTTCACATAATGAATTGCTTGCATAAAACGAATTTATAACAATGTAAAGTGTTTCAATTTTTGCATTCTTTTCTTCCTGCAAAGATTTCGTTCCAAAAACATCCCATTGAGCTGCTTTCACTGGATTTTTTAGAATACCATTTACTCTGTCTATATCCCTGAGATGAGGTATTATGATTACTTGATATATTACATTATTCGGACTGTTATCCTCATCTTCATTGCTATATTCACAATGTTTCGGTCTCTATATCTCTGAGATGAGGCATCATGATTACTTACATTATTTACATTATTAGGTCTGTTATCCTCATCTTCATTGCTATATTCATAACGTTTCGGCCTCTATATCTCTGAAATGAGGCATTATGATTAATTGCATTATTCACATTATTCGAACTGTTATCCTTAACTTCATTGCCATATTCACAACGTTTCGGCCGTTGCACGCTCCGGCCTTCTTCTGGTGATTGACATTTCAAACGAAACCTTTTAGATTGTTCTAGTTCAACGTGCCATGCCTTTTTTGGATGTCTCATTTATTTCCATTTAATTCAACCTACCCCAGTGGACTAATAATGTAAATAATGCATTTTTTTTATTATTCTAAGAATTTATGTTCAGCTTTGGGTAGAAATAATGGATTTTGTTTATAAATCTGCCATGTTTTTATGAATTTAAACTTTATTTTTAGTGGATAGCCATATTTGAGTAGACCTCCTTTTATTTTAAATAGTATATTTATTTTCGCCTACCGGCTTGAACATTCGAGAAATTATATTAAAGAAAAGTTATGTATATTATATAAACATGTATAATATATCTACATTTCTAAAAATAGAAGATAAAATAATGATCGTGTATGGAGAGGAATCGAACAAAATGATAGAATAAAGAACAAGTAGGAAATAGATCTCAATCTAAAATGTTTCACTTTATTAAATCTCCGTCAGAGATCATGATAAAAATGATAAAAATTGATAAGAAACAGACACGTGGATTAGTGGTATGTTGTTTTTGGTTATTTCTTATTGGTTAGATACGTGTCACGTGTAATGAAGTAATAGATAATTCAAATCAAACATACGTATAATATATATATATATATATATATATATATATATATATATATATATATATATTATATGTATGTTTGATTCGAATATTATCTATCTATCTATATATATATATATATATATATATATATATATATATATTATAGTAAAAAATGAAGAACAGTAAGATATGTAATCCAGTGTTCTTATTGATATTTTTATTTTTACAAAAAAAGCGCTCAATGTAAATTTACAGATCATAAATATTATAAATTAACTGATTTAAAAATGTGGTTTCATCGCTACACAGGAATTACCATGTTTCAAAAACAGATACCAAAAACTTCAAATTCAATTATATTAAATTAATAGCATTTTTGGTTTCTGTTTTTGAAACAGGGTAATTCCTGTGTAGCGATGAAACCATATTTTTAAATCAGTGAATATATATATATATATATATATATATATATATATATATATATATATTTGTATTTAAGCAGCAGCCCTTCTTTCATATACATTTCATTGGATACGACAGAGAAGGTGCTTTTATTTAGTTTTTTTTTATCGACAAATAATTACAAAAAAGCTGTGAAACTTATACCCAGGAAATATTCTACCTCACAAACAACTATGATAAATACATAAACCTATCCAGTCACATATTAACGGATGATGAAAAGTAAAAATAAACCATTCAGTGATGTTCTTAATCAATTTAGTAACATACTTGCTGACAACCCTAATATATTAGTATCATCTACATAAAAAAGAAAAAAACCAAGGCTAAAAATAATGGAAGCCTTATTAATAAAAAAAAAAAAAAACACTTAATAATATTAACTTTGAACATGGACACAATATTTTGACTGTGTTTTGTAAAATGAAAACATTTTATAAAACATACATGCAACAAACTATTTCTTATGTAACAGTTAAAATATTTAATCCTTGAAAATGGCTAAATGTATAGCCGAAAGCGCTCGGATAAAAAGAACATTCGGACAGTTTTTATATAATTTATCATTCGAAAAGAAAAATATTAGACCGCATGAGAAATTGTATAAAATCTAAATAAAAGTACCTTGTCTGTCGTATTCAATGAAATGTTCATTATATATATATATATATATATATATATATATATATATATATATATATATATATATATATATATGGGAGTAATATCTAATTCGTCGTGATTTAGACGATGCACACAATATTTTGTACTTTTCATTGTTATAATACGCCATTTTTAACAAAACCCCATACGTATGTCTATCCACGACATTAACTTTTAAACAATTTCTGAAAGTCAGGTTCGCACGCACGCACACACACACACACACACACACACACACACACACACACACACACACACACACACATATATCTACTTTCCTTTAAATCAATCAATATTTATTTTAAATGCAACATATTTGTAACGTAGGAAATGATTCCAAGTACAAATAACTGATGACAAGCGCTGCTTGCAGATATCATTTTTATGTCGGTTTACTCGGAATGACACATTTGCTTTACTGTTTGACTGACGCCGACATTATTTAACTTTCTTAGGAACGGAGACGAGCAAATAAATCGTTTGTTTTTTTTTTCCTCCAAGCACATCTTGGCGGATGGAGTTTTACAGGAAAGTCTACGCCAAAAGTTTGTCAATTCTGAAATGGACTTCGAAACTTATACATCAATAAAAGAGATTCCGTTTCGTACGGAAATTATTCTTGGCTCAGACACAAACGGTTAGAAATAATTACCTTTCATGGAGATGTTACTTAAGGATTTAATAAAATACTTTAGAAATACTTAATAGTTTTCAATAGGCTAACACTAATGCTGACATATAAGCAACTATTAATTCAAATGTATACATATATCAATACCCCCCACTGCCCAGGTTTAATTCAAAACCAATGAAATTCTTTTGTTTAGAAGATTTTTTAAAAAAAGTCAGTTTTTTTCCGATTCTTAGAACTTATGTTCAACTTCGGGCAGAAATTTAGAATAAAATGTTAGAATTGAAAGAAATTAAGATTAGTTAAGAAATCCTTTAGAAAAACTAGCTTTTTATCGTCTCAATTTTACCTAATACAAGGCTCGAGGGTCACTCAAGGTACTGTATCCTTGTCATCAAATGCCAGTCATTCAAACATCTTTTATTTGAGGTTAGGAATTTTTCGAAGCCATTTTGCCATGAAGAAAATGCAACTGGATCTAGATTCTACAAATAGTATGTTTATATCAGGCCGTTATACGAGTGTCATTCGTACCATGTAACACAGTAATAACTGCTGCATGGTCGGGTCATCGGCAAATAATCCAGTCCCCCCATCAGGCTTTCCTTGTGAGGTGGGTGACCAGGATTAAAACAAAAATACCTGCCAAAGTAGGGATGAAACCTCTTGTAGGCTAACGGTTCTCTTGTACAAGCGGGAGACTAGGCTCTATGGTTATGTATGCAGCCAGCGTTGATATCACTGGCCATGTGTCCTTGACCAAAACGAGCCATCAAGTTAGAGGAGGCTGGTATACTTGCCCAAGGTAGGCTATATATGAATGAATACAATAAAGGTATGTAGTTTGGAACTGGACAGTTGCTCAACTGCGCCGAGAGCACACACAACCATAGGACTGATGATGAGGATGATGATGATGATGTTTCCCAAAAATGTTTCATGTTCACTTGGGGAGTCTTTATGAGTTCAGACAATGAACAGAAAAGCAATTCGAAAGCGTGCCAAACTGTTATATAATACCAGTCCGCCTATATGGCATTGAATGTCGGACAATCTCCTCACATATGAAGAAGAGATGTGAATCCGCATAAATGTAGTTCTACAGGAGGATGCTGAGAATTCCATAGACTGAACATGCGGGCAAGGATGAAATTTCAGAGAAGATGGAAGCAAAAAAAGGACACTTATATTAAACATCAGGAAGAGACAGTTGAAATTTCTAGGACAGATAATGTAGAAAGAGGGAAGATATTATCATCGACTAGAGGTTTAATGTTGATTAAAGAAGTTTAAAAATGTTGTGACGTACATTAGCCATTAATGATAAAAGTATAACTCAAAACTTCAATGTTAAATAAAACATTATTTAATTACAACAGCAAATAAATACTTAACAAGAAGAAAGAATTAAAAGCCAACCAAAGATAACCATTTCAGTGAATACTTTGTTAGTAGCACGGCTCGGTTTAATGTCCGGTAAATCCTAAATCAAAACTCAAATCATCGACGCACAATAATTCACACTAATTTAACTCATTAATCACTCTAGTCAGTAGTCTGACACAGCTATTTATACACCTAGCGGAAAACATATATTCATAAGTCCAGAGTGCCACACTCGAACCTCGAACCAAAAACCAACATAGTTTACAAATTCAAGTACCCTTTGGGAGATTGTATCTCCAATGGATTAAATAATATTTATGTTGGTCACACCACAAACTCTCTTTCACGGCGCTTGACACTATATTTGAATGATAACTCTAACATTTTTAGGCATTTAAAACAACATGCCTGGCCGCATACACAATTCCGGAAAATCCTTGTTGAAAATACAACTATACTTAAACATGAAAACAATAAACAAAAACTAAAAATTCTTGAAGCTATATACATAAAACAGTTGAAAGCTAACCTGAACAAAATAAACTACGAAATCACCACAGACATTCTTAAATGCCTATAATTGATAACAGAAGCCATTGGTTAATACCAACGGCTTCCCATATTTAATACTTCTCGTTTTCACTCTCGCGTGGTCATGATTGACGTCACGAGGTGCGACGCGATTTTCGCTTCCGCGTCTCGTATACACTAGTTCGTCGTTGCTTTGAAATTTTTCATGCAACAAAAACAGACTATCATTATTGTTACGTGTATTAGTTGATATATTGAGAAGTAATTGTCATCTTTGATAATGGCTTATGTAAGCCGAAAGCTTAGATTGGATTTAAACATGTATCAATATGGTGATTTCGTTTCGCCCTTCAATGATGATGTTATTAAACTTATTAGACACTATGAAAGGAACTTACTTAAAATAGACAAAACTTGTCTATATTATTTAATGAAACATGCATCAATATATATATATATATATATATATATATATATATATATTGAAGAAAAACAATAACATACCAAAACCTAAAACTTTTATCCAGATACAGTCTCGAATAAAAACAGTAATACTGAGAAAAAAAAGACAAAAAGGGCCTAAAAGCAAACTTACCTACTCAGAAAAGTGCTCGAAGTCTAGATTACATAGACCAAGCAAAGAAGGTTTAACACCATTTAATCCTATGAAAGGATGGCTCTTGTCGTAATCCGAGCTTCATGCTCACGTGATCTTCAGATGACTTCAACGGATATATATATATATATATGTATGTGTGTGTGTGCGCGCGCTCACGCGTGTGAGTGCGTGTGTGTGTGTGTGTGCGTGTGCGCGTACATTCACACATAAATCTTCTGCGAAACCCCCGTCAGCTGAATAATAGCTATTGTAGGTCGACGCATTGACTTTTCTTTCGAAATTAGCGTCACTGACAGTGGAATTTTGGCAAGTCGTCAGAAGACAGACATATTAACTAATCTAATTTGATAGTTCCATTATTCAACACGAGAGACTGGGACAATATACGGAGCGCAGCAAATACATACCACGCGACAATGTGTTAAATTTGTCTGGCAAACACAGGAGTTTAAAGTAAGACAACTGCACAAGCGGCGGAGAACATTTTCGCGTCACACGGAGGTGCATTAAAACTGATTATCCTCGTTTCAGAAGTAGGCCTTCGTCAGAATGCGAGATGACGCTTCGAAACAGTTCCATTAGTAATATTTAGTGTTCGCTATTGTATAATCTATTCTCCAGGAATCGTGAGATTACGTTGACTTTGTAAAGTGGATTAAAATATGTGTATGATTCTGTGACGGTCGTAGGAACACAAATATATTTTAAGCCTGCAGTCGGATATAAAATGAATTAAGCAAGTACACAAAAATAGAAAGGGAATTAAGACAAAGATGCATCTTGTCACCAGATGTATTCAAAATATACAAGAATAAGACTCTAAAAGAAATACGCGTTTTTCCAGAATCTGTTGTTGGTGGACACAGTCTTAACAAAATAACATAAATGACAGCACATTGATTGCATACACAGAAAAAACTGCAGGTACTTCTAGACAAGGTAGTGAATGATAGTAAGGATAACGAACTAATCATTAGTTTCAAGAAGAAAGAATATATAATCATTAGCAAAGAGGACAACCTAAGATACTATGTAAAAATTGGAGACCACCCTTGCTTGTTGCGAATGTTGCGGTGTTCATTTGTCTTGTCTCATTCCAGCTGTAGATTTCGAGTTTACAGTCCAAAACATTCCATTTTGCGAATGTTACATCGTCCCTTTATTTCATCCCAATCTCGCCCTAGATTTTGAGTTTACAGACCAACCCTTGCTTATTGCGAATGTTACGGTGTCCATTTGTCTTGTTTTATTCCAGCTGTAGATTTCGAGTTTACAGTCCAAAATCTTGCTTGTTGCGAATGTTACATTGTCCCTTTATTTCATCCCAATCTCGCTCTAGATTTCGAGTTTACAGACGAACCCTTGCTTATTGAGAATGTGGCGGTGTTCATTTGTCTTGTCTCATTCTAGCTGTGGATTTCGAGTTTACAGTCCAAAATCTTACTTGTTGCGAATGTTACCTTGTCCCTTTATTTCATCCCAATCTCGCTCTAGATTTCGAGTTTACAGACCAACCCTTGCTTATTGAGAATGTTGCGGTGTTCATTTGTCTTGTCTTGTTCTAGCTGTGGATTTACAGACCAACCCTTGTTTGTTGGAATGTTACGTTGTCTCTTTGTCTTGTCCCATTTAATCGCAAGAAGGGCTTTGCGCCTGATAGTATTTGTATAAATTGGATGTTACTTTCAATTGAATTACAATCTTCAAGCACTCAGATTAAGTGTACATTGTATTCTTACAGACGTCTTAATCTTTTTAAGCCGAAATAATCCGGATTATCCTATCATGAGAGCCAAGCTCTTTTACAGCCGTAATTGTACTTTTGCTATGTTTACATCTTTTGATTATATCAAGTTTAATATCCGATGTATTTATTTCCTTTACTCTCAATTGCGCCATCACACTTTTTCTTAAGCTTATCTGACATTAATCTTAATTTTAAGACATTTTATGTTTATACATTCTTTTTATAGATACAAAATGCTCTGTTTATAATAAACAATATTAAACATTTACCGGTCTGAAGGTCCGAGAAATGTTCAGGCTAGTAAATGTTGTTTAATACTGTTTATTATAAAGAGAGCATTTACTTAAATATTTGTATCTATAAAAAGAATGTAAAAAAATAAAATGTCTTAAAATAATTAATCTTAATGCTAAAGGTTATATTAACCGTTTTCTTATAAGGAAACATTCGACATCCTTTGACTGAGCAGCTTGGATTACTGTCGGGTGAAATTTATAAAATCTCTCTCTTGAAACAATTTTTCAGAAAAATAGATTTCTCAACTCCAGTAACTGTTATTGCTCTTTTCAGTATTGATGGGCGTTAACTTCCTAACCTTTTGCCTGGAATAGTGTGGAACGTCAACATTTAGTTAGATCCAGTGACGAGACCGAAAAAAGTTCTGATTTCAATACCAGGCCACAGCAGTGATAAGCCGAGAGTTACGTTGAAAGGGAAAATAACTGAGACATCCCGGAGAAGCATAGCACGTGGAAGAAGAACAATCTACCCTGGTGGACAAAATAAAGGGTTCGGTTCGAAATTCCAATCACCTGAGGAAGGCATGAGCGTACAACGGCCGAAACATTGTGAATATGGTAATGAAAATGAGGATAACAGTCCGAATAATGTAAATAATGCAAGTAATCATAATACTTCATCTCAGAGATATAGAGGCCGAAACGTTGTGAATATGTCAATGGGGATGAGGATAACGGTTCGAATAATGTAAATAATGCAAATAATCATAATACCTCATCTCAGAGATATAGCGACCGAAACGTTGTGAATATGGCAATGAAGATGAGGATAACAGCCCGAATAATGTAAACAGTGCAACTAATACGGAACAATGGATGGTTGCTTTACCCCGCCCCCTCCCAAAAAATCTCATTTTAAGGTGTCTTTTTAAAGAAAAGCAGGGTGATCCCAAACTTTGTGCTTAGTAGTACAATGATGTGAAGTTAAGAAAGTAAGTAGAATAAAATCTTAATGGAAGATTATAACTTAAGGAAAGCATTATGATCGAGTGGATTATGCAAGTACAAAACCGATTTAATTGTATTATTTTACCTTTGAGTTTAGCGTTTCATTGATATGAAGTTTGAATAGAAAAGAAAACTTATTTGTCTAGGTCTCTATCGAATACCACGAATCTTTACGTTAATTAATTCCACTTGCATTTAATGATTATTGATAGTAGGCAAATCCATTTACGGGTGTTTTTAATACCGTAATTTCCTATTCATTCATAATACGCACCCTTAAAATTGTACTGAAAGTGTGAGAAAATGCTTCTACTCACGCATAATACGCATCCCTTGCTTGGTAATCAAACCCTATAAATTGTACCTCTCCAATTTCATTACTGCCAGCGTTTCCTACTCTGATAAAAAATGGTTTTAAACATAGAATAATATTATTTTAATTTAGTTTTATGATAATTCTTATTTTATTTTACATTTGTAAGTATTGTTAGGTATATATGATTGTATTTGACATCCTTATGGGGTTGCAATCACCGAATTTTAGTGTCAAATTGCCGTATGTTTGTGGTGAGTAGTCATTTCCCAATTGAAATAGACCTATGAAACGGTAATCTTTTAAAGATATTTTTGTAGCTGTGCATAATACGCAGCCATAATTTTGTTTTGTTTTTAGAAAAAAAATGCGTATTATACATAGGGAATTATGCTACTTTATAAATCCCTAAGTTTTTTTTTAGATTTTTTTTTATTTTACAACTTAAGAGTTTTCTACTTAAAGATTAGGTTTGTCGTAACAAATGAAGCTTCAGGTCAAATTAGTGATTTTTCAGCTGAAAAACTCTCCTTCTAATCCTTAGAGATAAGCCACGGATATAAAAATGGAAAAAAAAATTAAAGAATATAATGGGAATCTTGAAAATAGATTAAAGAAATAATAATTTTGGTGGTAAAAGAAGGTGAAAAAAAAAAGATAAATGCTATCGAGGAAAATATTGCTGAATTGAGAAATGAAAGTCAGAGAAGAGAGTAACGCGACTTTTAAAATAACAGAAAGAATAAGAACACAGGGTGATGTTTAGAGAGAGAGAGAGAGAGAGAGAGAGAGAGAGAGAGAGAGAGAGAGAGTGAAACAACTGAGAGCTTCTTGTGGGTGGGTATGAAGTAAATAATTCTGGCACGAATTGAGGAAATGGATTGTTTGTCTTAGATAAGTCTCCACTCGACATCATGCGTCACAAGAGGTTCGCTTCTCTCCGTGGTTCATTTGGGGCCTGGACTATTTGGCCAAAGGCCATGATTAGCTGACTGATCGTGTGAAGTAACACACACATGTATATGTACATAGATGTACGTACACACACAAACACACACACGTGCACGCATACACAAACACATGAAAATATGTATTTAACAATCTAAACACTCACAAAGTTGTGATTATGAAGTTTAAATATAGGGAGTCGACATCCCTGTATCATCTGTAGACAGCAAAATCAGTATTTACCAGCCTATATATATATATATATATATATATATATATATATATATATATATATATATGCAAAAAAAAAATATAATTACTTTTTAAAAATATGATTCCTTCGCTACATAAGAGTTCTCATGTTTCAAAAACAAGAGCCAAAAACCTCAATATAGTTATTGAAATTAAATTGAATTAAAGTGTCAAGCTCTGTTTCATCTTCAAGCGAAAATTTACGCATCTTTATAAGCAAGTTCATTCGCAAAATTCATTACTATGGAAACGACCATTTTGATAAGGAGCATGCGAGTTAGTTTGTATTAAGGTATCAGTCACCTTTGGAAAGAGATCAAAAGAAAGAGAGGGTCGGGTGTCCATCTCAAAGCAAATGATGGCATTCATGTACGCACATCGTCTGGTTAGTCACAGCGACAGATAGCTGTTGACACCATAATACGTCTTTAACTGTACAGAGAATTTTATTTTATTTATTTATTTTTTCTAAAGGGCTGTTTCCTACATAAACGCGCCGTAGTGAACTCCAATTTGTTTTTTTGACGACTTCATAAAGTGTTTTTCTATCTTGTGATTGGGTTAAGCTTTTAAACCTTTTATTGGACTATGAAGTTTATTTTTTATGCTAATTATTTAATGCGAAAATTTGTTGATGTCGGTAAAAAACCGTTAACTCATGTCTATGGTTTAATAAATTTTCATTATTTAGAAACTTAATAAAAAACTTAGTTTTTCATGTAGGCATAAAGGGCATGGGTCATCCCAGGTTTTACAAGTTCTTGTTCTATTTATTATTTTCCATTTTACTTTTGGTGTTTTATTTATTTCTTTTAAATGCCAAAAATATTTGGATAGAGATGTCTGATTTCTTTTTCTAATATTATTCAAGGAGCTTTTGTGTTGTCTCCATTTAACTTTAAATTCATTTTTCGTTGACCCAATGTATATCCTTTCAGTGTTGACTATCAATGGATGATATAGTGCATTGGTATACCACAGATTTTGTGCGGCTTTTATTTTCCAACGGGCAGTCTTCAGGGTTACTACAATCACATAATTTTTTATTATTTCTGTCTAATTTTAGTTTAGGATTTTTGTTCATACTGTTTTGGCATGCGTGTTTTTCCAGGATTTTATTATTATGTTTTTTTATGATACTTTCTAGATTTTCAGTACAACTGTAACTTAATTTTATGGTGTTTTTATTAAATATCTTGCTAAGTCTGCTATTAGTATGAAAGTGTTTTTTTAATTATAGCTAGGAACTTATGCCCTATCTTAGTACTAACCATTTGGTTGAACGGAGGGGGATACCAAATGATTTTTCTTTTCCTGTTTTTCTTCTGGTTAGTGTTATTGTTTCTATAATTTATGTTAGCGTTTTTGTATCCGCTATTTTTTAGGATTGTGTTATTTGTGTATTTAGGCAGCAATCCTTCTTTCATGCACATTTCATTGTATACGACAGGCAAGGTGATTTGATTTAGATTTTTATATAGGTTCTAATGTGATCTAATAATTTCTTTTCTTTTAGAATGATAAATAATATAAAAACTGACCAATTGTTCTTTTTTTCCAAGCGCTTTCGGCTATACATTTAGCCATTTTCAAGGTTGAAATATATTAACTGTTAACAAGAAATAGATTGTTGTATGTATGCATTTATATAAAGTTTTCATTTTCAAAACACGGTCAGGATATTTTGTCCATGTTCATAGTTGATATTATTGAGTGTAGTTAGGTTTTTTTTATTAATACGGCTTCCACAACTCTTACCCTTTTTACATGTAGATGATGCTATTATATATTATAATTTTTTCATATAGACAAAAACAGTCTACTCACTACAAAGATGCAACTTCGTTTCAGTGTATTTCAATTGCACCTCGACTGGTGAGAACCAAAAGGAATTTTACAATAGATGGCGCCATGTTGCCATTAGGACTAGATTACATTTGTCATTCGTGTACATTTTTACCTAGTTTGTCTTCGAGGTTTAACATGTGTAGTTGTGAGTTAACTAACAATGGCAGGATATTCATATCGTGAGCAGGCGGATATGATTTTTACATCCGGCCGGGAGAATGGTAATGGACGCGAAGCTGCACGGCTGTTTCAGATTGCGTTTCCAGACCGAAGGCAGCCAAGTCATCCAACTTTTGCTGCTGTTTATCTTCGCGTTGCTGAGACAGAATCCGTGGCCGTATAAACTATGGATCAAAGAAGACCGAGATCCGCTCGTACGCCTGACAACGAAGAACACATTCTACGGGCTGTCAGGGATGATCCAGGTATCAGCACACGTCAAGTGACCCTAGCATGTCGTACATCTCATAGTACCGCATGTAGAGTACTTCAAGAGCAGATCCGTATCACCTGCAAATTGTGCAGGGTCTTTCGCCCTCTAATCACTCACCACGTATTACTTTTGCCAATGGTTCATTGCACAAACTGCCGATCCATTGTTTGCCTCTTCAGTCTTGTTTACGGATAAGGCAACATTTGGAAGAGATGGAATAACAAATTTACACAACCGACAATTATGGGCGGATCAGAATCCCCATGGTACAATACAGGCTAGACACCAGCATCAGTTTACGATTAATGTGCGGGCTGGAATTGTAGGTAGGTCCATATGTTCTCCCAGCCGTCTACAGGGATTTATTTCGAACACACTCCCAGACCAGCTAGAGGATGTACTCCTGCTAATACAAAGACGCATGTAGTTCATGCAAGATTGAGTTTCGGCACATTTTAGTCACATTGCTCGTGATGCACTCGCTAACATCTAGCATGAATATTATATAATAGTACAGATGGATAGTTAATGGCCTGCACATTTCTCCGACCTCATTCATTTGCATTTTTATCTGTGTGACCATCTAAAGCAACTGGTTTATGCAGCAGATATTAATAATGCAGAGACGCTTCATCAACTTGTCAGTGAGGCCTGCGAGACCATTCGATACCGTGTTGGAGTATTTGAAAGGGTCCGCCAGTCAATGATCTGACGGGTGCATGCGTGTGTAGAAACAAGCGAAGGACATTTTGAACATTTGTTATAAGTTGCCGTATACAACGATGGCCTTTTAGAGATATGTTTATATGAATATTTTACCTTGTTTTGTTGCCAGAAACTCACCCTAAAGTTTGTAATAGTATTTTGATACACCCTGTGTATATATATATATATATATATGTGTGTGTGTGTGTGTGTGTGTGTGTGTGTATACACCTTGTGCTAATTAATTGAAACAAAATGAATAAATCTGTTATTTACTTTTTTTCGTATTTTTTCAATGAAACACGATCCAGTGCACTTAGTACTTCGTATGTCCATTCCAATAAGTCACCCTTGCAGACTGACCACAGATTATCGATTGGATGCAAATCAGGAGAGATTCCGGGTCTCAGTCTATAGTACTTTGATTTACTCACTGGTAAGGCTTGCCAGTATGTTCGTGCAGCGTTACAATTTTCGTATACTTCCTTGGAGTAACGCAGACAATGGCCATCGCAGACACTGGCCATAGGACAACTAATCGACAGTGGAGACAATAGTGTCTGTGCGTGATAAAAATCTGATGCTATCACGGGTGACACAATGTTTTTCAAGACCAAACAAATGTCACCATACACTCCGAAATTAAATTCCTATTACTGTACACCACTGTAAATGACCTAATCTGAGGAAAAAATAGATATTGATTACACCCATTTCACTCCAGTGAGTCCGCCAGTCAATGATCCGACGGGTGCATGCGTGTGTAGAAGGAAGCGAAGGACATTTTGAACTGGCCGTATGGTGAAAAGAAAGAAACTAAAGC
Organism: Acanthosepion pharaonis; assembly: GCA_903632075.3. Classification (NCBI taxonomy): domain Eukaryota; kingdom Metazoa; phylum Mollusca; class Cephalopoda; order Sepiida; family Sepiidae; genus Acanthosepion; species Acanthosepion pharaonis. Next base: position 1,682,711 of record CAHIKZ030001090.1, on the reverse strand, counting down.
GGTTGTTTCAATTAATTTGTACAAGGGCGTATGTATTCATATGTATATGAAACACTAGATTTTAAAATCGGGGAGGAATTTTTTGCAATAGTTTGCGATTTGTATTTAATTTTCAGATATGTTACTGAAGAAGAACTGCGAAAAAGATCGAAAGCTCAGGGTAAAATCACTGTCGCTTTGCAATGTATAGTTTCCTTTTAATTGATAGCATTTCCATCTCTCCGTTTCTGTTTCATCCTCTCTCCCAATTCCTTGTCTGTCTGTCTGTCTGTCTGTCTCTCTCTCTCTCTATCTATCTATCTATATATATATATATATATATATATATATATATATATATATATATATATATATATATATATATATATGTTGGAGCATACCTACGGACGATATTGGGCATTTCCACATTCACATAAATACAGTAGTAAATACTGTATGTTGGTCTGCAGTTGGAGATTCATTGTGTAATTCCCCTGACTCACTTCTCGCAGTTGACTATTTCTTCTACGCGCCGCTGGCGAATATGTGTTGTTCGTGTCCTAAGTGTTTGCTCACTGGCGATCTATGTTCAAACTCAAGTGTCGGCAGCGTCACTTTATTCCAATATAACATGCTGACCAATAATTACAAAACGGAATACATAGTGATGAACAAAATGTTCACACTTAGATATGAAATTACACATAGGGGATGTTAAAATTAAAAGTTCGATAATTGAACTATATTGATATTATGTTGCGGCTGGCTCAACAAAAAATAAGATTAAACAGATTAAACAGATATCCTTTGACTAGCGACGAATTCCCATTCATCGCTAGTCAAAGGATATTATTTTCTTCTTAGAAAAATAGTTAGATATTCACATGTATATAAAATAAAAGAGTTTGGTCAATAATATCAAGGAATAAAAGGTAATGTATTTACCGATAGCCTTTTCTTTTAAGGACTGTCGGAACTTAGATTCTTTCGGTCAAAGATTTGTTCTTGAATCAAAAGGACCGGAGTCGACCCCAGTCGTCGTGGCTGAGGTGTCAGGAGCCAAACTAGCTAGTTGGTTCGAACACATGTTTATATATATTTTTTGTACCCTCTAGAACCCAGTCGAAGTTTCTAGAAACCTCTAGAAAGTTTCATTCTATTATTATGAAATCTAAAGTGTTTGGTGAATGGAGGCTTTTCGTAAGGTAAAAAGGGAATCTAGTAGCTACAGATTTAAGTCATCATTTTAAGCTAGGTTTTGTATTTTATAGTGTAAGTGTAAAAAGGTAGGGCAAAATGGGGCCCCATAACACATGCAACAGTCCTGAGAGGAAGGGTAATGATAGAGAAAAAAGAGATAGCTGACTGAGTTAAATAGAGAGAGATGGAGACACATGTAAGAATGGTCTGGAGATTCAAGAGAGAGTTCCACAGCCAGTGGGAAATGTTCATTGACATAAACTCCCAGGCTATGCATGTGGACATTACAGTCCTTCCTAAAGAGAGAAAGATAGCCAGGAATTGAGAAATTAGAGGAGGGGATTGAAGAGTTAAGATTAATTTCACTGAGAGCTAGGATGTGTGGAAACTTTTCAAAGAGGAATGATTCCACACTGTATGAATGGGAGCTTTTCGTAAGATAAAAAAATGGCATCTAGTAGCTACAGATATAAATCATCATTTTAAGCTAGGTTTTGTATTTTATAGTGTATGTTGTAAAGAGGTAGGGCAATATGGGGCCTCGTAATACAGTCTAATAGCAGATAAAACATAAACTGATTAAAAGATAAAAAAAAGATGATGAGAAACACAGGGATTTTTAATTTCCTATATAATAGACAAATATGAACAATTTTTTTTTCCAAAATGCAACAGAGCTGTGGTTTTGTTGGGAATAGAAATGATGGAGCTTACAGTGAATGAGTAAGTTCTAAGAAATACCAAGAACGTGTTAATGACAATTGAGAAAGTGACATGTGAAATTGTTGCGATAAGAAATGAGGAAAGAAAGCTTAGAGAATTTAACATCCACAAGACAAAGCCAAGGCTAGATAAGAAATAAAAAGTAGCAAGACAAGTTTGATGAAATGAAGAGGACAAGTATCATTGGGTAAAGAGAGTTAGTAAAGAACAAAAACAGATAGGAAACTGTGGAGACCCATGACACGGCACGAGCTAAGAGAGAGAGAGAGAGAGAGAGAGAGAGAGATGAATAACTACTATTGCATGACTAGTGTTATTGTTCCTGGTTTCACTTTTAATATTCTGTGTGGAACGAATTCAGTTATACATACCTGACAAAAACAAGTCTGACATAAGGTCATGACTTTTACAAGGAGTGATATGTGTCTACCTTGAAATTCCGTAATCGAAAACATGCCTTTGATATAAAGTACAATTAAACACTGTTTAGCAATAGCAGAGAAAGCTCAATGTTAAATCGACTGCGGAAACACTTTCAGAACATTCAGAGATTCTAATCATGCTTGAGTAGTTTATTCTAACTTGATTGGTTACAAAGGGAAATGGATTCATTTACTCTGGATGGGAATTAGATTCTGGTTTTTCCTTTGTTAATACAAAATTACGAGCTTCCTTAATCAAATAATTGTGATGAAAAATTCAGATTAGGCAGTAAGATTATCTCCCTTGTTGGCGACTTCTCTTTTGTGTCTGAGTGTCACTTTACTTAAGTAAAACAGTTTAAAAAAATACTCTTTAAGAAGGACGAGCAACGACGTCCCAGTTACGAAAGAGCGAACCTAAAGCATTAACGAATTGGTTAGTAAAAGGCTGATACTGGCCATTCTAAAATCAGTCTAGATGGATTGAAATCTATGGATTGAAAAGAGAACGTATGACAAAGAAAGAAGGAAGTAAAAATTCTTGGTAAATCGTTAACAACCTGTGTGAATTGCCAACAATTAATTATGGTGAATAATCGATATCTTTGGCAGATAAATAAATCAGAATTGATCTAGACAATTTTTATCAATGGTTGCTGAAATGCCAAATCGTGTGACGAATAATCGGCCATTTTTTAAAAAAATCTCTTTGTAGTCTTTTTCTAATTCAAGAATTATTTTGTATTCATTTTTGTTTCTTTTTCGCGATGGCTGCTTTATTTGTCCGTAAAGAATAGAATGGCTTGTGATATTTTGAATAAATATTTTATAGAACGAAAATAAAAATTCGCTAAATAATTTTGAAAAAAAAACTAAGTCTCTGATGTTTATGTTTATTGGGAAAAAAAATGACTTAAATGAAAATGTTTTATTTGTTTTGCAGAGACGGAAATTTATTGGAGGCAGAGCTGACCGACTTGCACTTATTCCCCTAAGTATTTGAAAGCAAATATTTCAATGAGTTTCTATTTATTTCAAGTGAGGTGAGAAAGGTTACAGTTCATTCTTCGCCTTTGCCTTCGCATTAATCACAATTTAGTGTCAGAATTAATACATTTCTTGATAAAAGTTTCGGTCAGGATTCTAATTGCAGTTTTTTTTATTTTTTTTTATGAATCCTGATTCAAGTTCGCTCCGTCTATATGTCTGTTCAAAGTGAATTATGAAAGTTTCTGAAACATAATCTACAAGACTTTTGTTTCTGGAATCAGAGAAAATAAAACAATGTAATGAGATTGAACAAAAAAAGTGCGTTTTAATTCTACTTAATCTTTATATTTTGCTTTTATTTATTTATTTTTATGTGTCGTGTCCTTTCAGGACGTAGGCGATCATGGCTCTCCACTTCTCCCCATCCCTTGTTGCTCTCAATAAATTTTGTCCCTCTGCCACCTCCCATAGACCACGTTCTGTCAGCCACTGGCTTAAGCCCGTCAGGTATGTCATGCGTTGCTTTCCCTTGTCTCTCTTTCTCTCTATTCGACCTGTGAGTATCAGATTCTCCAAGCCGTCCTTTCTCATTACGCGTCCCAGAAGCTTCAGCTGCCTCTTCCTGATGCTAAGTATTTGCATCCTCTCCAAAACCTCACCGTTGCTCACACGCTCGGTCCTTCTGTAGAATCACATCTCCATCGTCTCGAGTCTCTTTTTCATCTTTGGGAAGACCATCCAAAATTCGCAGCCGTAAAGATGTCACGTAACAGCTCAGTGTTCTTTTCTTTGTTACCAAAGCGATCTTTCTGTCTCGTAATACTCTGCACAGTTTTTGGAATGCGTCCTTGGCCATCCCAATATGTCTACGGATCTCAGTGTCGCATTTGCCATCCTCTGTCAAAATACTTCCCTGATATTTAAGCTTCCTCACCTGCTTAATTTTAATGTCTCCGACCTGCAAATCGCATTTCACGCTCATCCTTTTATTGATGACCATGCATTCTGTTTTCTTGTAGTTTATAGTTAGTCCCTTTTTCTTGCTCTCCTTCTCTACCTTCTGGAGGAGGTTTTGTAATTAGTTTCCGTGTCTGCAATCAGTACTGTGTCATATTAAAGAAAAGTTTCTTTTGTTGTTTAATTGGTTTTACGACATATTGGTGGTTTATTTAATATTGGATTTTGTATAAGGCACCTAGTGAGGATCGAACTTATAATTAATAGTCTACAAGAACAACGTCGTTAACCATTAATCCAAGAGGACTCTTCTTCTATGTATCGTGTCATTTCAGGATTTAGGTGATCATGATTCACCACAACTTTTTATTTTTTGCAGCTTTTATTGTAGTTCATTTTTTGCTAATCGGTTTTGTTACAAGCTCGTGAGGTAGATTACTCGCTGCTTTCATCTGATCCTATTGCTATCAGGATGTCCTTTGAGTGTCAAATTCTTCAAGCCCTCTTTCTTCATTATGTGCCCTAGAAATTTACACAAGCTCGTTAGGTAGGTTACTCGCTGCTTTCCTCTGTTCCTCTTGCCTTCAATATGTCCTGTGAGTGTCAAATTCTCCAAGCCCACTTTTTCATTATGTGCCCTAGAAATTTACATTAGATCATTATGTAGGTTACTCGCTGCTTTCCTCTGTTCCTCTTGCCTTCAATATGTCCTGTGAGTGTCAAATTCTCCAAACCCACTTTCTTCATTATGTGTCCTAGAAATTTACATTAGATCATTATGTAGGTTACTCGCTGCTTTCCACTGTTCCTCTTGCCTTCAATATGTCCTGTGAGTGTCAAATTCTCCAAACCCACTTTCTTCATTATGTGCCCTAGAAATTTACACAAGCTCGTTAGGTAGGTTACTCGTTGCTTTCCTCTGTTCCTCTTGTCTTCAATATGTCCTGTGAGTGTCAAATTCTTCAAGCCCACTTTCTTCATTATGTGCCATAGAAATTTACACAAGCTCGTTAGGTAGGTTACTCACAACATTCCTCTGTCCCTCTTGCCTTCAATCTGTCTTGTGAGTATCAAATTTTCAAAGCCTTCTTTCTTCATTATCTACCCTAGAAATTTCAACTGTGGCTTTCTGATGTTGTGTATGATTGTCCTTTTTATTTGAATTCTTTCTAAAGCTTCGTCGTTGCTAAGATCTCCAGTCTAAGGTATTCTTAGCATCCTTCTGTCGAACTACGTTCCTGTTGCTCCAAGTTTCTGTGAGGAGATTAAAAAGTGTCTTTATTATTGAATTTTAAACATGTTCCGCGAAGTGTTTTGTGCAGTTGTGCTGTAGAAAAAGCAACAGAACATAGATGAGTGAGTATATCTTCATCTTGTACCTAAGTAGTTAAACTTAAAGGAAATACTTGCTTAACGCTTATCTTTTCCCTCTTGAATCATTTTTAATACAACACATATTCCTGACTTTAACTTCTCCTTAATTTTCACGGATATCAGTGGAATTAACGAAGAAGGCTTGGTGAGTCAATGGTTACTTGCATTATTTACAAAAATCGGGCTGTTATCCACACCCTCATTGCCATATTCACAACGTTTCGGCTGTTGTACGCCCCGACCTTCTTCGGGTGATTAACATTTCGAACCGATCTCTTTATTTCGTCCGCCGGGGGGGTAGATTGTTCTAGTTCCACGTGCCATGCCTCTTCCGGGTGTTTAAGTCATTTCCCTTTAACTCAAGGACACATGGCCCAGTGGATAAAGACGTTGGTTAGACCCAGTGACTAGACCCAAAGTGTTGTGAGTTCATTACCAGGCCACAGCAGTGGTGAACCAAAAACATGGAGAGTTGAGTTAAAGGAAAATAACATCTGCAAGAGGTATGGCACGTGGAAGTAGAACAATCTACCCTGGTGGACGAAATAAAGGGTTCGAATCGAAATTCCAATCACTTAAAGAAGGCCGAGGCGTACAGCGTTGTGGATATGGCAATGAAGTTGAAGATAACAGTTCGAATAATGTAAATAATAAAAGTAATCATAATACTTCATCTCAGAGATATAGAGATCGAAACGTTGTGAATATGGCAATGAAGATGATGATACGAGTCCGAATAATGTAAATAATACAAGTAATTATAATGCCTCATCTCAGAGATATAGAGGCCAAAACGTTGTAAATATAGCTATGAAGAGGAGGATAGCAGTCTGAATAACGTAAATAATGCAAGTAATCATAGTACCTCATCTCAGAGATATAAAGTCTGAAATGTTGTGAATATGGCAATAAAAATGAGGATAACAGTCCGAATAATGTAAATAATGCAAGTAATCATAATACCTCACCTCAGGGATATAGACAGTGAAAACAGCTCAATGGGATGTTTTTGAAATGAAATCTTCGCAGGAAGAAAAGAATGCAAACATTGAAACACTTTACATTGTTATAAATTCGTTTTATGCAAAGAATTCATTATGTGAAGACATTTATCGGAATTAATTTAATGTGAAAAAATCGTTGATACGTGAAGAAATTCGTTTTATGGGAAAACTCATTGTTATGCAAAGAAGTTTATGTCATGTGAAAAATTCATTATGTGAAGAATTTCATTTTATATGAAGAATTCATTATGTTAATACATTTATTGATATGTGAAGAAATTCATTTTACGTAAAAAAATCGTTGTGACGTGAAGAGGTTCATTTTATGTGAATTCATTACTATAATAACCATAAAGTTACTGGCATATGAATAAATTCATTTTATATGAATTCATTACTATATAAATAAATTAATTGTTAGCTTAATGAATTCTTTGATAACTGCATAAATTATTATATGAATAAATTTCTCGTTATGTGAATAAATTCATTGCCATAAAAATTACATTCCAAGCACATAAACTATTAAAATTATTATTTCAAAATTAATTTCTAATTCATTTCTATAAAGATTTTGGCCTGACCGATAACTGCCACTTTTTAATAACATTATTTGTGATTATATTAAAAGATTTCCTGCATATTTATTTGGATTTGACTTGTCGAAGAAACAGCTCTTGAATAGGCAAATCATAATCGGGTCGTAGAAATGTGTCAAAATTATGCATGTTGGTATGTAAGATTTATAAATATTTATAAATATGACAATGCAACGAATTACCATGCAAAGAAGCTTACCTAAACGATGTTTCTTCTAACATGATTGGACAACGTACCTCATCCAAAGATTTAGGGATAAAAGCTAAAATGGCATTCAACGTGCAAAGACAGAATTTGTAGGTAATGAAAAAAAAAATGCGTGCAACAGAAAGAAATAGAACAAAAAAAAAAACGAAAAGAAATAACGGAAGTTCCAACAAGTAATTTGTTTTCGTTTAGAATTCTATGCAATGAAGAAGTAATATTTGCTTTTTTTCATTGAATCTTCCTCATCCAAAAACT
>CAHIKZ030001090.1:1655000-1670000 GCA_903632075.3 Acanthosepion pharaonis | reverse complement strand
GTTGAAAATTTCTGGGATACGTAATGAGGAAGGAAGGCTTGGAAAAATCTGATACTCACGGGACAGGTTGAGAGAAAGAGGGACACAGGAAAGCAATGCGTAACATACTTGATAGGATTGAGTAAATAGATGGTAGAACAGGGTTTGGGAGAAATAACAAAAAGACAAAATTTGTTAAGAGCTACAAGGATCAGGAAGATGTGGAGGGCCTTGGTCGTCAACGTACTGAAGAGACATGGCACATAAAAGATGAAAGAGAACGGATGCCAAGAAAAACATGAACACAAGATCTTAGCGCCGTGATAGTTTTAACATAAATATTAATAACAATGAAACGTATAGTTACACTCAGAAACAAAAAAAAAACAGTTAAATTTTGTTGGGTGTTGGGTTAACATAATGAGGAAAGACCGTCTAGACACAAGACATATTGAAGTCAAGAAAAGCAGGGGGGTGTACAGAAAATAACTTCAAGAGTTTGGGTGAATGGATTGAAGAACAAGGGTGAAGAAGAATGGTAAAGATATAAAAGTTAGAGCGAAGAAAGACAGAATGTTTTATAGATCAATGGTCGTCTGCCTACTGAAAGGACATGACATATGAAAGAAAGAACGGAATTATTTGTTTATTGATACATTTTTCAGGAAGCTGTCAGTAGTTATGGGACGTTATCATGCGTTCAAAGATTTTCTTTGTTCCTCTGTGATAAATAATATAAATTCGCCACTTTTTTCAATACAAGAAACTTATTGTTTAAAGATACCATTCCCGACAAAAATAAATTGATATCGGAGGAAGTTTTTCACGGTCCACCTTATTTCCGTTCGTCTATTCAAAAGTATGACTTGTGACCATCACTGTGACTAACTTAGACATATTTGTGATATTTTCACAAACAGTGGTGGGAAGGCAATCGTCGAGAGATGTCACTGAAAGCGATGAGTAGGCAAAGCAAATTAATTTTCCCGTAGTTCTCATGGTCAGAATGCGTAAAAGTATACGGCCATTGACTCGGGATGGATATCGATGTTCTGTCAGACACATCGAAGCATGAACATAATATATTAACTATATTAAACACGGCAGTCAAAGTAGAAGCGATACGCGTTATGAAAAGTGTCAATCAGTCCCCGGAGTTCAATGATGTGAAGAAAAGAATGAACGAATCTTGGTTACGATTGTTGAAAACATCTTTGAGATAGCAAAATAAAGGAGATGGTAACGACATTCCTCTGATCTATTTAACCGAACAATGATCAGAGCATTTCGATTGAGTCCAGAAGGCCGATATTAAACAGGTGAGATAAAACTTCATATTCTGATAAATGAATAAATAAATAAATAATAATAATCGATAACAACAAAAATGGAGCTACAAATCAGTCGCACGGTACTTTTATGTCTTGGATTTTCTCAAAAATGAAGAAGAGACTTGAAGCAACAGAAATATGGTTCAACAGAAGGATGCTGAGAATAGCATTGGCCGAATATGTAAGCACGACGAAGTTTTAGAGAAAATGGAAACAAAAAGGAAAGTGATACTTAACATCAGGAAGAGACAGTTGAAAATTTCTGGGGCACATAAGGAGGAAGGAGGGCTTGGAGAATCTGACACTTACAGGACAGATTGAGGGACAGAGGAAACAGGACATAATATACTTGTTGAGCTTAAGTAATGGATGGAGGAACACAGTTTAAGGGAAATAATAAATTGAAAAAGACAAATTTATTAAGAGCTGAAAAGGATATTGTGGAGAGCCATGACTGCCTCGTCCTGAGAGGACACGGCACAAACAAAATCTGCGTACAGTGTCAAGTTTGAAAAAGTTTAAGAGGTACATTATGAAAACAAATCTGAATATATATATATATATTTATTAAAGACGTTTTTATGTTTAACGTTCTTTTTCATAGATACAAGTATTTAAGTAAATGCTCTGTTTATAATAAACAGTATTAAATAACATTTACCGGCCTGAATGTCCGAGAAATTTTCATAGAATCGGCCAAAAAGGAACGTTCGGAAGGAAAGGTCGAATTTACTGCTTATAAACTTCAATCTTCCATTAAGGCACGTCAGCGTAAATGACTGTTCATCCATAGTGCGAGTTTTGATCCTTGAAGAAAAACTTGTTGTCTGTAGTTTTTCAGTTTATTCGATGTTAAAATGCTAGTACTTACGGACGGTCTTCCATCCATCATCAGGCATCATCAGCGAAAGATGTTTTTTGAATATCTGCTATTATTTAGAATTTTATTTAAATATGGATGAACAGGATTTTAATGCATATATTATTTTTTCTAGTGTAAATGTCGCCTAATCGCATTGATTCATTAATTCTATGTGATTAATTTTGTATGTAAATCATATGCTGCCTAATGTTTTATGTTTATTAAAAAACTATCGATCCGCAGTACATTTCCTGTAAAAAATTACTACTATGACATTACACTATATTATTGAACTATATACTTAGTTCATGACATAAAAAACTGAATACGGTAAAAATAGAATACTGGATTTAACCATCACAAGAAATATTTAAATAAAATTCATCAAAATTTTGAAAAAACTTAGCGTTGCGTCTTTGAATTCCGAGATCTGCAACCGTCAATAATAGCAGATATTCAAAAACATCTTTCGGTCGACATACAGATATATCGTCTCAAGTTTTTATTTTTATAAAAAAAAACACATGCCTCATGATGGATGGACCGTCCGTAGTCGCATTTTAACATCGAATAAACTGAAAACTACAGACAACAAGTTTTTCTTTCAAGGATCAAAACTCCGCACTATGGATGAACAGGATTTTAATGCATATATTATGTTTTCTATGTCGCCAATAATCGCATTGATACTTCTGATTAATTCTATGTGTGATTAATTCTTATGTAAATCATATGCTGCCTAATGTTTTATGTTTTATTAAAAAACTATCGATCCGCAGTACATAAAAAATTCCTATAAAAAAATTACTATTATGACATTAGACTATATTATTGAACTATATACTTAGTTCATGACATAAAAACTGAATACACTTGTAAAAATAGAATACGTGGATTTAACACATCACAAGAAATATTTAAATAAAATTCTCACTTAAAATTTTGAAAAACTTAGCGTTGCGTCTTCGCACGTTCCGAGATCTTACAACCGTCAATAATAGCAGATATTCAAAAAACATCTTTCGGTCGACATACAGATATATCGTCTCAAGTTTTTGATTTTATAAGAAAAAAGCACATGGCTGATGATGGATGGAAGACTGTCCGTATGTACTAGCATTTTAACATGGAATAAACTGAAAAACTACAGACAACAAGTTTTTCTTCAAGGATCAAAACTTGCACTATGGATGAACAGGATTTTAATGCATATATTATGTTTTCTAATGACGGATGTCGCCAATAATCGCATTGATACTTCTGATTAATTCTATGTGTGATTAATTATATATATATATATATATATATATATATATATAGAGAGAGAGAGAGAGAGAGAGAGAGAGAGAGATTGGCGAAAATGAGAAAATGAACCCACAAAGCTTCTCAGTGGTGTAAGTAGGACAGGTTTGTTCACTGATAACTGAACATGTGACACACATCAGCTGATGTCTCCCGCCTTTACCCCTGTTTCTCTCCCTTGGTAGCTGTGTGGGCTAGCAGAGGAATGGATTTTCTTTATTAGGTAATTGGAAATTGACGAAAGCAATTACTCTCACGACCAGCCGCCGGTCACAGCTATTTACACTGATAACCGTTGAGCAGGAATCTATTACTCGAAGTCGACATATATTAATTAGACATTTAACCTCTGTATTCCGTTTCGAAAAGCCCCGACTTGCAAGTTTAAACAGCTTCGCTATTTAGCCTTATTATTTATTATTAAGTGTAAACAGTTTTACCGTATTTCAGCGCACATTTTATTTTACAGTTATTTTTTATAAAAAAAAATGTTCACCCAGCACATGACCTAAGAGCCATTTAAGGTAGAGTTACTAAATGAAGTTGTTGTAAGGATGCAAAGAAAAAGTAAGAAGTGCTTATTATAAGGATATGTAAGATAAATAACGGTCTATCATAAACATTTTTATCAGTTCACCTCAAGTAAGGCGAAAATGCCACTAAGACGCGAGGGACAAGAAAGAGAATGATAGGATTTTAGAAGGAACCAAAAAACAACCCTAAACAGAAAACAAGAGATGAACCTCTACTCCTGCTAAAAAAAAAAAAAAAAAAAAAAAAGGTTGTAGTGACCAGGGAAACATCCTCTCGCGTGTCTTTTCCACATGGTAACAGTTCTAGAAAAAAAAGAAGTACACTCAGTTAAAGTTTTTCTTTACAAATGCAATACGAAGATAATGAGCCGACTCAGTGTACGTGGCATGTTGATTTATTAGCTGTGAAGCTTAGAAATAGTGGTGTTGCATAGCCCCCTCATGCCGAGAGGTCCAGGCCAACGGCACCAATTCGATAATATGTTGCATCCTCTCTCTCGTTTTCTCCTTTTCGGGGACTGCTAAATGTTTTGGATTCAGAGATGAAAGAACTCAACACAGAGAAATTTAACTTAACTATTTTATTAATGTCGATATGTATTAACTATCCAGTGAGGATCGTTCCTCCTCACTGGGGAGCCGTTTCAGACACGAAATAGAACACGTCTATATTGCTTGACGCTTAAGACTCGACTCGCCGAAACCTTTCTCCTATTTCCTTTCCAGCGCTAGCCCAGCCAATCAAAATCGACTTTCCATATTATGACTTGCATCTGACCCTGAAAGTCAATCTCAGGAGGACGGATCAATGATAAACTTCAAACTTCAATAAACTAAATTATTTAACAATGGAACTAATAATTGTAGTTCATCTGAAAATTTGCCATGGAAGTAGCGATAATGTAGCGAGAGACTAGTAGCGTTTCGTCTATGGGAAAGTGGTTGTTCAGTGGAAAATGATTCATCACTCGCAATACTGTGTAAACCATTTTGAACCCTGCCAAAGCTGTTTGGGTAACGTCGAGTTAATTTTACTTTAAGGCATATTAAACTCAATGTTTTTTTGTTTCTTTTAGGATAGGTTCGTATGAATAGAGTATGTATTAATATTTTTTTCAAAAATGTATTGCCGGTAATACTTTTTGTCCAAAAATATATTGCTAGTAATATGCTTTCCAAAAATGTATTGCTGGTATTTTTACTATAAAAATCTATTTTTATACTTTCATAGTATTTTGATCCCAGTTTTCGGGGTTAACTATTTGCCCATAATAGGACCGTAACAAGTGCTACCACCTCGGGTCAGTGTGGACCAGGGAACAGTAACAATTAAGAGGTGTTTGCACTCTTCTCAAAACCTCCCGATCAGAGGCCTAGCTACCGGGTGTAATTTACCGCCATACCCTAGACGGATAACGTCTAAATAACTGGATTTTTTGAAAAGAAATATATGAAAACTAGTGTCAAATGAAAATCGTTCCTTTTCATTAATTTTGTCAGTATATGGGGTGCTAGCGTAAATTTACTACACCGTACAACTGTATTGGGAACACCTGCCTACCGAGTTAGGCTTTATGCTAGCCACTTGTGTTCAATTCTTACATGACATTTTGTAACGTTGTAGTGGAACGGCTCTGCAATCTTTACGATAACTGATATTTTTTGAGGAGGTTTAATTTAAATAATATACTTATTTTGATGCCTCTTACGGGAAACATACGATATGATACTCGTAATATATAAATATTTGCATAGGATTTTATATTTTTCTTTATTAAGCCTTCCTCGTTTTCTTAACTTCTCTCAATATAATTCTTAGTATCTCGTTTCAAGCCTCTTCTTCACCTGTAAAGAGATTGTCCCGTGTTGCCTGTCATATTGCTTTGCTTTTGGAAAACATCTTCGAAATTTCTTCGCGTTTTCATAGCCAGCTTCCTTGTAGTTGCGATTTTCTTCAAGACTTACATATCTATCAGTCTACCATTCGTCCATGCTTTAAACATCATATACCATATGTGGTCCCGCTGTGTATTTAGAGCTTCGTGATAAAATCCAAAGAATAATACAGCAATATTATCGGCCCTGACCTAGCAGCTCGGCTTCAGTCACTTCCCCACCGTCGTACAGTTGCTTCCCTCTGCCTTTTCTATATATACTTCCATTGTAATTGTTCGGATGCGCTCTTCCCTACGGTACTTAAATTTTATGAAGTTTAAGCGCGGTACAAAGATTAGCAAAAAAGGTCTCATATAAATTTACACTTGAATAGGCTAGAAATGTATCCGTAAGTTCTACGCTAATAGTTTCTTCTCTCGCACTTCTCTCTTGTGGAACACTCTTCCGGCTCCATGATTTCCAGTCTACCGATTACTCTTCTATTATTCACGCCCTACAATAATTTTCTTTTTTCTACTTCTTTTACTCCCAGTAACTCCCTTGTGACTTAGTGACTTTACTGCCTTCCTTGGGGTGAACTCGACTAAAAAAAAAAAAAAAAAACTTCCTTGTTGCTCGCATGTTCTATCTATGGTATTCTTTGCATTCGTTGATAGAAACACAACTCTATCGCTTCAAGTCTCTTCATCATCTGCGAGGAAATTGTCTAGCATTCATTGCCGTATGGGAGATTAATTAACAGACTGTAAATGGTAATTAATTAAAAACTGCGCTTTACAAATTCGACAAACATCTGCAAGGAGTTTCGTTGAAGTGGAAGTTTAATGGATAAAAAGTGGCCACCAACCGCTGCTACTTTTGCAATTCCAGACAATAATCATTAATAAAAATGACATTTCAAACAGTAACGAGATTGCACCTGCCGCTATCAGTTTGGCTAAGATTGCATTCTTATAAACAAAACAATTTATGCGATAAAGAAGAGAATAACTGAAAAAGAAAAAATGCGTGCTCGTTCACTCGCACGGAATTTTATCTGTGTTAACGAGATGCGTGTATTTTCTAATGTTCTTAATAATAAAATAGAATAATTTAATCTGTATAACAGGACAAGAAGTATACTAGGATTTGGTTTTGGGGAACGTGATCTTAACGTCATACGCTGTTTATTTACTAGGACTTGCTTTCGGTGGACGTGATCTTAACGTTAGTCTACTAGGATTTCGTTTCGTGGAACGTGATCTGACGTCATACGCTGTTAGTCTACTAGTATTTGGTGTTGGCGGACGTGATCGTAACGTCATGTTCTGTTACATTACTAGGATTTGGTATCGGTGGACATGATCTTAACGGCAAACTCTGTTAGTCTACTAGGATTTGGTTTCGGCCGACGTGATCCTAACGTCATACGCTGTTACATTACTAGTTATTAGTTTCGGGGAACGTTATCTAACATCATATGCTATTAGTCTACTAGGATTTGGTTTCGGTGGACGTGATCCTAAGGTCATACTCCGTTACATTACTAGGACTTGCTTTCGGTGGACGTGATAAACGACAAACACAGTTATTCTTCTAGGATTTGGTTTCGGTCTTAGAGGACTACATTTCGGCGGACGTGATTTTAACGTAATACTCTAAGATTTGGTTTCGGCGGATTCTTCCTTTGTCCTTTCCTCAATCGTTCCTATTTTGAGTATGTTCTTTCACTTTCACTCCTTCTAACCCCTAGCGCACTTGTGACAATACCGCCTTGCTTGGGGTGAAATTATTAAAAAATAAATTGAGGGCTAAATTGAAAGTAATCTCTAATCTGCGTTTATTGCTATATTGTAAATACATATTTGAAGTGCCTATTCCTTCAAGTTTATTATTATTATTATTATTATTATTATTATTATTATTATTATTATTCCGAGCTGGCGAATTTTAGTGATACGAAATGGCACACATATGGTTCAATGAATCGTGGAACACATATCAAAATACAGACTAAGAAGGCCTTCTGGATATGAGGAATTGGTTAAAAAATCCGGATATGAGATTTAGATTAAAATAAAAGAACAGAAATCAAGTTTAACATTTATTTTCCGTGTTTTGTAATAAACAAAATAAGCTAATAGTGAATGAAATATAACTGAGTTGATTTGAAGTAAAAAGAAATAAATGATGTAATGTTAATGAAAATTCATTAAATTAATTATGCCACGTATGCAAAACAAATAATGTAATGAGGGTTTTTTAATCGTTGTTACATGATGTTTCTTTCTCTTCTAATGTCATTCTTTTTAATTCTGCGTGTGTTATTGCAATCGTCATAGCTGAATGCTGGCTTTCTTTCCATAAAACTGACAATTTCAATAGCTTTTTCAATTTCAGTCCAGATTTCATCACAATCATCTTTTTTATTTTCTTGTTCATTGTGACAGTGTGAATGCTGGAGAATAGTTTCTTTGGAAGATTTTGTATCATACAATCTTGACTTTCCTATGTTGAGCTCAGCCATTAGTTACAATGAACTTTCACCGGCGTCTAGTCTGTTTAAAACTTCCACTTTTTTGCGATAACTCCAAAGTTGTTCTTTTCCTCTTATTACCATAATCTTTTGCACCAATACAAGCCATTAGGGTGAAATAAGCATAAGCAATTATTATCCAAAGTAAATTTACTGGAAAGTAGAAATTTCAAATCAGTTACATATCACCCAAATAGTTCAAATATACACATCAAAATCATGACCGGATATGCGGGATTCCGGATATGAGGCACCCCCGATAAAGGAGATTCCGGATATGAGGGATTCTACTGCACTTCCTTTGAAATCCACTTGAAAATGGCTACGAACATTTGCTCCGATCCAAAATTTAAAAGAACGTTGTATGAATAGATTAAAACTGATAAATGTGATAAGAAGACTTAGCTTGGATCGAACTTGTCAAAAAAGACGAAATGCAAAGGTCAGAGACAAAGAGAGATGGTAAAGAGTCAAATGTTACTTAGAGAAACGAGATACAGGAAGTTGCAGAGAGCCATGATCACCTACCTAATGCGTTTTTGTGAATAGATGTCAGAGAAGATACCAAAAAGGATGGTAAAAAGTCATAAGTTGAGATACAAAGTACAAAAAGTTGTGGAGAGCCATGATCTCTCATGAGCTAGTGTGAATGGATGACAGATCAGGAACAAAAAAGAGAGAGAGTAAAAAAATCAAATTTTGCTCAGACTTACAACTTACAGGAGGTTGTGGAGAGCCATTCCTTTGGGATGGTTTCATCCCCGATAAAATTGATAGATATAAGGCTTTGTGGGCCATTGCCGTGTTTCGAGTGGCACTGTTGTGATTTCGATAGCAATGATGCAAATTGGATCTTTTCATCGTACACTTTTACTTGCAATTATTTCATTCGTTTTGGTTTGGTTTGATTTGTTTTACGGCATATCAACATTTCAATGGGTTATTTCATGCCGACAAGAGTTTTATTGCTGCTAAAATTAATTTTTTAAAAAATTGTATTGCTGGTAATATTTTTCTTTTCAAAAATGTATTACTGGTAAAATTTTTTTACAAATAAGTATTTCTGGTATTAAACCTATTTTTATAAGTTCATAGTCTTTTGATCTCTTTTGTGGGGTTAACTCTTTGTTCATAGCTAGGACCATGGCAGGGGCTAGCATTCCGGGTCAGGCAGGGTGGACTTATGAACACCAGGAATGAAGTGATTGTTCCACGTTCCTCAAAACCTGATCCGAGGCCCTGCTGTTGAACGTAATTTATTATATTACATAGGACGCGGATGTAGTTTATCGTCATATCCAGGACGCGGATATAGTTTATCGTCTTACCCAGGACGCGGATGTAGTTTATCGACTTACATAGGACGCGGATATAGTTTATCGTCATACCCAGGACGCGCATGTAGTTTATCGTCTTACATAGGACGCGGATGTAGTTTATCGTCTTACCCAGGATGCAGATGTAGTTTATCGACTTACATAGGACGCGGATGTAATTTATCGTCTTACCCAGGAAGCAGATGTAGTTTACCGTCTTACCCAGGACGCGGATGTAAGTTTATCGTCATACCCAGGACGCGGATGTAGTGTATCGTCTTACCCAGGATACGGATGTAGTTTATCGTATTACATAGGACGCGGATGTAGTTTATCGTCTTACATAGGACGCGGATGTAGTTTATCGTCTTACCCAGGACGGAAATGTGATAAAAAGACTTAGCTTTGATCGAACTTGTAAAAAAAGACAAAATGCAAAGTTGAGGAAAATGAGAAAGAAATAATGAGAAAAATAAACCAAATCGATAAGTATTGATCAAATCAGAGTAAAATCTATCGACTTGTTGATTAGCGACTGGGATCCTCTTCAGTCTAATCTCTGCAAAGCACTTCCTAAAAGTTTTGCGTCATATCAATCAAAACCGGTTCTCCCAATCCCCTAACTTGTTTCTTTTATTTCTATTTTTGATCTCTTTACCAAAGATTACGAGGCAACATGGCGCTTACAGTCAATAGTTGTTTTTCGGTCAATGACATCATTGCTTTTTTTCTGTATCCCCACCCCAAAAGCCTTCTCGGATCATATTGCAGAATTTGGGGATACCTGTCGTAAAAAAAAAAAAAAAAAAAAAAAAAAACCCCATTCATATGCTGATTGGGAATGCTGGGAATAATCTGCAGAGCTGTAAACTACAAGTAATCACCAAAAGCTAATTGAAATCTCGTTTTACTATCGCAGTTGCAGTCAAACTAATTGAAATGCAACGTGAGATCTTTGAGGCGAGATTTTCAATGGCGGAAAAAGGTTGCGACATAGAAAGGTGAAGAAAGAGTGTAACATCAGAACACGCGCGCGAAAATAGAGAATACATTTGGAATTAATTTAAGAGAAAATCGAAATTAAAACATACGTAAGAAAAAAAAAGAAATCGAATTTTCTTTTACTCAGGCAATAAATCCATAAAACACCTAGCCAAAAACCTTTTAAATTAGAAAAAATGTTTTAGTACAAAATAAATAAAACCTAATTTAGTATATTAAAATATAGTTTCGTATATTAAAGTATTGTTGCTCCTAATAAAATTCGTAGTTTATTAAAGAAGCTAAGTTTATTCGACATTTTGATTGGCAGTTGTTTCATTGATCTATTCTGTTTGATATCAGATTGCTTTTCATTCAGTTGAAAATTGACATTTTTCTAGGTAATTATTGTTATTTATGGGGTAAAGATATACATATATCCTATTCATATTTGTATCAAAACAAAATGTAACTTTAAGAAAGTGTGTTCTTTCTTTATTGAACATTTTCATAAGTATACAGGCACGCGCATGCGCACACACACTTATTGTTACCACATCTGGTCTGGTGATCCAGCTATATATTTAGAAATTTTATTATGGAATCCAAAGAAGAATCTGCAATGTTACTGAACCTGACCGGGCAGCTCGAGTTCAGTCACTTTCCCACCGTATTTACGTAGATTCTCTGTGACTTGTCTATAAATAGACGGCATGTGGCACAAGGTCTATTTTTAACGTGTTGCCGATTCCGAGTTCGTAGGCTCGGGCAAAAATTGTCCGTAAACTCCGTAATAAAAGGGTCGGGTTTGTTTACCTCCCCAGACGAGACTCTGCCCTTCGGTATAGATTCATCTGGGTTCCTCTCCAGTCTCCAGGCAGAGAGGTTGATAAGCAGAGTATTAGCAAACACAGAGGTTTTGCTGTCTCTCTAAACTTTCGACTCTCTTGTTATTTTATTCCAGACCCCCACAACAAATTGTAAATATAAGAACTAGTTAGGGTGACATAGCAACTTTGAAGTATTATGGTGACTTTAGTCAGATTGGTAAGTAAGAATATATTGTTTTGGTGTAAGAAATATTGTGGTATGTTTGCGTCAGTAATAATGACTAGCTAAGTTTAAGGTAAGACAGACTGAAAACCAGCAATCCCCTCTCCTACCTTTTGGCCTTGTGCCATATTTTTGTATTTTCAAAATAAATATTACTTTCCTCTATAGTACATAGACTTTATGAATTTAAGTGCAGTACTAGATTGGCGGCAAGGTCTTATTATTTTACACTTGAAATGGCTAGATGCAACCGTAAGTTCTATGTTAACAGTTTCTTCTCCCGCGCTTTTTACTCTCTTCCATCTCCTTACTTCTCACTCAACTTTGATCTTCAAAAATTTAAATGCAATGCCAATCGTTCTCTCCCTGTTCTTTAATTGTCTTATCTCCTTAATAGTGTATTTTTCTCATTTTCTCAGTAACCTCCTGCGTTCTAGTGGCTTTATTGCCCTTGCTTGGGGCGAAATTATTAAAAAAATCATGTGCCCTGTTTTTAAGAATGTGGGTGAGTGCTCATACCTGTAACAATATTGATCCATTAGCCACATTAAACTCATCAGAAAGCTTTTCAAGTCTATAATCCCCAAGAAAGTTACTGAACAGCTCAACAGGATCAACAAACATCGTGAGCGATAAGCAATATGGATTTTGCCCTTCTAGATCCATAGCAAATATGTTTGACAAGATGTGGTATCAGGAGCTGCTGCATAAACTCTCCAGCCAGCGCCGGTGCGTACTAATCCAGACCCCCATCCCGCCGATCGCAGTGGGACTCTCACTATCCTACTAGAATGTGCTTTTTCCTTTCTTTCTTCCTTTCAAGCAAGGCGTGAATGCCATTAATGCACATGGGGAGGATTACAGGAGTGAAAGTAAAAGTGAAAGTTAAGAATGTCGATTGACATTGCATTTAAATTTTTGAAGATTGTATTCATTAAGAAAGAAATCAAACGGCAGGGAGTACCACAGGTGGGAGGTAAGTACGAGAAAAGAAACTATTGAAGAAGAAGTATCGGTTGAATTTAAGTATTTCAACAGTAAAAGAGTGGGACCTAAATGCCAATCTAGTAACACGCTTAAATTCATGTCGACGGGGCACCAGGAAGAAGCTCGCCAGATATATATATATATATATATATATATATATATATATATATATATATATCACGAATTAGACTAAGCAAAGCTGATCAAAGAATGAGCAATTTTCGCAGATTTTGACTTCATTCTGCGGTTTTTTTATGTTTGGTCAAAATCCGTGAATTTGTTTTGCTCATGCTAAGTCTCGAATAAACACTGAAATACACTATTTAATGTATGCTGGATGTATACAATATGGGAACCAGTAATAAGGAGTGTCAGAGAAAAGCGATAATAACAACAAAAATTGCAATATGAGCTCTAGCAAAAACATGCAATGATAACAGCAAACATTGCAATATGAGCACTGGTAAAAAAAAGGTGGTTGTAGAAATTACGTTTATAAATCCCAGAAATTTATTCACGGATGTCCTCAAGGACACATGGCACAGTGGACAAGGGCGTTAGTTAGTGACAGGACTCAAAGAGTGTGAGTTCAGTACCTGTTTAAGGCAGTGGAGAACTTTCAGAGGGGAATTAGCCGGAGATGACTGACGTTCATCAGACGTGGAACTGGAACAGTCTACCCCAGTGAGCGAAATAAAGGGTTCAGTTCGACATTGCAGCGTACAACGGGCGAAACGTTATGATAAACATAGCGACAAAGATGAAGACAATAGTCCGAATAATGTATTAAATTATTCAATTTTGTTTTAAGAAGAAAAAATCTTAAGTTGATGTTAAAACGTGCTACAAATTGCTATCTCGATAGAGCTCAAAAGCGTTTTCCCACACGAAACGTTGCGAGCCACTTAATATTTTATTTCTGTTTCTATGACATGCGTTCAGACGTGCTACATTCTTTGGTCTTACGAACATTGACCTTTATACCTGGGACCTACCATGCCGTGTACACAAGTGTGAGTCAAACCCAGCTTCTTCCTGAGAACTCCACTTTTGGAGAACAGACTCCAGGCATGATGCTTTACCAATCACTACAATCTTGGACTAGATTAGCGGTACCATTATATTTCCTTTATAGTCCCTTTTTACGTTTTGCCTTTTCTCACGCTGACACAACACCATACATTAACCCTCTACCTTTAGGGACTCTTGGGCCTTTTATTGGATTAAAATTTGTCTAAAAAGCATAAATATATTGAATGAATGCAAATAAGAGAGAAAAAGTGAGGAAGTTTGAAATAAAGAAGAAGAAAGAAGAGGAGAGATAAAGAAAGAGAATGAGTGGGAGAGAGAAGAGGGTAAATGAGAAAAGAGAGGTTATGAGAGAAAGAGAGATAATGAAAGAGAACGTGAAAGAGAGAGATTTAGAAAGTGAGGAAAGAGAAAGAAAGAATGTGAGAAAACGAGAGAGAAACGCAAGTAGGAAGGAAATAAAGAAAGAAAGAAAGAAAGAAAGAGAGAAAGAAAGAGAGAAAGAAAGAAAGAAATAAAGAGAGAAAGAAAGAAAGAAATAGAGAAATAAATAAAGAAATAAAGAAAGAAGAAAGAAATAAAGAAAGAAAGAAAGAAAGAAAGAAATAAATAAAGAAAGAATGAGAAATAAAAAGAAAGTTAATTTTTATTTCTTGCATCACGGTGGCGTACTGTTTCAACTATTTCATCTAAATTCACATTGGTATACTATTAAATGGTTTTTATATTCATTTATGCAGCTAGTAGGCTGAGTCATTAGTAATTTCCGTCTTTGAAAAGCAATTGTAAAAATTCAGACTACTAATCATACGAGGTAGTTAAGAATAAATTTGAAGTACACTAACATACTTTAGTATGTACAACAGTGGCGGCGTACACAGTAGATTAAATGAATAAGTCCGCATACAGTAAGAATTAGATAAAAAAAATTTACAGCTTGTTTCGTCTGTTCTACCCTACTCGCCATATTCTCCTGACTCTGCAGTAACCGGTTATTTATTTATTTATTTTTTTTTTTTTGATCGCTGTCAAACGCTTTGACGGGGAAAAGTTTTTTCTAGTGAAAACCAGATTCGGAAGTTCGTCGAAAACGTTTTTATATCGAAATCTGCCGAATTTTACTCAAAAGTTATCACAGAGCTGCCTGATAAGTGGCAGCAAGTCACTGCAAAAAATGGCGAATATAACTGAATAAAATGTAAATGCACTTTTCTTT
>CAHIKZ030001090.1:1580000-1652500 GCA_903632075.3 Acanthosepion pharaonis | reverse complement strand
ATCAATCGATTTTCAACCGAAATTGGAACCAAACCGAAGCAACAAGACGCTCGGCAACGTCACTTACCTCCTCCTAGTTTGCTTAGCGAAGAACTTCCCTTTCAGGTGCCGCCATTGACTCTGTATCAAATCCTGCTGTCGGTCGATTGAATACTAGAACTAGAACTAAACTGACATAATACCCGTCAAAAATAAATGGACCATGCTGATCTACACCTCTGCCAAGGATCAGAGAACATGTGTTCTAACTAAGATCAAAGGGTCGCTTCACATTACTTCTGTCTACGATCAGTGTATGAGTTGGGCAATGTTTGAAAAACATATATATATATATATATATATATATATATATATATTATGTTCTTATATATATATTGATAGAGTCATCAATAATAATCGTTCGTGTTCATTTTCATACAACAACAGAAATAGATTGATTGATTTTTTACGGATTATCAACCCTTTGTAGGTTATTTAAAGTCGAAAAATTCGGATTGTTGGAGGTTTTTTTTTTACCTAACTACTACCCGGCTCAGCATTTCATAATCGAACGATCTTGATCGAACAAAAACCCAAGTTTTCAAAGAGACAAGGAACGGATAATGCGATTGCAAAAGAGGAACAACAAGTAAGAAGATTGGTGAAAGGAACCTTAAAGAAACAAAAATCTTTTCTGTTAGTTCACCTGAAAATATTAATTCACCACAAAATAAAAAAATAATTTTTATTTATTAAAATCCACATCAAAATTCAGCAATGTCCTTTAAAATTTGTTCAAAGATGGCTTCCTTGTTATTTTTTTCCTTAAGTCTCCAAAGGAACTTATACAAAATAAGAGTTTATCCTGCTGCGATGAGTTCTGAACATAGACTTATTCTTCATTTTGACGTTCCCCCCGGATAATTTCGATTGTTTGAGCGAGAGCTGATGTTTCTGGGTCAATGAAATTCATTTTGAGATTTACAGTCAGATGAATGAATATAATTGGGTTCATCCTTCAAAGATGTCTATCCTTTCTAATAATCCGACATAATCGTAGTCCCAGAAAAAATACAGCTTCAGATAATATGGAGGATGTTCTTTCCGGCAACTTTATTGCAAGCGAAACAAATTTTGATTTCAAATTTAGAATTTCTAGAGAGTGCCAAAAATTTAATAAAAAAAAATATACCCCCAAAAAAGCAGAAAAAGATAAGCCTAGTGTATTGATTTTAATTTGCGAGTAGCAAAACGATTTCTGGTATAGAAAGGCGAAACATCGATCGGAGATCAAATAACAACCTACTCTGCATTTAACTTTTCGTAGCTTCATTCCTTTTCTACGGTTTATCAACCCTTTGCAGGTTATTTAAAGCCCAAGAATATATTTATATTGTAAGATTATTTTGGAGATAGTAATAATTTAATGATATAAGTCTTACTAATTAATCCATATCTGGGGGAGAACGACGGATTCGTACTTTTCTACAAGGGTATTTTTTCTCAAGGAATTACAGCGTTTCACAGATAATAAAGAAAATTATGCTGGTTGATTGTTTTTGTTTAGCGACATATCAACACCTCTATGGGTTATTTAATGCTGATTTCTAAATATTTTGTACGCAATTTTATTTTATTTTTGGAGATGATAATTGTTTTAGTGATACAAGACTTACTAATTAACCCACAGCAAGGAGGAGAAGAGGTGAATTCCTATCTTTCCAAATGCTATTTGCGCTTAAGTATTGGAATTGGAACTCGGCTCTCCGATTAAAAATTCGGAGTCATTATCCATTACACTACCCGCACATCCAAGCTTAGCACCCTTTGAAATTCCCAATCAGTCGCTCATCTAGGTTGTGATCAGGATCGTCATGGCTAACTTCAGTGATCGTACAGGAAACGGTGTTCCAATGTAATGTGGCCGTAAGTCACTTTTGTAGATTGTAGCGGACAGGAAAGCAAGAAGCTAGCAGAGAGTTCCACGGTTAAAGTTGCATCTAAGAATTTCAACAGTAAACTGATGAAACCTAACGTCAAGCGTCCTGGGTAAGACGATAAACTACGTCCAACAGCAAGGCCTCTGATCAGGAGGTTTTGAAGAGCGTGGAACCACCTATTAATTGCTGGTGTTCCCAGATCCAACATTACCTGGGGTGGTAGTACCTGTTAGGGTCCCTGCTATGGGCAAATAGTTAACCCCCAGACTTGGGTTAAAATACTATGAAAGTGTAAAAATAGGTTTTAATACCAGAAATACTTTGTAAAAAATTATTACCAGCAATAAATTATTACCAACAATACGTTAAAAAATATTACCAGCAATACATTTTTGAAAAAAATATTACCAGCAATATACGGATCCGAGTTCCACTCCCTCAGAACCATCGAGGAGGGGTGATCTTGTGTCTAGTGTGGAACTGGACCGGCTAGCCAAGCATCCACCGCACCATTGCTCATTGGCATGTTCGCAGGCTCGATCACGTTCTGATATGACCTGATAACAGCCTGAGAAGAGTTATCTACCAGTTCGATATGTCAAACTGGAGACGACATCACAGCAGACCATACAGCCACTGTAAGGACCTCATCTGCTAGGACATCCAGCAGGTTAATCTCGTGCTAGATTGTACTGACGCTGTGCTAAGACCGTGAGAGGTGGAGGAACCAGGTGACCCTCGTGGACTCAACGGCGTCGTGACATGGGATTTGCCAACAGCAGATAGTCAATGAAACCTATAAAAACTTTTACACAATTATCATCTTGTATATGAAGACGAATCTGATGAAATGTAAATGTAAAACCATCTCTTTCGGTTTGCATTTTTCTGGTAATTGAAAATTATCGCAGTCATTAGCTGTCAACTTGCATATCAGTAATATATATATATATATATATATATATATATATATATATATATATATATATATAATTTAAATAAAACCAGACCCTTTAAGGTTCCATGTAATAAATTATTTCACCACAGAAAAAAAGGGCTGTGGTGAAATAATTTATTACATGGAACCTAAAAGGTGGTCTGTTTTATTTAAATTATTTGCTCTGGATTTACATTGAGCTCTCTGGATTTTTTATCCTCCTTAGGTTTTACTACATATATATAGGTTTACTACATATATATAGTATATATATATATATATATATATATATATATATATATATATATATAATATTTAATTAATGCATTTCCTTAAATAATATAGACAAGTTTTGTCTATTTATTTTAAGTAAATCCCATTCATATTGTCGAATAAGCATTTTAACCTTTATCACTGAAACGCGAAAGGAAATCCCTATGTTGATACATGTTTTTATTGTTAATCCTATCTGAGCTTTCGGTTTACATAATCCATCATCAGAGATTACAAGTACATTACAATAAATTAAATAATAAATTATATAACAAAGATGGTAATTTTTTGTTTTAGAATGGTTATGCGACTATTGCAAAAATAATAGTTTGTTTTGTTTGCATGGAAGATTGTCATGCAACGATAAATTCGTGCATATGAAACGCAGGAAAAAATATCGCATTGCGGTTCATGAGGTCACACATGACAATATGAAAGTAATTTACTTAAATAGTCAAAACTCGTGTATATTATTTAATGAAACATGCATTAATACACACACATACACACACACACACACACATATATATATATATATATATATATATATATATATATATATATATATGTACATTTAATTGAATACAACAGACAAAGTGCTTTGATTTAGTTTTTTATATAATTTCTCTTTTACTTCTTTTCAGATGATAAATTATATAAAAACTGTCCGAATGTTCTTTTTATCCGAGCGCTTTCGGCTGTACAATTAGACATTTTCATGGTTGAAATATATTAAATGTTAATAAGAAATGGTTTATTGTATGTATGTATTTATATTATGTTTTCATTTTCCAAATTTCAAATACACTTGTTAATAGTTAATATATTTCAACCTTGAAAATGGTTAAACATATAGCCGAAAGCGCTCGAATGAAAAAAACAATCGGCCAGTTTTTATATAATTTATCATCTGAAAAGAAAACAAATTATTAGATCACATGAGAAATTATATAAAAAACTGTCGTATTCAATGAAATGCGCATGAAAAAGAAGGATTTCTGCCTAAATACACAAATTATATATATATATATATATATATATATATATATATATATATATATATATATATTTTTTTCATTGATGCATGTTTCATTAAATAATATAGACAAGTTTTGTCTATTTATTTTAAGGAAGTTACTTTCATATTGTCAGATAAGCTTAATGTTGTGGTAGGATCCACCTAATTTGCATAGTGGAGTACCGACCATATAAATATGGTTGGTACCGGGAAGAGAAGGGGGGAATCAAGAGATTCAATCCAGAGACTCTGCCCGACTGCGACTCAGTCAACACATTCTCCAGGAACGGTCTTCCCAGGAATATACAAAAGACTATATGTAAAATACATTTCAAACTATATTGTTTCAATACATTTTGTTATAAGTACATTTTGTGTTGCATTATTATTCCATGCATTAGTCAAGTTTCAACACTTAATAACATTATCATTGAAAGACGAAAGGAAATCACCATATTGATACATGTTTTAATCCTACCTAAGCTTTCGACTCACATAAACCATTATCATAATGACAATTACATTTTAATATATCAAACAATACACAGACGAAACAATAATGATAGTCTGTTTTTGTTTCATGAAAAATTTCAAAGCAACGACAAACTCGTCTATACGAGACGCGGAAGTGAAAATCGCATCGCAGTTCGCGACGTCACACATGACTACGCGAGAGTGAAAACGAGAATCATTAAGTATGGGAAGCCGTTGGTATAAACCAATGGCTTCTGTTATCAATTATAGGCATTTAAGAATATTTGTGGAGATTTCGTAGTTTATTTTGTACAGGTTAGGTTTCAACTGTTTTATGTATATAGCTTCAAGAATTTTTAGTTTTTGTTTATTGTTTTCATGTTTAAGTATAGTTGAGTTTTCAACAAGGATTTTCTGGAATTGTGTATGTGGCCAGGCATGTTGTTTTAAATGCCTAAAAATGTTAGAGTGATCATGATAACTCTATCATTTTACAATTGTCTATATTATTTAATGACTCATGCATCAATATATATACAGTGGTTTTAAATTTTCCTTCTATGTTTTGATCGACAATGTTCGTTTAAATATTTCCTATAAGTTTCGTTGAAATTGATCTGTTACTTTTTGAGATATGTAAGACAAACCAACGTGTCAAGTACTTTTGCTACCTACTGTATATATATATATATATATATATATATATATATATATATATATATAAATATAAGAGAAAACCGCAAACACTTTTCTCTCGTTGGAACTACTATAACCTTTTCCTTTTATATATATATATATATATATATATATATATATATCTTATATCTAGTCGTGTGTTGACAAAAATATTGCTCATGTTTGTTTCTGTTTTTATCATGATTGATCTCAACTGTGTATCGTTTTTACTGCGATTTATAAATCTCTATGTAGACACGTCAATATCAGAACCGTAATTTTAATTTTATTTCATCTTTGCGAACATTTGCATTGGGAGAGTGGACGGACTTATTGATCGAAGTCAGATATCGGCGTGTTGTTGACAAATTCGTAATTTGCTGCGTGAGTAATCTCTAATTTTATCTGTGCAATTAACTCTATTGTCACATTTAAGAAAGAATTTCTGCCTTTTAAATCTTTAAGTTAGAACTTTCAAAGACCTGTATTATTAAAAATGTCGGCAAGATTTTAGCTTTTCGTCTTTTCTTTTTTCCTAATTTGACTTGTGCAAGTTTTTTCTTGACTTTTTCAATCTTTGATATATATATATATATATAATCGACTCTCCCGTCGCGTTCGGTCAGGCCGATAAGTCTCCAGGAAACCGACATCCCGACACCGGCACATGAGATTTGATTATAGTGGTGCAGGACCATCCACACTTTTTGGAGGGACGAATACAGAAACCTGGTGCACCGAATGCCACAAGGTTCCCAAACGACACTCCGCAGGTTTTGAATTCAGAGTTGTATATATATATATATATATATATATATAAATAAAAGGGAGGCATATATATATATATATATATATATATATATATATATATATATATATATATATATATATATATATATATATATATGAAGAAAAATTCCAAAGAACCAGATGAGTATTAACGTGTCGAAGAACCCGTGTCGTATTATCTTTTATATTACTATTATCCGCCCTACACACTCAATTTTTTTTAGAAGTGCGTATTGAGCACTTTCTAAAATATCCATCCCTTTATTCGTATATACATATACTAGCCGAATGACCCGCACCTTGCTGTGTGTCACGGATTTATTAATAAGAGAACGATGATTGATTTTAAATCATTGTTATACAGTGCATTGGAAAACTCTAGCCCCCTTGAAAACTGGATGTATTTTGTTAATTAATATTTCAAACTCCAATAATTTGTTTTAATAAGTAGATCTATCACACTTTTATTTAATACACAAAATACAATTTTAAAACTGATTCTAAAACAAAGACAATTTTGAAAACTCTATTGTCACATTTAAGAAATGGAATGTCTTCAGCTAATACTTTGTGGATGATCCTGCTGCGTCAATTACAGCCTGCAGACCCCTCGGGTAGTCTTCAACGAGCTTGCTGCAGTGGTCTGCTGACAGTTTTTGCCATTCTTCATGACAAAACTTCTCCGGCTGTATCAGATTGGATGGGGTACGTCGGTGCACATAGATTTTCTATTGGATTGAGGTCTGGAGACTGGCTGGGCAACTCCAAAACTGTGATTTTCTTGCTAGCAAATCAAGCTTTAGTGCTTTTTGACACATGCTTGGGGTCATTATCTTGTTGAAACTTGAAATTGCAGCCCAAGTGCAGAGTTCTTGCAGACTTCAGCAGTTTTCCCTCCAATATTTCTTGGTACTTGACACTGTCCATGATATCTTGGATGATTACCAGCTCTCCAGGCCCTGCAGCTGAAAAAACATCCCCAAAGCAGGATCAAGCCACCGCCATGCTTTACAGTGGGGACGGTGTAATGAGGTTGGTGAACAGTGCCTTTTTTACGGCCAAATGTAGCGTTTCGTATTTTTTCCCAAATAACTCGGCTTTGGTCTCATCTGACCACAAAATCTTTCGCCACATGGTTATAGAATCATTGATGTGACTTTTTGCAAAGTTTAGCCTAGCTTGCTTGTGCATAGGCTTCAGAAGGGGCTTTTTTCTAGCTACCCTCCCTTGCAGGCCAGACCGGTGCAATACTCTGGAAATTGTAGATGCATGGACATCTGTTCCAGTACTGGACACTGAACACTTTCAAGTCTTCCAGTGTTGCACTCGGGTTAGAGGTTACCTCCCAGACCAGTTTTGATTTTGCTCTTCTGGTAAGTTTGCTCGGTCTCCCAGATCTTAGTAGGGTAGCAGTGATTTTATGCACTAACCACTTCTTAACTACAGTTTTAACAGTGCTTAAGGGCAATTCTAAAGTTTTTGCAATCTTTTTATAGTCATTATTTTCATTGTACTTTTGAATAATAAGGTTTTTAAATTCCTGAGACAGAGGCTTGGCCATTTTCTTTCCCAAGTTGGACACTTTGTGTTTACAGTCAGAGTCCAAAGACCAACATACCAAGAGACCATGTAGTGGATGATTTTGTAGGCAGTTAATATAGCAAAATAATAGCCTGGCCAACTTTCTTTGCTATGGGAGAACACACATGCCACTTTTGATTGTTCTGGATTGTATACATCAATGACAAACTGTGATAACACAGTATAATATCTGGTGGAGGGTGTAGACTTTTGCAAAGAAATTTTTCTAAGTTATAGGATTTTAAGAATCAGTGTGAAATTTTTAAAATGTAATTTTTATATCAAAGGAAAGTGTGATGGATCTGCTTATTATTTAACAATCATTGGAATTGAAAAAATATGTTGTTCCCTGTTAAATTATACAAAATTTATAAATTTTCAAAGTGGGTGTAGACTTTTGCAAACTACTGTAATTTGTGGAGAAAAATTATGCATTTCAATATTACTCAATCATCCTGCCGATGTGACCTCCATCTTCTGGTTTTCTCCTTCTATATTTTTGGATGGGAGTTGTTCCCTTGTTCAAATTTTAATTTGATTTAAGTCAAATGAGATAATTCAGTTGGGGGTTTGTGCAAAAACAACTTGATCTGACCTCTTTGATTTACATTTTAGCGCAATACTTGAATGAATGAATTGATGAGCAGATTTCAGCATTAATATAACAGTTGAATTGTCGCAACAAATATGTATTGTCAGGCATTATCTACTGATTGGTGATTTCGTGCTCAACTTGATGTCAATATTGTCTCATTTTGATCTTGCCGAGATGACCTCCATCTTCTGGTTTTCTCCTATATTTTGGATAGGATCATTCCTTTGTTCAAATTTAAAATTAATTTATATTAAAGGGAAAAAATTTCAGTGATGGATTGTCCTCCCCGGGGTCCACCTTTGATCAAAATGAAATATGCTTGTCCAAGAAGCCTGGGTAATGCAGTTTCAGAATATCTATAATTATAGGGGCGTTTCTGTCTCCCAAACCCTAGGAGGAGTTCAATAACAAACAAAGATACAATTATATATATATATATATATATATATATATATATATATATATATATATATATATATATATTAGATTAAAACAAAACATGTTAAAATCTCTACACAATAATCGCTACAGAAAAATCTCGACACGATAATCTCCTATAATAAAATAAGATTAAGTTCTAATTTGATTGAGCCCTTTTTAAAAAAAAATTAACTTCTACGGATAGTGGAAGAATTATCCTCCGTTTGTTCTTATCGTACACCTGGATATATATATATATATATATATATATATATATATATATATATATATATATATATCCAATTTTTTTGAATTTGTAGGTCTGATGAATTGGATCGTATTTACGATTCCAATGGAATAAATTATGACCATGGAATATTAGTGTTTAAGCCTTTTATTATATCCTTACTCTGTCCTGGACATTGAGTTCTACCTGATTCTATCCTCCTGAATTTTTTTTATACAAAATATATATGTATGTGCATGCATATATATATATATATATATATATATATATATATATTTTATAAATTTTGCATATGTATGTGTATATTTACCACTAATATTATCTATCTATCTATCTATCTATCTATATATATATATATATATATATATATATATATATATATATATATATATATATATATTTATAGGAGATTAAAAAAAATCTGTTAAAATCTCTACACAATAATCGCTACTCAATAATCTCTATACGATAATCTCCCTATAATAAATTAGTTTAAGTTCTAATTTGTATTGAGCCCTTTTTAAAAATTAAATGCTACGGACAGTGGAAGAATTATCCTCTATTTGTTCTTATCTTATACCTGGATATATATATATATATATATATATATATATATATATATATATATATATATATATATATATATATATATGCCGTCGTATTTGTCGGGACTCGTTCACGAGTATTGGGTTGCTCATCGATATCTCCTTCTGTACGAAATCAATCCTATACTGGATCTGAAAAGATGTCCCCAGACACCGCAGGTAGGAGGGTTCAAGGGGATGGAGAGCTCTGGCTTTTATTTGGATTCTCTTCGTTTCTTGTATTTGTCTTCTGGTCTTTTCGAAGGATGTGGTTATTTTTTTTATTTTTTTTTTTTATTTTTCTTGGTTCTTTCCACAGTTTTTGTCCCTCTGTTGACTAGATCGATTTTTTCCCCCAGAAATATGGGATAACGATATATAAAATTTTACATATCAATAATAATCTTTAGGGAAAGATGTATGACAAAATGGAAAATGTTTTCGTGCGATGCGTTTCGTAATTTCCGAGTTCATCGGACTAAGTTTGTTTGTGTTGGCGCTACTACACATGCGAACTGGAAATTTTAAATTTAATTCTTATATTTTTATATGTCTTTTGGGTGTATAATCTATCTGAGTTTATTTAGATTCTTTTCGTTTTTGGTTTCATCGCTTTTGTTTTTAAATATCCATCATTGTGATCACAGAAAATCTAACAAAAATGTTAAAACGTTGTAAGAACCTGGACAAAATTTCATTGTGGATTAAATAGAGATTAAATCACTTCTTAATCATTTTTATCTTAGTGAATTATTTTCTCTTTTAATCATAATAGCATTTTTTTAATATCACAATTGTGGTCAGTCCTGCTACTAATGCGTTTGATGTGCTGTTTTATGAAATCTCTCTCTTGTGTTCATGTGTGTATGTGTCTGTATGTAAATTTATTAACAGAAAAATACGCAAACCTATCATATGCATTCACAAATTATTTGTATTTTGTTTATTGCGAGTCTCAGCATAAGAGTTTGCGCAGGGCGTCGTAAAATAACCTTAGTTCAAAATGTTTAGAATCCAGGTTAACCGATTTACCAATCTGTTGGAGCAAATAAATTGCTTTTCTTGGCCAGAAAAGACATGTCAAAGTTCCAAACCTTTTATGGAGGAAAACTTATTACCTTTGTATAGTTTGGGAATATTTGAATATCTCTGCCTGTGTGCGTTTGAGAGTTGCGTATGTATGTACGTGTGTAAGGGAGTTGTGTGTGCTAATACATGTTCATTTCAGCTGCTATATGTATGCGGTAGCAGAAAGAAAACAAGATGGCAGTGTGGACCTTTGATCTTAATGCAAATAGAATTGGATCATTTCCACAAGCCAAAGAAATAATCAGAATTTGGAAATACTTTCGTTAAAAAGACGAAGCTCATATATTTTCAGCATCGTTTTAGAATTCACCAAATGGGCAAATATTCTGAAATGAAATGCTTGTAAAATAAATTATTTTTAAAAATAATTATCCAACGTTCAATCAACTTCTATTCTTTCTGCTACCATCACCATCACCACCACCACCACTACTACTACTACTAGTACTACTATTCCTACTGCTAACATTACTACTACTACTATTTATACAGTTACCACCACTACTACTTCTACTAATATTCGTACTGCTACAATCACTACTACTACTACTATTCGTACTGCTAAAATCACTACTACTAGTAATATTGCTACTGCTATCACTACTACTACTACTACTACTGCTACCACCACTACTAGTATTCCTTCTGCTACAACCATAACTACCACTACTATTCTTACTGCTACCACCAGTACTACTAGTGCTACTATTCTTACTGCTACCACTACTACTACTAATAGTATTACTACTGCTACCATTTCTACTGCTACTACTATTTTTATTACTGCTACCACCACTGCTACTACTATTCTTACTGCTACCACCGCTACTGCTACTACTATTCCTACTGCTACCATCAGTACTGCTACTACTATTCCTACTGCTACCACCACTACTACTACTACTCCTACTTGCTACCACTACGACTACTAATATTCCTACTATTACTACCACTACTGCTACTACTACTATTCCTATACACACACACACACACACACACACACACACACTGACAAAGAAAAGAAACTGAAACGCTGGTCCATATAATTAAAACACAAGAGGCGGTGGTGCGAAAGTGAACGCAATCAGAATAGGCGGGAATTTCAACGCGTCTCGCCGGTTCGACTTTTCGCGCTGGTAACCGTTGCACTATCCTCACACCCGTGAAACTATTCTTCTTCTATGCGCTGTTTCCCTTCAGCGCGTTGGCGATCATGGCTCGCCACAATTTCCTGGCCTTTGTAGTTCTTAATAATTTTTTTTTGTCTCTCCTAGATCCTGTTCTGTCATCCATTTGCACAAGTTCTTTAGGCAGGTTATACACTGTATTCCTCTCACCTTTCAATATGCCCTGTGAGTATCAAATTTCCCAAGCCCTCTTTCCTCATTATGCACCCCGGAAATTTCAGCAGCCTCTTTTTGTTAAGTACATGTGTACCTTTTGTTTCCATTTTTTCCTAAAACTTCGTCGTTGCTCACGTGTTCTGTCCACAGCGTTCCCAACATCCTTCTGTAGAACTAGATTTATTTGATGCAAAATGATATCTTCAATATCAAAATGATATTTACAGCATCAAAATGATATCTTCAATATCAAAATGATATTTTCAGTATCAAAATGATATTTACAATATCAAAATGATATCTTCAATATCAAAATGATATTTTCAGTATCAAAATAATATCTTTAATTTTCAAAATGATATCTTCAGTATCAAAATGATAACTTCAGTATTAAAATGATATGTTCAATATCAAAATGATATCTGCAGTATGAAAATGATATTTTCAGCATCAAATATATTATATAAGTAGAAACGACGTAAAGGTTATAAAACAGAATGTCGTTCTACGATGAAATCGTGAGAAGAAATCAATAAATTTCAAAGGATAGAAAATCTTTAGCCGATAATGCATCAAACAAGCTGTCCATATATGCATGTTTATGTCAAAGACGGACAAAGAGAAGTTCAAAAGGAGATTGCAAAAAAAAAAGGAAAATTATAATAAAAGATTAATTCAAGAAGAATGCAACGGTTTTTTCTGTGTAATAAAAGAATAGCAAACCTGCTTTTAATATTGATTCTCTCTTTGGTGCTTTTTTTTTTTAACTGAAATAAAATAGTTTTAAAGACGTAAAGGTTTTCTAAAGACATTGATCCTTCTCTCAAATTGATCCTTAAATAGAGTGTGTATCTATTTTCGTATGTTTATTGATCGCGCAATTTGAAATTCTCTCGTGTTTAGATCAGCAGATTGGTGAAGTATTTCTTTTTGGTATCGTTCAGGCAGGAACAAAGACAACAACAGTAAAAGACATAATTCTGACCTAAAAAAAAAATAGAATCTGATGCGAAAATCAAACGAGTTCAAAGACTGATATATATGAAATAGAATGACTTAACAGCAGGAAATACTAATTACAAAATACCATAAAGAACTTTTGATATTAAACTTTGTCAAAGTTTATGATTATCATTCGTAGTATTAGTAATAGCAACACCATTATAATTACTAGTAGTCGTAATAGTAGTATTAGTTGTTGTTGTTTTAGTCGCCCAGCTCTGAATAACACATTGGGGGGGGTGTCTAACCGTCGTTGAGAGACAGTCTAGGGAAAGGAAAACTAAATTCAAAACAGTAGAGAAAATTTTAATAGTATTATTCACTCAATAAAATGCTCAAGAGCAGCTCAAGTTAGAGCGTTACTGAAGAGTGTAAGATGTAGCATTACTAGAAGGGTGTAAAGTGGTGAGTAAGAAATGTATTCTATCAGGATATATAGGATAGACAACGGAAACAGTATTTACCAAAAACAACAGTGGATTGCACATTTTAACATATAAAAAAACGAAGCTGTGGAGAGCCATGGTCGCTTACGTCGTGAAGGGATATAGCACATAGAGAGAGAAATAGTAATGACTGTTAGCAGCAGGAATACTGTTAGTAAGTCCAGGAACGCGGTTAGTAGCAAATACAGATAGATATATACAGTCTCGAAGTAAGACTTCCTTAGAGTCTACGTGCTTGTAACTGACTTCTACAAGAGGTTACCTCACACTATTACTCTACCTCCAACTCAATCACAATCTCTATTTCCGTTCTGACTCCAGGTATTTAACGGCAGCAGTCCAAGTAACACTCTGGTCGAGTCCATTTATATGAAAAAGGGGCGGAACCCATAACAACTTTCTCTTTGCCAACCGTGACAATTTCACTCAAACGAAGTTTTTCTTCTTATTTTTACGACCACTGTATTCTATCTTACACCACGGACTCGAGCCATGTCCTTAAATAGCCTCGTCAGATCCAAACTCTCATATGGACGCCATGCGCGTTGAAATTTATTGATTTCTTGTGATTTAATCGTGTAATGGCATTCGCTTTTATAACTTAAATGATATCCAGGTTATATCATGTTATATCATATATCATGTATATCCTACTTACATTATAGATTTGAAACGGAGAAAACCTATTCCGTTTGTAATGATATCTTTTTAGGTGCCGTGTCCCTTCAGGACGTAGGCGATCATGGCTCTCCACTTTCTCCATACCTTGTAGCTCTCAACAAGTTTTGTCCCTTTCCTATTCCCCGCAGGCCATATTCTGTCATCCACTTGCTTAAGCCAGCTAGGTACGTTATGCATTGCTTTCCCTTGTCTTTGTTTTCTCTATTCGACCTGTGAGTATCAGATTCTCCAAGCCCTCCTTTCTCATTACGTGTCCTAGAAACTTCAGCTGCCTCTTCCTGATGTTAAGTATAATCTTCCTCCTTGTTTTCGTCCTCTCCAAAACCTCATCGTTGCTCACATGCTCGGTCCATGGTATCCTCAGCATCCTTCTGTAGAACAATACATCCGTTGCCTCGAGTCTCTTCTTTATCTTTGAGGAGACCGTCCAACATTCGCTGCCGTAAATGAGGGCAGATGTCACGTAGCAGTTCAGTATTCTTTTCTTTGTTACCAAAGAAATCCTTCTGTCTCTTAATACTCTGCCTAGCTCTTGGAATGCGTCTTTGGCCATCCAAATACGTCTTCGGATCTCAGTGTCGCACTTACCGTCTTCTGTCAAAACACTTCCAAGATATTTAAATTTCTGCACCTGCTTGATTTTAGTGTCCCCAACCTGTAAATCGCATTTCGCGCTCATCTTTTTACTGATGACCATGCATTCTGTTTTCTTGTAGTTTACACTTAGTCCCTTCTTCTCGCTTTCCTTCGTTACCTTCTGTAGTTTCCTTATAAGTAAACGTCTGATATCACCATTAACATTACCACGAACCCATATCTCCCTCTCCTAATGAGAACAAAAAGAATATATAATTCTATGCTTTATAGACATGGGAGGCATCCAATCTGGGATGACTGCCCTTAATTCAAAAAGGCTGGAAGTAAACGGGAAACAAGTTCATTAGGTTCCTTAGTAAATCATAACAATAATAATAAAGAAAAGGAATCTGTGGAGAGCCATGATCGTTTATGTTGTGAAGGAAAATGTTATATTTAAGTTAAGAAACTCAAGAATCGATGTTGGTAAACAAACAGGCAAGAATAATTTATTTATGAAATGGACAAAGTCCGACAATTATTTTAAGACATTTTTATGTTTATACATTCTTTTTATAGATACAAATATTTAAGTAAATGCTCTGTTTATAATAAACAGTATTAAACATCATTTACCGGCCTGGATGTCCGAGAAATTTTCGTAGAAAACATTGTTTCTCAGACAGGAATCGAACCTGTATCCTATACGGAAACGTCATTTAGCCTGACGTGCCTTTAACCACTCGAGCCACGGAGAATCGTTCGATTGGCAAGTTCGATTTTACTGCTTTTAAACTTCAACCTTCCATGAATATTTTCTATGAAAATTTCTCGGACATTACCAATATTATATTTTTGAAAAAAGTATTACCAGCACTACATTTTTGGAGAAAAATATTGCCAGAAATAGTTTTTTGAAAGAAAAAAATATTACCAGTAATAAAAATTTTGCCGGCATTAAATAACCCATTGAGGTGTTGATATGCCGTAAAAAAAAAAAAAAAAAAAACAAACCAAACCGAAATCTAAATATTGTGTATGCAATATTATCTTATTAGTATCTTAGTGATACAAAGCTAACTAATTAACCCATAGCTTGAGGGAGAAGTGGATTCGTACCTTTCTCAAGGGTATTTGCCCGTAAATGAATATAACGAAACCAAATGGAATTAGAACTCGGCTCTCCGATTAACAATTCAATGCCGTTATCCATTAGATCACCCTCACACATACAAGCTTACAGCCCCTCGTATTCCCAAGCAGTCACCTATTTAGGTACTGATCAGGCTCGATGTTGCTTAACTTCGGTAATCGTACAGGAACCAATGTTTCAACGTGATATGGCCGTAAGCCATATTAATGAAAAGGAATCTTTTTTAGTATCATGGTCGCTTTCCTCATAAATAGACATGAGTTTAAAAAATAACGAAAATGATTCATACTAACAACGATCATTTTAATAATCTCACCTCACTAATAAAAAAATTAAAACTTCTACCAAAAGTATAATTCATGGTCACCATTTTATTTTTACCGAGTCACAATCCTTATTTATCGCCGTTCAATAAAAGAAAAATGGTAACCTTTCATATTTTAACATTGTTCAAAATTTTAAGTCAGCTTAACAGGCATTGCATATAATTTTAAGTTACGAGTTCAGTCCCTTGGTGGGGTAATGTTGAAAAGTTGCATACTCCAAGGTGGGAGGTGGGAGGATGATAAATGGACAACCGATAGAAACTTAGATGCAGTCATTTATGTGCTATGCGTGATACACGCTTAGGCGATCATGTATCTTTCGATACATGACTGACAATTGGCATTTCTTTCTGCGGTAAGCCAGTTGCCATCCAAGGCTATAGAACCCAGTCTGTCCTGCTATTTACCCATAGCCTGTGGGAGAAGAGGATTAATACCTTTTCTAATGGTATTAGCACGTAAGTGAATGTAATGGATTTGACTGGAATTCGAACTCGGCTCTCAATTCCTCAATCCGAGCCGCTATACATTACTCCACCGTGCCAGTCGGATTCATTACATTCACTTCCGTGCTAATACCCTTAGAAAAAGTATGAATCCTCTTCTTCTCCTCCTTCCAATATGGGTAAATAGCAGGACAGACCGGATTCTATAGCCTTGGATGGCAGAAAGAAATGGCAACCTACTGCGGGAAAAATCTGCCTTGTCAGTCATGTATCACACATGGCACATAACTGACTAAAAGTTAGAATGTTTAATTTAATGACGTCAACCCTTATTTAGCCATTCAAGGCCGAATAGAAGTCGTGGGTAAAAAAAAGGAAGAAAAAACAGAGTGGTAGATATAGGTCAGGTTTAAATTGATTTAAGAGGTTGGGATGATATTCGATTCTACTCATATTCACCCGGAAGCTGACCGCTTTTTTTCGAGTTGGAGCTTATGACCCTCTCCAAGGAATCTAGTTGGCATGTTTAAAATCCTTTAAAGTCCAATATGTCGACTCTGTTTTGATGAGCGCCCAGTAGCTGTTATCGCTCTTTCCAGCATTGAATGGAGTTTCCTTACTAACCTTTTGTTTGAAATAGTGTGGAACGTCAACATTTTGATCATGTCATTATTTTCTTTTCGATATACACGTCCTATCGATTTTCCTCAAGTGATATGATTTCGGCTATTCGGGACAGTTCTTTGTCAGTGATTCTGTAGCGCCAGTCCACAATGCTTGAAGAAAGTGCACCTCACCCCCCCCAAAAAAAATAAACAAACATACACGCTTCGTTCGATGACAGTCAATTTTAATCATTGATATGGTTGCATGCAGTTGACAGTCTAGATATTTCTGAAAGAGTTTGGTGTCATACATCTAGGTCTTAGTGAGAACTATCCTACTTTGAAACATCGTAGACTGGCGCTACACAATCCTAAAACAAAGAAAAGTAATCAAATAACAAAAACCGCATCACCTAAGGACTACCAAGAGCAGAAACGACTAAAATGGATAGCTGATGTAACTCAAAGAGAAAATGATGACATGTTAACATTCCACACCAAACAAAAGGTTAGGGAAGAAACACCCGTCAATAGTGGAAAGAGCAATAGCAGCTACTGGACTTGAGAAAGCTATTTTCCTGAAAAATTATTTTAAGAGAAGGTTTTTATAAATTTCAACCGAAACTAACAGTGGCTGCTCAGTCGATGAATGCCAATTGTTTCCTTATAAGGAAACGATTAATATAACCATTACTATTAGAGATTAAGAGAACACATACTACACTTTGATCCCTTAAAAGACTTGACAAAAGTTTTTTAGGTTAAGTAATAGTTGAGTCAGCATTAGGTCTTAGCATCGTGCTAATCTCCTAGTGCTTGTCAAACTCTCTGCCTTCAGGATATACCGAAGGGCAGAGTCTCATCTAGGAAGGTATACAAATCCGACCCCGTTATTACGGGGTCTAAGGGAAATCTTTGCCTGAGCGTACGGGCTCGGAAAGCCCCACGTTAAAGAACCGGCCTTGTGTTACATCTTGTGGGGAGGACTTGGGTAAATATCAAGTCATAGTAACTCCCACCATTTACCCGTGCCTCGTTGAATTTCTGTCACATTGACATTCAGAGCAATGGCCAGAAATCATATCGTATCTGTACGGATCGGCCGGCCACACGATGCTTTGTTTTAATTAGTCGGATTTCCCCGATCCGTACCAGTTCTGAACGCCCACATAAGAATGTTATAATTAAGAATAATAAGAATTTTATGATTGATTTAACATAAACCGAAGTGCATCCATTTTTATCTTCCCTTTTTCTTCTCTTTCTATTTTTATTTTTTCCTATGCGTTTCTCTGAACGAGCAATGTAACATCCAAGGGATGGGTAGCAACCGTTCCAGTTTTTTTTTTTTTTTTTAATGTAGTCAACAACCCGACACTGAAATTAAATTAAACGTCTGTTAACCTTTCAAACTGAACGTTTTGAGATGAGTTACACTCGCGACGTTTCGGTCGTTGCTCTGGACTTCATCAGGTGATTATTTTTGCACTCAGTAAACTTCTTGAAATTTTGAATCAAAAGACTTTACATGCGGATAGAATGTTTTCATTCTACAGTTAGAACTTTCCACTCTTTGTGCTGCCTGTGCTGTCGGGGGGGGGGCTTTAAATATGTCAACTGGATTCGCTGAAGAGGGTCATAAGCTCCCCCTCGCAAAAAAAAGCGGTCAGCTTCCGGGTGGATACGAGTAGAACAGAATATCAGTCCAGCCTCTTAAATCAATTTAAACCGGACCATTGTCTACCTTTCTGCGTCTTCTTTTTTTATTCCTACGACTTCTATTCGGTACTAAATGGCCAAACAAAGGTTGACATCGTTAAATTAAACAGTCTAATCTAAGTTTCTATCGTTTGTCTATTAATCACCCACCTCCGAATTTGGAGTATGGGACTTTTCAGCATTACCCGACCTAGGCATTGAACTGACAACTGAGAGAAGTGAGATCAAAGTGTAGTATATGTTCTCTTCATCTCTAATGGTAATGGTTATATTAAACGTTTCCTTATAAGGAAACAGTTGGCATTCATGGACCGAGTAGCCAGTGTTAGTTTCGGTTGAAATTTATAAAATCCTTCTCTTAAAATAATTTTTCAGGGAAATAGCTTTCTCAAGACCAGTAGCTGCTATTGCTCTTTCCACTATTGACGAGTGTTTCTTCCCTAACCTTTTGTTTGGTGTGGAATGTTAACATGTCATTATTTTCTCTTTGAGTTACATCTGCTATCCATTTTAGTTGTTTCTGCTCTTGGTAGTCCTCAGGTGATGCAGTTTTTGTGATTTGATTACGTTTCTTTGTTTTAGGATTGTGTAGCGCCAGTCTACGAGGTTTAAAGTAGGATAGTTCTCACTAAGACCTAGATGTATGACACCAATGTAAATGGTGGGAGTAACTATGACAATATTTACCCAAGTCATTTCCACGAGATGAGATGTGGCACAAGGCCGGGTTTTCTTTTAATATGAGTCATTGCACTTCGGCATATCCTCGTCTCGTTCGACAAGCACTAGGAGCTTAGCACGCGGAAAAACCTAATGCTGACTAACTATGACTTAAACCTAAAAACTGTTGTCCAGTCCTTAAATAGCCTCACTAGATCAAGGCCATTAAGAAGTGGGATCAAAGTGTAGTATGTGCTCTCTTAATCTCTAATAGTAATGGTTATATTAAACGTTTCTTTATAAGGAAACAGTTGTCCTTTATGGACAGAGTAGCCAGTGTTAGTTTCGGGTGAAATTTATAAAATGCTTCTCTTAAAACAATTTTTCAGGAAAATAGTTTTCTCATGTCCAGTAGCTGCTAATGCTCTTTCCAATATTGACGGGTGTTTCTTCCTAACCTTTTGCTTGGTGTGAAATGTTAACATATTGATTATATCATTATTTTCTCTTTGAGTTACTTGTGCTATCCATTTTAGTTGTTTTACTCTTGGTGGTTTTCAGGTGATGCGGTTTCTGTTATTTGGTACTTTACTTTGTTTTAGGATTGTGTAGCTCCAGTCTACGAGGCTCAATGCAGGATAGTTCTCACTAGGACCTAAAGGCTTTATTCACACAAACCTTCATTCGCTTTAACCATCGATCTGCGAAAGCTGACAGTTTAGCTATGTCTGAAGAAGTTTTTTTGCTATGCATGACATCCATATGATAGCCACGATCTGCTGGGTCTATTTAAGAATATGATTTTAGTTTTAAGGTTAATACTTTAGTTTTGTAGTAACGTGCGGTATTGTGGGAAACTAACGTTAGCGCAGACTATGTTCAATTTCCTTTTCACGGAGAGGAATCTTATATATAAAGTAAAGTGTATTTGTGTCTATTTGTGCGTGCGCGCGCGTGTGTGTGTGTGTGTGTGTGTGTGTGTGTGTGTGTGTGTGTGTGTGTGTGTGTGTGTGTGTGTGTGCAAGCAACTCTTCCGCACCCACTAGCCCGATTTCAATAATTCATAGCTCATTCAAAAGCCCTACAAAAGTTAGGCGCAAGGAACGATTTTCGTTGAGCTCAGATTCAGGATTGACAGATTATGCGAGGTTAAAAATATATATTAATATATTATATTCCATAATATAGGTTTTACTTAATTAGCTTTTATGTTTCTCTAACTCTTCAGATGTTGAATGTATAACTAATTCTAATTTCTATTTTCCCATCTTTACACTATAGTAATTTTATCTTATAAATTTTCCCCTGTTCTGTCACCCATGAAATAAAAATAATTGTTTGTATGGAAAATAAGGATCTACGTACATCAAATCGTCTTTAAATTGACAGCAGAAGAATTATAGTTGAACTTTTAAAAGGTAAGCTTAAACATTAATTCAATTCTTAAATGCAGTGATCAATTTTGAGTTCTTCTGTAGTTTATTGATGCCTATCGCATCTACTCCTCCCTAGCTGTTGTGATGATGGCCAAACGAAGATTTGTCCACAGGATCTAGCCTAAATGCCGCCCGATAAAGCGGCTTTTAAGCTAGTAAGATATAAATAAACGTATTTAGAAGCATGCAGTTGGTGATATTTGAAGAATGAAAAAAGAAATTTTGTTTGTTTGATAAAATAGATACTGCTAGCCGAAATCTACTATGGTCTACCGATTTTGACATCAATATTGATGTGTCGTATTTCTGCGATTATTTTTCAAGTGAATAGAAATAAAGAATGCTTGTAATTACACGGTTGTTTCTCCAGTAGAACGACTAACAGACCAAGATAAAGCTTTTTTTTTTATATGCTGCCGAGAAGTGAACGAATAAACTAAAGTATCATTGCGGCAGTAAACAGAATATTAAAAAAATGTATGTCGTAAAATA
The DNA here is from genome assembly GCA_903632075.3 of Acanthosepion pharaonis. Lineage (NCBI taxonomy): Eukaryota > Metazoa > Mollusca > Cephalopoda > Sepiida > Sepiidae > Acanthosepion > Acanthosepion pharaonis. The sequence goes on along the minus strand of CAHIKZ030001090.1, from coordinate 1,631,014 downwards.
AGTATGTCTGAGTGATGGATACAAGGACGAAGTCAAACCACAATAACGAAGCGGAAAGGTATTTTTTTTCTTAAACTTTGTCAGATCTATTCAAAAAGAACCGCGTCTGAGTGATTGGTCATTGTTATTCTTTAATCACATTAAATGGCTACTGTTGCTGTCAGGGTTTGTCTTTAGTAGCACTTAAGCAATGTTCCACTATTAAGCAAATCTGATATTTGTTTATCACATTAATTTTCGTGTTCATCAAAGCAGTAAATGTTCATCGAGGGAGAAAAAAAGAAAATGGAGGAAAAAAGTGAGATAAAGGGAAGTAACTCTTTTTGAAGTTCAGTCACTGATGTCAAAATATAATAAAAATAGAAAAGACGTTTTTATAATAGGGAGAGAATATTATATTTTTTAGTTCTGCGGCCACGACATTTTCAATTCATCTGATTTTTGTCTTCTTATTAACAGTTATTACGTTTTTTTTGATAACTTAATTACATTAGCATTCTTTCGTGTTTTTAGTTGATTAATTTGTTGTTGTTTTTTGTTGTTGTTGTAATCATTGCAACAAACATAATTTCGTTGTGTGAACAGCTAATAACAGTATTGGTAAGAAGTAACTCTAAAAATAGTTAAGCTCTTCAGATACACTTTGCAGGATTTGCTGGAAATATTTCCAGGCTTACTACTGTTCACAAAGCCAAAGAGCCACTCAAGGTAGAGGGTTATTAAATTATGTGATTTTATAGTCCTAAAGGGAGAAGTAAGAAATAAAGATTATGAGGATACGTTGGATATATAACGGTTGACATTAAACTTGACGTATACTCACGGGAGTCTGTTCCACAACTGGTGATTGTGGGAAAGAAGCTGTCCGAACGAAACTTCCTTCTTAGCAAATGAATACGAAAGAAATGAGTAATGATTCGAGTCCACGTACGCGGGCGGTGGATCTTAACTGTAAAGGTCTGAATTACTGGAACTAAGGGATGTATCTCGTGAGAACATTTGCCATGGAAATAGCGATAGATTAGCGAGATGTTTGTGACGTTTCGTCTGTGGGGAAAGGAATGCAAGGTGGAGAATAATTCATCACTCACAAGGCCGCCTAAATGCTTTTGAACTCCGCCGAGAATTGAAAGTCAGGATTGGACAGTCCCGATATGGCAACAATGTTTCCATTTTTGGTCTGATCTGGTTCTTATAAAGAAACAATTCTTTAATTCGTTAGCTAATTTTTCCCGATAAAAATAAATTTGCGTTCAATATCCATAAATCGAACATTTTGATTTTTAAATCATGTTTTCAGTAGTATTTTTGTATGTTTCATCGATACTGACTTGAAATTTAGAAAGCATAAAAATAGGATTTAATTTAGAGTTCTCAGCATGTCATCATTTCAACAGGGCTTGATATCATGAATTAAAATCAGTTTTTCTTTCTACATATTGTCTTTGGAACTTGCAATTTTCAATGTGGCTATTTTAATAACTGAAAATTTCATATAAGATATATTTAGTTTAAATAATATCTAACAAATTCTTCTTCTAGTCTTCCTCCGCCCCTTTCCTGGGTATGACGATAAACTGCATCCGTGTCCTGGGTAAGACGATAAACTACATCCGTTCCTAGGTATGACAATAAACTCCATCGGTGACCTGGGTAAGACGATGAACTACGTCCGCTCCTGGGTATGACGATAAACTGCTTCCGCGTCCTGGGTAAGACGATGAACTACGTCCGACAGCAAGGCCTCTGATCAGGAGGTTTTGAGCAGCATGGAACCATCTCTTAGTTGCTGGTGTTCTCAGGGTAGTATCACCTGTTAGGGTCCCAGCTATGGGTAAATTGTTAACCCCACAAAGTGGGGTCAAAACATTATGAAAGTGTAAAAATACCTTTTAATACCAGAAATACTTTCAGAAAAATTATTACCGGCAATAAGTTTTTGAACAAAAATTATAACCGGCTATACATTATTACCAGCAATACATTTTTGAAAAAAAATATTATCAGCAATAAATATCTTTTCGGCATTAAATAACCCATTGAGGTTGATATGTCGTAAAACAAAACAAACACACAAACTTCCTCTGCCTTTTCATCTTCTTCAATATTTGTGCTCGTGACAAACACTCATTAAACATTGCGGTTTCATATTAGGCATCAAGCCGAAATTGCGTTTTTATTTACATTTTTTCTTTGAAATGATAAGAGTATGCAACTGGACGCACACAGGGATGTTGTTTTCGTTTTAACTTTTCACGTTTCGAATGGGACTAAAATGAATAACCTATACTGTTGCCACATCTGATTTGTTGTTTCTGTTATGCATATAGAGATTCCTGAAAAAATGAAAAGAATCTGTAATATTGTTGGTCCAGACCTGGCATCTCTCTTTCAGTCATTTTCGCATCGCCGTTACGTAGCTTTTATATAAATATTTACAGGGGTAATTCTTCAGTGAGCTTTCCTCTTTGGTAGCTCGATTCACGAATTTAAGCGCAGTACTAGATTGACACTTAGGTCTCATCTTTTTACAGTTGGGATTGCTAAATGTAACCGTAAGTTCTACGTTAATAGTTTCTTCTCGATTCTGAAACACTATTTCCGGCTTCTTGCTTCCGGTCAACTACGATCCTCAAAAATTTAAATCCATCGTCAATCGTCATCTTCTTGGAACTGAGGCTTTTTATTGTTTTAAAGTTTTTTTGTTTATTTTTTTCACCCTCTGTAACTCTTACGTCTTTTTAGAGGGTGGGAGATGATTAAAAATATAAAACTATTCATTTTAAATTATCATCTTCTTCTTCTTCTGACTGTTCCACTTTCTCCTCCACCTCCTTCATCATCTTCTTCTGTTCCGCCTTCTTCCTCACCACCTTCTTCATCTTCTTTCTCTTCTTATTCCACCACCTCCTCCTCTACCCTCTTCTTCTTCTTCCGCCTCCTCCCCTCCTTCTATTCCGTCTTCCCCGCCTCCTCTTCATCCTTCTTCATCTTCCGTTCCACCTCCTCCACCAACTTCTTCTCATTCTTCCGCCCCCTCTCCTGCGCCTCTTCTTCCCTTCCTTCTCTTTCTTATATATATATATATATATATATATATATATATATTTTCACAGGGTGTCCATAAAGTTTGTGGGCACTTTCAAAAATTTATAAATTTATTTGTATTTGCGATAGAAATAATTTGTAAAAAAGATTAGAAAGAAGTAAATCTATATTTTCTAAGGTTTTATTGAAATTTTATGAAAGTTTCCATATGTCCTCCATCATTAGCAATACAAAGGGTAATACGATTTTGCAGTTCACGAAAAACATTTTCCAACTGATTTACAGTAATGCCTGAAATCACATTAGCTATACTTAAAACTAGGTACATTAAACTTTATAACATTTTTCATAGATTATTTCTATCGCAAATACAAATAAAGTTATAAATTTTTTAAAGTGCACACGAAATTTATGTAATATCCTGTATATATATATATATATATATATGCATGCTCGTGGAAATCATCAATTAACCACTGCGGCTCCAAAGGAGATTAAAAATAAAATAGGACAAATCGACAGCTTGAAAAGCATACTGCAACTACGCTTGGAGAGTGTGTGTTGCCTGAACTAGGCCAGCACGCTCAAACTCTCAGTCACGATGACTTGCGACTTTGTGCTTCCATCGACGTGTACTCAATTTCTAAATGTACCGCTAGGATCGCTCCATCCAATCCGATAAGATCAAGAAGTCACCTTCCTGATAAATCGACCTTAGTGAGATTCGAACCCGAGCCTCGTCGTCAGAAAGCGAACGTTCTAACCACTTGACCATGTGCTACATTATGGTAACATTCAAGGCAGTGCAATGGTTTGTCGGTTCCTTTTGGACTGGGTTTATATTCAGGTTACCTCGTCCCCATTCTCAAAAGTTAAAGTCAAGACCTACAAAACAGCAGGCGGTTTGAATTCAGACATTTCCCTCCTCCTAGACTGGCGGTGGCATATAGAGGCCGTACGCCATATAGAGGCCATACGCTGCTCAGACTACATAGCCCCACCCTTCTCAGTCACAGGAATACAGGGCATTACATTTGGGGACAGCTTGGTTGCAGTAGTTGCTAACAAGTTGTCAGTGTTGACTGCTAACCGCTTTTGGGGCTCCACTCCAGGTTGTCTCTCTGGATTTACTTCCATAGCCTTTTCTGTCTTTTGCATCTGACCGCAAGGCAGCGGCGGTTTAATAGGGTTTTCCCTTCCTTGTACGTACTATCTTCCTGGGCTCTCGAGCATTATCTACCCGAAATCTTTATATCATTGAATATTAATAACAACAAGTAACCAAATGATACTAATCTATACAAATCAGTAGGAAAAAACACAATATTGAAATTCATCCGACTCAGTTACCCGTTCAGTACCCCTATATATACTGACTGTCTCAACCAACGATGCTCTCTGTCCACTAGCTGGGTACTATAAACAAAGAAAATGGGTACTAGATAGGTTCTCCTGTCATCCGGTTCACACCCCTTCTACGCCTATTGAACAGGAGTAAGGGTTTATCCCTTGTTTCCTGTTTAGGATTGGGGTTCCGGTTCCTTCAAAAGTTTTCTTATTCACTTTCACTCCCACTAACCTCTTGCGTCTTAGTGGCATTATACCCTTCCTTGTGGTGAAATGGTTAAAAAGAAAACGAAAAAAAAAGACGATTAAATTTAAAATCAGAAATTAATATTTGAGATTTACGGGATACCTACATGATAAAGATAAGGAAGAGGGGAAACAGCGAGTAACCTACTTAATGGGTTTCCTTGACAGGATAGCAGAGCTGGGACAAAGATTGAATTGTTTTTTACAGCTTATCAACCCTTTGTAGGTTATTCAAAACCAGAAAATATATTTAAATTGTAGGAATTTTTGGAGATAATAAGAATTTACTGATACAAATTCTACTAATTAACCCATAACTAGTGGTAAGGAAGAAGTGGATTCATGCCTTTCCCAAGGGTACTTAGACGTAATTCAATATAATGAACTCAACTGGAACTGAAACTCGACTCTCCGATTTCCAACTCGTTATCCAATACACCACCCGTACATCCACGCTTTACAGGACCCGGTATTTCAAAGCGGGCACCCATCTAGGTACTGACCAGGCTCAACTTTGCTTAACTTCGATGATCATAAGAGAACCGCTGTCTCAACGGGATTTGGTATTAAACTCTGAGGGCAATTTGGTATGGTAAAAAATAAAATGTTGCTTAAAGCTACAATGTATAAACTGTGGTGAGCCATGATGGTCCATGTCCTGAAGGGACGCGGCATATAGAATATTCCAGAGAGGGCAGTGCGTACCTTTTTCTCTACAGATATGTTCCGCCTTTCCAGATTGGTGTTCGTAACGTTGTGTAAATTTACCAGTCTCGCTGGTACATTAATGATAAAATTCTGTTGTCAGGAGGGTGCTGGAGATAAAGCGAGCGCTGAATTAAATCAAATCCTTTGTGTTGGAAATTTTGATTCGAAGAATTATTGCTATAAGATTTACTATTAGGATGTTTATCTTGGTTTTTATACTCACATTTTGACAGTTGTACTATCCATCCTTCTTCACTAACCAGGTGATTACTTCGTACTCGGTAAACTTCATGAAATTTCGAACACTTTATTCAATCCACAGCGGGGAGTATCTTCTCGTTCCATTTCCATACTTAACGGATATTCCATGTTAATATTCAGCAACTATATTCACTCGGTAAACTTCATGAAATTTCGAACACTTTATTCAATCTACAGCGGGGAGTATCTTCTCGTTCCATTTCCATGCTTAACGGATATTCCATGTTAATATTCAGCAACTATATTCACCTTTGTTTCGCTTATCTGTAGAGCTTAAAGTACACAGACAGCATCTCCTGTAGGGGTCCAAAATCCCCTAGAGAAATTGGCCACTGTGTTTGTTTGTTTGTGTGTGTGTGTGTGTGTGTGTGTGTGTGTGTGTGTGTGTGCGTACGTATATTAGGCTTTGCTCACTTCTTATACTTCAAATGTGTGTTCCCATTTAGCTTTGAAAAACGTCTCCGTATAGATTGTTGCTACAATTTGTTTTATTCCCGAAGAAAAATCTGTATGCTGGTCTCCTTAAAAAAAGTAGGAGTTTGTAAAAACGAAAGTTGAAAGTGTAGGGGGGGGTGGAATTGGCTGCTATCGATTACAGTCATTCGGTGTAAAAGATCCATCAAAGATAATAATTAATCTCGAAGAAAGAGTCGGTAAAATCAATTTTCTTACGTTTCTTATTTTGGTTCTTCTTTTTCGAGTCACGTCGACGAGGAAAATTTACTTAGATGTCACAAGGCAATGGATAACGGATCGAACCTTTTGAACTATTCGCCATTACGACGTTCAAAAGCGCTGCAGAGGTTCAGGGACATAAAAAGAAATACAAATGGCGTCTTCGAATGAATAACAGAAATGATGACAAATCAGGTCATTATTTTGTTGCCTGACAGCGAAAACGGTTCGATCATTATTGCAGAAATAAAAGCTATTCTAAAAATCGTTATAAATCTCAGGGTGTGGTGTGTCTGGGGAACAAATACGATGCGCAGAAATGGACAAGAAAGAACATTAGACGTATGCTGATCAAAGGAATTCGTTTTGGAGACCGAATCCTGAGTGTGATGAAGTTAAAAGTAGTTCGATAGGCCAATTCTCTTTTTCAATTGGAACGCATTTCCAGAAATATTATGTCAAATTCTTCAATAAATGTGACATCAAGTTACGCCAACGAAGCAATACTTAGTTTATTTTTATTTATTTATTATTAATCTTATTTTCTGAAAATATCATGGTACAGTTGTTGTATAGATGTCTTGAGTACTAATAAGATATTGCTTGTCTAGCTACAAGGACCTCAGTAATTATAGATATACGTTGACTGTACCTAGCAAAGCACCTTCATTCTCTTCTTCTTCTTCTTTTTATTATTATTATTATTATTATTATTATTATTATTATTATTATTATTATTTTCTTTGATTTCTGGCGTTTACACACTTCTTTCCGAGTCCCGCCTAGGGACCTAAGGTTAGAAATGGCACCATGACACTTTCCACTGACAAAAAAAAAAAAAAATATTACATAGATAAAGCCCTTCGTAAAGTGTAGGCTGTATTTGTCAGAACAATTTTTTGTATCTCCTTGAGGCATAGATTTCCAGGAATCCCTTCAATTAGTCTACTGCAATCTTTTCCAACCAGTCCTAGGGCTCCAACTACAACAGGGATTGTTGATGTTCCCATATGCCACATTTTCGAGATTTCTATTTCAAGGTCCTTGTATTTTGAAAGCTTATTATTATTATTATTATTAATATTATTATTATTATTATTATTTTCTTTGATTTCTGGTGTTTACACATTTCTTTCCGGGTCCCGCCCAGGGACCTAAGGTTAGAAATGGCACCATGACACTTTCCACTGACAAAAAAAAAAAAAAAATATTACATAGATAAAGCCCTTCGTAAAGTGTGGGCTGTATTTGTCAGAACAATTTTTTGTATCTCCTTTAGGCGTAGATTTCCAGGAATCCCTTCAATTAGTCTACTGCAATCTTTTCCAACCAGTCCTAGGGATCCAACTACAACAGGGATTGTTGATGTTCCCATATGCCACATTTTCGAGATTTCTATTTCAAGGTCCTTGTATTTTGACAACTTTTTGAATATCTTCAAAGATATATTGCAGTCATCAGGGACTGCCATATCAATAAGGAGGAACCGTTTTTGTTTGTGGTCTTTAATAACAATATCGGGGCGCTTGGCCTTAATTGTTCTGTCAATGTGTATTGTGTAGTCCTATAGAATTGTAACAGGTTCTATCTCCGTAACCGGGTCTGGGTGGTGTTCATACCAGTTTCTTTCACTTTCCTTCTCGTAGAAGTTGCAGATTTTCCAGTGCAGATATTGGCCCACTCTGTCATGTCGGGTTTTATATTCAGTGGGTGCCAACATCGTGCAACCTGATACAAGATGATCAATCGTTTCTGGATATTTATCACAGAATCTGCATTTTGGGTTGACACAATATTTTAGTATATGTGCTTGTTAATTCCTAGTTAGCAAGCATTGGTCCTGCGCAGCAAGGATAAAACCTTCACTTTCGGCTTTCAACCCTGCACTACGTAGCCACTGATGGGTACGGGTTTTGTCTACGTCAGCTTGTTTGGTATAGAGTATTGGCCATGAAGCGGTTTATCTTGCCATCGCTTCTGTAACTGGTCGGTTGCATTCGTCTTTACTGTCTTTTTTTTAGCTATTTTGCAGTTTCAGTCGGTGTATTGTGCTGTAGTTGCATCTCTACACCCATTTGAAACTCCATTTTGAATTTGTTGGCTTCTTTCATTACGGAGTAAAGACGCTTACTACTTTCATGTTCCTTGACGCATACCATCATCCAGTCTTCTGTAGTTTCCAAATATCTTTGGAGGCCAATTGTTGTAGTTTTGTAGGACAGTTCTAGTTGAACTAATCCTCTGCCTCCTTCGGATCTGGGCACATACAGACGATCAACATCAGCTTTGGGATGATGCATGCGATAGCAAGTGAGAAGCTTTCTCGTTTTGGCGTCCATTCGCTTAATTTCAGCTATGGTCCAGTTAAGGACATTAAAGCTGTATTGCACCACAGGGACAACCAATGTGTTTATGGCTGATATTCTGTTTTTTGAGTTTAGCTCAGTATTTAGCACCAGACGTACACGCCTGTAGTACTCTTTTCTTATTTTTTCCTTCATTTGGGGATGTTGTATGCCATCTCCTTCGCTAATTCCTAGGTACTTATAAGCTTCATCATGCTCCAGTTCCCTAATCTTTGTGACAAAATCTAAATCTATTATTATTATTATTCTACTTCTTCTACTTCTTCTTCTTCTTCTTCTTCTTCTTCTTCTTCTTCTTCTTATTATTATTATTATTATTAAAAAAAGATTTATTTGACCTGCATTTGTTTTATAATCACAAACCGGATCCTAACCAATGACTTAAGGCAGTCACGGACAAACTGTGGCCCGCAACCCCATTGGCTTTCTGGATGGCTCGCTTAATTCCATGAGGAAAATAACGTTTATTAAAATGTTGTTTGATTCCATTCGTTCTCACCTGTTCACTCACACACTCTCTCATGCACAACCACATACATAAACTATGATTATTTCTTGAGCTTTTCATTGAGGGTAATGTTGTCGGCGTTTTAAACCATTCGCGATTTTCACTAAGGAATATCATATATGTAAACATTTTTGCTTCAGGAAATAAATCAATAAAACCTATTCTTGTACCTTCGTGCGCACAAAAAAATCGGAGTGTCAAAAGGATGGTTTTTCCTTGACACCGCTATTATTTTAACTACCTTCACTCCTCGGCAATGTTTATTGTTTTAAAAATGACTATAATTTTAATAAAACCTGAACATATGATGTAAGTGAATTTATATGTTTTGTTCTTTAGAATTTACAATAAAATATATTAAATACATTAAATTATTTACACGAGTGATTTTATATTTAGAACATTCTAGAAACTAATACAATTAAAACTAATGCAATGCAATATTTATCCTAGGCCAATTTATAAAGAAATAAATGTGAAAACAATTTTTATTAATAAATTTATTAACATTTACTAAATTATTAAAATATTTGAACCAACTGAAAGTAAATCCTTATTATTTACCATTTTATAAAGTTCGAATCAATTGGCTATTAGCCAATGTTTTGCCAACCATTCCAATAACAATGTAATAAACAGTATAAATAAACAATCTAATAAATAAATAAATAATGTTTGTTATTGTTGTTGTCAATTCTAAAGAACCAAGAAAATGTATAAATTCAATTTCATATGCTTATTTTTTTTCATTGCCGAAGAGTGAAGGTAATTAAAATAATATCGATGCCAATGGAAAAACTTTCCTTTTGACACGCCATTTTTTTACCGGCACATAGCTCCAAGTTTGCCGATTAGTTACTCAAAGATTATTTACAGATATGTTTCCACGGAAAAAAGAATAAAACCATCGCCTATTTAAGATTCGAGCTTCTGCTTTTAGAATCAAACCCGTCGGTAACATTCATAGGGCGAGAAAGGATATCCTGCAGACAATGACAAAATGTCTTCTGTCAAATCGCCTGTGCAAAATTGTTTCTGTGAATGTCAGTGTCGAATTATATTAACGACATTAAAATATATTTCATTGATTTCACAATACTTATTTCACGTCAGGACGTAGGTGATCAAGGCTGTACAACTTGCTATCGTTTATAACCCTTAGTAATGTTTTTTTCCTGTTTGCTATCACACCCACTACCTGTTCTGCCATACAGTTAAAAAAAAACTGTTGCATAAGTTACTCGCTATTTTCTTTTGCCTCGCTTGAATTCAGTAAAACTTGTACCAAATTCACCAAGGCCTCTTTCCGGATTCTGATTCTACGTAAAAATTTTCTTTTTTCACTTAAAACTTACTCATTGTTTACATGCTTATCCTAATGGAGAACCACATTTCTGTTGCGTCAAGCCTTTTCTTCATCTGTAAGGAAATAGTCCAAGATCGGAGGACAGATATTACAAAGCAGTTCAGCGGCGTATCTACCCTGCCAAGATGACCTTCATTTCATGCTATTTTTTCTTTAAATATTTGGCTTGAATCGAAAACAAAGAAAAGCCTAATAAGTTCCAGAGAATTCGATATAACACTCGTGCCATCTTTTACGGCGTGTCAGTAGTAAGAATGCTTATTTTGATTTTGAAAAATATTAATTTTTTGGTAAATGAAATTATATGATAGCGCTTTGCAATCTGCCTTTCGCAAATGATTTTTATATGATGACTTTCATCTCAAATTCAATGCAAAAGCTCAAACATTTATTGATTAAAACCAATATGAAATCCACTGCTTTAAATTTAATTCCAGTTGCGAATTTGAAACGTTTTCTGTTGTTACCGATTTCATTGACGTGTGAACATTTGGTTGGTCGAGAAAGAATATAAAAACGAACCAATGACTGAGTTCATATAACAAGGCTTTTGAAAATCAGTTTTAATCAATGGATTTTTTTTTACTGATAAATAGCAATTTTAAATAAAACTCGTCATAACAACTTGCTACATCAGCCTTTCGAATAAAGTGCTGAATAATGATTTAATGCTTTTATCTACAAATTTGAGTTATTGTCGTTGTGGTGAAAGAATTTGTCATCCTGAACGTATAATCCTATGTTCATATCATACGTGAAGTTAAAAATATATTTAGAGTAAATTAAAAACTAAGTTTTTCTTCGGTAGTTTCAGCGTATATAGTAGATTAAAGAACAAAGGTTTGTTTTTCTCTATGACAATGAAAGGGACGCATAGAGGAAGAATAAGACAGGAAAAGAAATTTGGGAACTCGGATTGGTCTGTTCATACCCTCACCCGCCATTTTATCTTCATCTTGTATCAACGAATTATTATCTTTTTTTCGATTGCTGCAAAATAATTTGATACAGAAAACTTTCTCTAATGAAAACTAGATCCATGGAAAAAACTAGATCCATGGAAAACTAGATCCATGGAAAAGTTCATCAAAAACTTTTTCGCAACAAAACCTACGGAATTGTGCTCAAAATATATCAAAGAGTTGCGTGATGAGTGCCAACAGTTCATTGTAATTAAAAGTAAAATTATAATTTAATAAAATGCTATTCATGAAGAATGAAGTTAATTAACAAAAAATGTTTTATTAATTAATTCCGAATACCTTCAACCATCGTCAGTCATTTTTAATAAAAGAAGGTAGAAAGTCTAGAGATGGTCAATGTAGCTTTTATATTATTAACAGTCCGAAGTTTGAAATGAATATGGCTGCACATTGTAGAATATATTTGGTCGTCATGTGACTGAAATGAGTTTACGGTTCAAATGAATTTTACCACATTGTGAGCCGAGATTTAATTTATACGTAATCGCTGTGATGGTGATTTTTGTAAACACGCATGAACGCGCCCTGTTATAAATATTTTAAAACTAACCGTTTTAGCTACTTTTTTTTTCTTTTTTTTTAGTAAACAAGCGTCCACAATGTAAGGGAGGTAACCAGAGTTGGTAAAAATCAAGATAGCTGTAAATATTAGTCAACTCAAATGCATTTTAAAACATTGGTACTACACTCGTAATAAATTTTACAAAAAAAAAAACCCCAAAAAACCATTGTAGCTTCAATACTTAATTTTAAAATAATGTTAACGCACACACACACACACACACACACACACACACACATATATATATATATATATATATATATATATATATATTAGCATGGCTTGAAGATTGTGAAACAGACAGTTGCCGCTTGGTAATGACTTGCTTGTCCATCTTATATTTTATATTTACATACGCTCTGTCTCTAATATGGAGCACTTTCACCTTTTTCTCTTTCAACCCCTCTATGGAAGCTTCGACATAAAAGGGCATGTCATTCTTTTTGATTTAGCTACTAATCAGATAGATTCGGATATCGCGGCCTTCTTAAATGTCTTAAGAAATATTCTCGGTGGTCAGTTATTGTCAAGAATGTTAAATTCGTTCAGCAAGTAAAGGAGAAACCCGGATAATTAATGAGGGCCTTTGCCAATCAGCAGCATGTGTCAGAGTCAACGTGTGGTGTAAGAAGACATCAGATACAAAGCTGACGCGATGAGAAGACCTCTTTTCCTTAACCAGCATGCTGATTAGGACTCATTCCCGGATTTTGTTCCTGAAGCCTCTAGGACTGACATCTTCAACCTCCCAATTAAAATTTACGCCACTGAGCTTTCTTTTTGGGTCAAAACCGGCATGGGCGCTTTCATCCCTCCTTGGAAATACTAAATAAAACCGCAATCCTCTCCATGGTTCACACCAGCATGCTCGGCTGTCATAACACACAATTTCCGGCTATACCAGCATGACAGCTCTCGACATAATAATGGCCTATTTGCTACTGCTCATAATAAATGTAAGCGAGCCATTGCCTACCTTGCTTAACTTGACGACACGTCCATGATATATATATATATATATATATATATATATATATTGTGTATATTTAGGCAGCAATTTTTCATTGATGCATGTTTCATTAAATAATATAGACAAGTTTTGGCAATTTATTTCAAGTCGGTTGCTTTAATGATAAGGTTAATAACATTATCATTGAAAGACGAAAGGAAATCACCATATTGATATATGTTTTTAATACTATCTATCTAGATTACATAAGCCATTATCAAAGATGACAATTTCATTTCAATATATCAACCAATACACGGACGAATCAATAATGATAGCCTGTATTTGTTGCATGAAAAATTTCAAAGCAACGACTAACTCGTGTATACGAGAAGCAGAAGCGAAAATCGCGTCACAGCTCGTGACGTCACACATGACCACGCGAGAGTGAAAACGAGAAGTATTAAGTATGGGAAGCCATTGGTTTATCTTTGATAATGGCTTATGTAAACCGAAAGCTTAGAGTGGATTTAAACATGTATTAATATGGTGATTTCCTTTCGACTTTCAATGATAATGTTATTAAGCTTATCAGGCAATATGAAAGGAACTTACTTAAAATAAATAGACAAAACTTGTCTATTTTATTTAATGAAACATACATCAATGCTATATATATATATATATATATATATATATGATATATATGTGTGTATATATATGTGTGATATATATATACACACACATATATATATATATATATATATATATATATATATATATATATATATATATGTGTGTATATATATATATATATAAATGTGATATATATATATATATATATATATGATATATATATGTGTGTATATATATATATATAAATGTGATATATATATATATATATATATATATATATATATAGAATGAACGAAAGGATTAGAACAAGTGAAATAATAGATTGATTGATTTGGGGTTTTTCTTACTGTTTATCAACCTGATGTAGACTGAAAGAAATTGGGGGAGATTATAATGATTTTTATTGATACAAGTTCTATTAATTAACCCATGATTGGGGGGACGAGAAGAGGTGGGTTCATACTTTTCACAATTGTATTTGCGCGTAAGTGAATATAACGAATTCTATTGGCTCCTCGATAAAAAAATACCACTATGAATGATGATATGGTTTTAATAACAAAGGTATTTAAATGTCATATAAAAATCCAATTATGTTACCTTTTACTCGTCATACGCCTGCAACGTTAATTTCTTCTCAATTAACAATGCTTACCTGCAAAAGAAAAATAAAAGAAATATTAGAAATAACATTTCTTCAAAAAGAGTGAATGTTAATATCATGTAAAATATTTATTTTTTTGGATCTAATTGCCCACTTCACATGTTATTCTTTTTTATATAAAGGAAAAACGTTAATAACCATATTTCGAAAGACATTTACCCTAAGGTCATCGCAATTGATTGAGTGAAAAAAGAGAAAAGCAAGAAAGTGGACGGAAAAGCAATCAAAGATTTTGATGGTGCAGCTAGTCAAAGTGCAATATCAAGTTAGGATGTTTAACTCAGCAACGTATTTGTTGGTTATTTAATATCGGATATAAGTCATATAGAAAACAAATCATAGGTAGGTAGACAGAGGGCCGGCTTGAACTAAAATAAAAACTAGAAATGGGTCCTGTTTGGATTGGAATAAAAAAAAGTTAGAAATCGGGCCAGTTTGCGCCTCATCAAAAAGGTAGGAAAAAAGTTCAGTTTGCACTCATGTCAAAAAAGTAAAAATATATCCAATTTGCACTAAAGTTAAAAGGGTTAAAATGTGTCACAAACGTAAAAAAAACCCAAAAAACTCCCGTTTACACTCGTGTCAAAATGATACACAAAGTTCTAGTTTGCATTAGTGTCAAAATGGTAGAAAAAAGTCCAATTTGGACTTGGGTCTAAAAGGTAGAAAATGGTCCAGTTTGCAATTGGACAGAGGTCTGACTTGCATTAGAGTAAAAATAGGGCACGGTGGAGTTATGGGTAGCGGCTCGGATTGCGGAATCGGAGAGGAGAGTTCGAATTACAATCTCGTTCATTATTTTCACTGACGTTTTCATAACCTTGTGAAAAGTATGACTCTATCTCTTCTCCCCCTCCCTTGGCCATGAGTAACTAACAGGACAGACTTAATCCTATAGCCTTGGTTGGTAACCGGTCTAGGAAAACGAAAAACTTTAAATTCAAAACCGGCCTGGAGAGGGTTGGGCCCCGTCAGGTAATGTTGCCCAAGAAACTCCACTTCTACTTTGGCTGCAGGACATGTTGTGCCCCTACAACCCTAATGGATCATGGGTCTCGGGATCGTGAGAAATAGTAGATATCCGCCGGGTTTATACTTTACTCTGTGAGAATTCACCTGGAAGGTGATTCTTTTGTTGTGGGTGTTAACTCCTCTGCAGGGGGTGCAGCCGGTGTAGTTTAAGTCGTACAGTAAAGTATTAGATGGCATAAAATTTGAAGATGAACAAAATATAAACATGTATATATTTTACAAAACAGTCTTAGCAAAATAGCCAACTGGAGAAAAAAAGGCCGTCAGTATAATAATGAGGTCTGTCAATGACGACGACAATGTCTGCTCCACCAACTGAGAAGAACACACAGGGTGCGATGGGTAAATTGTCACCATTTAATATTTCTAATTTCGCGCATGCGCGTTGTTATTTTTGTTTGTTTTTTTCATTTTGCCGACTACACAGTATAATAGGGTCAGTTGGGCATCGTCCGTGGGAAAGAGATCATCATGACGTCATTCACTCCACCAGAAATTTGGAAACAGCATGCTGTATTTTGCATTCATCCCGGCAGCTCCAATAGGAACATTTCAGTGTGTTTGTGTGTCAATCTGAGGACAGTGCAGAGGATTTGGAAAGGGTTGGATGAGGCATGTCAGCTTGGAAAATCCATTCTGATAAGAAAGGAACTCCTGAATTTGTTGGTGAGGGCCTCAAACCCAACAAAAAAGGCCTACATCAAGTACCTTGAGGAGGTGATGCTGTCTAAGTCAAGAGGGTGGCTACTAGAAGATCCTATGTCTGATAACAGGAATCTGCACCATGCCGCACAAGCACGAGAACCCAGTCATGGCTGTCAGACAATTTCTTCGACCACATCAACCCTTACATCTGATCACCTAAAATCCCAAGCTGCTACTAACCTTGATTATTATGTGTGGGGCTCAGTTGAGCGAAAGACCAACAAAATCTCCTCGTAGCACCAACGATGAACTGAATGAAGGATTATGGCAACACTCACCAACTTAAATAAGGAGACCGTCCAAAATAGTTGCAGAAGATTCCGATATCGCCTGGGGGTTGTGGTTGAAGCCAATGGCGATTTTAATGAATAAATTGACTCTTTAGTATTTCAAGATATTTTTGTTTATTTTTGGTAAATACAGGGTGTCCGTAGAGTTTGTGTGCACATTAAAATATTTATAACTTTATTTGTATTTGCGATAGAAATAATCTGTAAAAAATGTTATAAAGTTTAATGTACCTAGTTTTAAGTATAGCTAAAATAACTAATGTGATTTCAGGCATTAGTGTAAATCAGTTGGCAAATGTTTTCCGTGAACTGAAAAATCGTATGACCCTTTGTATTGCTAATGATGGAGGACATGTGGAAACATAAATAAAATTTCAATAAAACCTTAAAAAATATAGATTTACTTCTTTCTAATCCTTTTTACAAATTATTTCTATCGCAAATACAAATAAAGTAATAAATCTTTTAAACTGCACACGAACTTTATGGATACCCTGTATTTTCTGTACGAGTAATCTAATATTGAGTTGGCCAAAAAGTTAATTCGCTTTATGAAATATATTTTCTACTTAATATCCGAACGAATATTTTGGTCAACCAAATTTTTATCTCATTTTAACAGATATATATATATATATATATATATATATATATATATATATATATATATATATATATATATATATATTAAATTAATTGATTTAAAATATGGTTTTTTCCCTACATTTCTAATTATGTTTCAAAATGGAAGCTAAAAGCCACGAATTTAATTTTGCAGTTAAATGAAAGACATTGGAACTAATGTCTTGGGGATGAATTGGAACTAATGTCTTTAATTTAATTGCAAAAATTAAATGGAACTAATGTCTTTAATTTAATTGCAAAATTAAATTCGGGGCTTTTAGCTTCCATTTTTGAAACATGGTTAGAACTGTGTAGCGGAAAAAAACATATTTTAAATCAATTAATTTATAATATTAATGCTCTGTAAATTTACATTGAGCACTATTTTGTAAAAATAAAAATATCTATAAGAACACTGGATTATATATCTTACTTATATATATATATCTTATTCTTTCTTTATATATATATCTTATTCTTTCTTTATATATATATATATATATATATATATATATATATATATATATATATATATATATATATATATACTAGTTATTTTAGCTATACTTAAAACTAGGTACATTAAACTTCATAACATTTTTTATAGATTATTTCTATCCCAAATACAAATAAAGTTATAAATTTTTAAAGTGCACACGAAGTTTATGGATACCCTGTATATCTGTTAAAATGAGATGTCAGTGTTATTTTCATTTTTGCGTTATTTAGATGACAATTTATCCATCGCATCCTGTATATAAGAAGAATATATCCGTGAGAAGACTGCGAATTAAAGAATTCATTGGTCGATGACGTCATGTTGACGTTGATGGTTGCGAAGATCAAAATGAGACGCCCATTGCTGTCCACAGGTTGGACACTGAGTGCTAACACATGCTGGCGATGGCTCACGTATCAGGCGTTCATGACGTTGTTGTCGGCGAAATTCCAGGCCTTTCGCTCGGCTTGTTTCAACTCATTCAATGGCCTGACGGCATAGTGTCTCCCAACTGTTACGATTGGCTGCTTGAACATCCAATTCCGCAAAATTAATACGGCACTGTTTGTTTTAGAATTCCTTTCAAGAGGGAAAGAACAAAGAAAGACATAGTAATGAATGCAGCACTAAGTTTTGTTCATATATTTAGGCATATTTCTAAGGAGTTACTGGATTTTATTTACAATCCTATATTATTTCTAATTACTTTAATCGCTACATTTAGTAGATACTCGTGTTTAAGTAGACAGCGGTATTTTTTAAACAGTGATCCGTCCTGGGTAAGACGATAAATTACATCCGATAGTAAAGCCTTTGATCAGAAGGTTTTGAGGTGCAGGGAACCACCTCTTAATTGCTGGTGCTCCCAGGCCCACCCTGGCCCGAGGTGGTAGCACCTGGCAGGATCCCAGCTATGGGAAAATAGTTAACTCTCAAAAGGCATCAAAAGAATATGAAAGTATAAAAATAGGTTTTAATATCAGCAATACTTTTTGGGGAAAAATTATTACCAGAAGTACATTTTTGAAAAAGAACAAAATTACCAGCAATAAAAATCTTGTCGGCATTAAATAACTCATTGAGGTTGGTATGCCGAAAAACTAAACAAACCAAACCAAACAGTGAAAATTTACGCCTAACGGCCTACCTGTGCATTCATAATTCTTGAAAAAAAAAGGGATATTTGCCTTCCGGCAGGGTTTGAACCTGATTCGAATGCACAAGCCAGAAGATATAAATTTACACAGTTTAGAAATTAAGGGATTTCTGCTTAAACACAAATATCCACTAAATTTAACTTTTAAAGCAAAATATATGTATATTTTGTATGGCTTCCATTGGCACGAACTATAGCCTCAACGTGGGATTTATGATTGTATATATATATATATAAAAGCGCCGGAGCAAGTGTCTGCAACAGAGATTGGCTAGCCGCCCTTGTAGACCGATATCCTCGAATATGAGTGGCCAGCTATATATATATATATATATATATATATATATAGCTGGCCACTCATATTTACATTTGATGTCATGAGGAATTGCAGATAATTTCCGATTAAACAATTTCGCAATTTGTAATCCTCTACTTTGTGTAGCTGAGTGGCATGACTCATGAGTGGCCAGCTATATATATATATATATATATATATATATATGAGTGGCTCGAATATGAGTGGCCAGCTGTATATATATAATGTAATGTTCTTCCTTTTTTTCACACCCCTCTTTTTTTTCGAGGATATCGGTCTACAAGGGCGGCTAGCCAATCTCTGTTGCAGACACTTGCTCCGGCGCTTTTGTTTTATTCAACACCACAGAGCCCACGTGTGATTTATACTGCAACTATGCTGAACAAAACCTATTTACAATTTGTGGCGTGATCAACAATTTGAAAAAGGCCATCATGTTCAAGCCCTCGGTCACGATGACTTGTAACTTCGTGCTAGCACATCTATCAACGGCCCCCAAAGGTTCCGTTTACCCAATTTCACTCACAAGGCTTGCGTCAACCCGTGGTATGGTTTTCAGGCATTTTATTTTTGGGGCTCGACCCTCCAGTCTGATAGCATCAGGAAGTGTTCTTCCTGGCAAGTTGAGATTCGAACCTGGGTCTCATGGTCAGAATGCGGACGTTCTAACCACTCGGCTACACAAAGTTGAGGATTACAAATTGCGAAATTGTTTAATCGGAAATTATCTGCAATTCCTCATGACATCAAATGTAAAGCTCTTTTTTGTTTTAGGTTATTCACATGACCTTTCAACTCTCTCTACACCGCTTATGTAGAATCTTATAAAACTGAAATATTTTCATCAGTAAGAAACTTGTTTGTTGCTTTGGTCGAAAATATCACTCACCCATTTTTTTTTAAAAATAAGATTCTATAACAGATGTCCTTTCAGTTTATTCGATGTTTTTGGTTAGAAAATAATTTTCTGTCGCAATGCATCCATTCAGATTATTTTTACGCCGTATCGTTCTTACTGTGTGAGTTGACATTTCAATAGTAATATATTCGTTTATCTATTAATTGACGGGACGCTAATTTTCGGGTGAGTACTGATAACGGAACTAGTTTATCTTTATCTCTTTAGTCTAATTTCGAAAGTCTGCCAATGGTCCAATTTAAAACACTCCCATCATTAGTATGTTTCTTCCGGGCGTCTTGGATAGAGCATCACGATAGTCCAAGATCCTTAGCCATTTGTTTTTTGATTCATTTTTTTTTTTGTAACATTTAGATTTTCATCTTCTACAAACTCGCTTTTCTCCCTACAAAATTTAAATCAGCTGCAGTAAAAAGTCAAGCTGAAAACGTTAAAAGTGATTCAGTCCCTGTTTGAGAATGTTACATATGTAGCTTAGCTCTTATACTCCGGGAAAAGTTTACACAAGGAAAACCGAACGGGAAATAAACCCCCAACAATTAATTTTTTAAAGAGTATTTTTTTTATTCTTATTTTCGTTTTAAGTATATACAAAAAATTATTTTAACTGTAAAGATTATAAAAATAAAGAAAAAAGAGAAAATTTCCTAAATTTAATATTTTTAACTGTGTGATATTCCAGAAGCATTCATTGCCCCAAATTGTCACCATTTTTTCGCCTCTTTTATTTCTATGCAACATAGCAATGTCTCTGCTTATTCTTCCAAATTCATTTCCAAGCAAATATTCCAATAAATGACGTAACTTCATGAATCCTAGTAAATCTTAACCTCATTAATCTTAGAGTTGCCAATTAGTCATTTAGACTTGAATTATGAATGAATGCTGTCCGTATCTTTGGGAGAAGTTTAAATCAACAATTGATTATGCTAATTGATTTCTAATGAAACAGAAATTGATAATGACCGTCGTCTAAGGACTAAGGCATTGACATTAAATTACGCTACGTATTTAGGCGTACTGTAATTCAATGCTTCTGGCTATAGAGCACCGCCACGGCTACAAATGTAGCACTTTGATTGGGACACCCACATAGAAGGGGATGGCATGTGATTTCATTCCAGTCTTAAAAATTTCGTCCTTTATGACCAGCGATAAAGTCTGTGAGATGGGGTTTTCAAAACGGTCACCCACTTGATCAAAATAAAATAAAATAATAGATAAATAAATGAAAACTTGTGGGGTCAAGTGACACTTTTCCGGAAGTGGAGGTTTCCGCTAGCAGAGGTAGTGTGCATGTTAGTGTCAGTGAGAAAAGACCCGTTCGTCCAACTTATCACGTTGAAGAGTTAATCCATGAAGGTGTTTACTATGGCTTGGTTAAGTGGACCGGAACTTTTTCATTGGTCTATTTTCTGCATCACCATTCCATTTGACTGCGTATTTCTCCTTTCATTGTGTATACAACCATTTTCACGACGTAACTGGCTGACCACATATACCGTTTTAATATTTTTTCGCCTTATTTGGAGGAATGCGCTGATTTTCTTTGTCGAGCGGCTATTGTTATGTTCCTTTTTTATATAACAAGAATTTATTCTTCGTTTTCAATATGGTGCTTGTCTTTCTAACTTTCTTGTTTTCTTTATTTGAATTCTGCATAAGGATAAAAAATTACTCTCCATTTGATAAATAAAGACATTTCTTGTCCTTGATAATAAAATATGTATCATTAATATTGTCAAATTGATTTTATCGGCTGGCAGAAAATATATATTTACATTGTAAAATCTCCTCGTTATTTTTATATTCAAGATTAAAGAATATTTCTATTAAAACAATTTTACGTTATTCCTTTATTTTTACTTAAACATAACAGAGACTTTATCTCCATAGGCAATTAAAATGATGTCAAATGGCAAGGATCCCAGCTATAATTAATTTCAACCAAATTAATAACTTACTAAGTACCAAAAAAGACTGTCAAGAAGTTTCTATTTTGTACTAATGATCAAGCCAAAAATTACTATTCCAAACTAATAAATAAAAATAATAAAATCAAAACTGTCGAGAGAATCACTGTTACCGATTTTAAAGCCGTAGAAAAACTATAAGTTTGAGAGAAATACACGCTGTTCGAATTACGTCTCTTAAATTAAAAAAAAAATGCTGAATTAAATTTTATGATGGTATAAACAGATGAACAGCATCGTTTTTGCATAAAATTATTATGATGAAAACCAGAGATGATGGTGTTGAAACTTGACTAATGCATGGAATAATAATGCAACACAAAATGTACTTAGAACAAAATGTATTGAAACAAGAAAGTGTACACAATATTTACATATAGTCTTTTGTATATTCCTGGTAAGACCGTTCCTGGAGAATGTGTTGACTGAGTCGCAGTCGGGCAGAGTCTCTGGTTGAATCTCTTGATTCCTCCCTCTCTTCCCGGTACCAACCATATTTATATGGTCGGTACTCCACTATGCAAATTAGGTGGATCCTACCACAACAGATGGCATATTGGTCTTATTCACAAGTTGAAAGGTTATGGTTTTCTAGACGATTTTTTGAACTAATTCACTCTTTCTTATCAAATTATGAAATGAGAGTTATTTTGAATGGTCCCTCTTCTAGATCTTTTTGTATAAATGCCGGTCTCTTTCAATCTACAACTAATATTTTCAGCTGTCATGACGTGCAAAGAGTAGATTGAATCAATTGCTAAGTCGGCAGCTAAGAAAGTTGCTTCACTATGTCGTGATAGACAATTATTTTTGCCAGAAAATATCTTATATATTTATAAGTCTATCATTTGTCTATGCTTTGAATATTGCTGCCATCTCTAGTCTGGTTCTCCTGCAATATCTTTCGAGATTCTTGATAAAATTCTAAGATGAACCTGCAATGTTATTGGTCCTGACCTGGCATCTCGGCCTCAGTCATTTCCCCGCCGCCGTAATGTAGCTTCTCTGTACCTTTTCTATAAATTCTTTTATGCTAACTATACTGATGAACTTTTCGCTTGATGAATTTCAGCATAGTACTAGATTGAAGGCAAGGTATCACCATTTTACAGTTGAAATGGCTAGATGTAACCGTTTCTTCTGTCGCACTTGTGGAACTCTCCGTCTTCTTGCTTTCCAGTCATCTTCAAAAATTTAAATGCGATGTCAATCGTTATCTTCTGTCTTCCTGATTACTTTTCTATCGTTCTCACTTCTTAGTAATCTTTCTGTTTTCTTTTCTTTCACACCCAGTAACCTCGTGTGTCTTAGAGGTTTTACTGCCTTGCGTGGAGTAATTTGATTAAAAAAATGTGCATGTATTTTGCATAGGAAAAATATTAAAATGGGTTTGTTTTTAATCATTTTTTCTTTACTTGTTTTTAAATATTCATAGAACAAAATCAAAATATTAATCAACATTATTACCTAATTGAAGACTTCTGCGATGAATTTATGGAGAAAAGGTTATTCATTAACTTAAATAACGCAATTGTTTTATGTACATTGAAAACGGGACATAAAAGAAATACCAATGATCACAAAATAAGTCAAAGTATAATTTACAAAATAAAGATATTTTATGTATAATACAAATCCATTGGTAATAATTATACCACACATATGCACTGTCACTGATTTTATGATAGAAATGCATTGTAAATAATTTTACATTTGATATAGTCTTTATTATAGACAAAGCCAAAGGTACCTCGATTTTATGAATTTTACTATAGATTTGTATTAAAATCAGGAAAATGGAAATATCAGTGGTCAGGAATTAAGAAACATATTATTGGTGGAATAAGGCTATTTTATGTATAATGTTAATTCCTTGCTAATGATTTTACTTATAGTTATGCATTGGAAATTGATTTACTAAAAAAATATACTGAAAATCAGGAAAAAGTAAATACCTGTGATCACAATATAAATAAAAGTATAATTTGCAAGATAAAGATATTTTATGTATAATACAAATCCATTGCTAATAATTCTACTACAGGTATGCACTGTAACTGATTTTATGATTGAAATGCATTGTAAATAATTTTACACTAGATACAGACTTTATTATAGATAAAGTACCAGAGACTTTATCCATGATAAAGACTAGATTTAGTGTAAAATTATGAATTTAAGTGTAGTACTAGATTGACAGCAAGGTCTCATCATTTTACAGTTGAAATGGCGGCTAGATGTAACCCGTAAGTTCTATGCTAACAGTTTCCTCTATAACACTTGGTCGGCTGTAGAAATCACTTCCGGCTTCTTGCTTTCCAGTCAACTTTGATCATTAAAAATTTAAATACAATGTCAATCGTTATCTTATGCCTTCTTAATTCCTGTTCTTTTATTATTCTTATATCTTTTTACACTCAATAACCCCTGCGTGTTGGTAGCCTTCTTCTCTTGCTTGGGGTGAAATGATTCATTCATTTACAGAAGCTTCCCAGTCAACTTTGACCTTCAAAAAAGTAAATGCAATGTCAATCGTTATCTTCTGTTTTATTAATTCTTATTGTTTTATTGTCCTCTATCCTTAATAGTAGTTTTTTCATATTCTCTAACACGCACTAACCTCATATGTCCTAGTGTCTTTATTGCCTTGCATGGGGTGAAATGATTTTTTAAAAAAATTCAATTTTATAAGAGATCTGGTGTGAAAACACCTACATTTCTTCCTCAAAAGATACATCTTAAAATCTATCCCACTTCCAAGAACTGAAGACTCTAAACTGGTTAACATTTCCAGCAAAAACTTTGTTAAAAAAAACAATAAAACAAATTGACGAACATTCACTGGAATTTTGTATTATACGTGGTCGGGCACAGAAGGTTTTAAATTAAATGATTATTCGAATCCAGCTATAGAAAATTCGTGAAAAAAAGAATTCCCCTTAGTTCAATGATCTGACGCTTTGAAGTTATTTCATTCGTGATTCTGTTTTTAGCAATCAGAACCGATAAAAAAAAATGAAATCTGATTATATCGTAAAAACTAATACCTACAGCTAATCTTTGATTTCTTTGCCTGAAAAATATGTTTACATTGACTTAAACATATATTTTGACAATGTGCCATTTTCTTTTTCAGCAAACTGTAACCAGAACGAGATGTAAAAGTGGTTGTCGGCTGCTTTGCTTAACATTTTAACTTATTATACAGAGACGCTGTCACTACTACCCAGTGGCAGTAAAAAATGTAATGAATCAAGGAGACTTGAAGGAATATTTATTAAATTTCCAGCATAAGTTGCCAATTCTAGGATGATCAATCCAAGTACACATTATGACCAGATTGCTGAAATGCGATTGAAGAAAGAGTAAATATTTTACACTCGAATCCACTGAAATCTATTTACAGCTGATTGCGTATTTAATTCCTGTGCAAGTATTTAAGATGCCAGATTGTTGTCAAAGCAATTATCTTACATAGGACATTATGACTCATAAGATTTACAAATCCGCACAAGTAAGGTACTGGTAGTTTTTGATTGTTATGTTAATTTAACATTATATAAAACTTTATTAGGTTATTTAGTGCTAAACAAAAATGAAAATGAATTAGTAGACAAATAGGCATAAATCCAATTCATACTTGAGTAAAAAAAAAATCTATACCATTATTTCTGGTAGCATACCAACGGATGATAATGTATGTCCCCATTCACATAAATACAGTAGTAAATACCGTATGTTGATCTGCAGTTGGAAATTCGTCTCCGGCTGTGCTGGTCGGGCTCTCTGCTTCCGGGCGGGTGGTATCCCCAGGCGGCGCTGTGTCGAAGGGCGTGGTCTCGTCTCGAGAAGTACCTGCCTGACCCGGTTTTATACGCGGTCTACGGGGAATTTTTGACCGAGTCCGCTGGCTCGGATACTCCATATCAAATTCGGCCTTATGCCACATCTGACTGCGTGGGGCAGTTGGTAGATATCCTGCAGTCGGCGATTTGTCTCCAGCTGTGTTGGTCAAACTCTCTGCTCCTGGCCAGAGAGGAACCCCAGACGAGGCTTCGTCGAAGGGCAGAGTTTCGTCTCGGGAAACAGCAAACCGACTCCCTCTTATACGGGGTCTACGGGGAATTTTTGGCCGAGACTACGGGCTCGGGTACCCTACATTAAATTCGGCCTGGTGCCACATCTGACCGCGTGCGGGAGGTGGTAGATATCCTGCAGTTGAAGATTCATTGTGGAATTCACTTAAGTCACTTCTAGCAGTTGACTACTTCTACGCGCCGCTGGCGAATCTTATACGTGTTGTTCTTGTCCTAAGTATTATCGTTCGTTACCAACCTTCGTTGATTATTCTATTCAGTAACTTTCTCTGAGTTATAACAATTTTATAATCGAGTTAAAAGTTTGACTTAGCTCTAGGTTAGGCATAATCCAAAAGGTTAGAGACGAGTCCAGTTTCTATACGAGTCGAAATAAAGTTAGATTCGTTTTATACTTGAATCAAAAGTAGACATAGGGCCGGTTAATACTTGAGTCATAGGGCTGGTTTATACTTGAATTTAAAGGACGAGACAGGTTAGGTTTATACATGATTTTAAAGTTTATTTATACCATTGACATTGGGCTATTGACCTCGCCTTTGTTGTTTTCACGTTTCGGCTGTTGCATCCTCCGATCTTCATCAGGTGTATATCGATCTGGGTAACTTACAGCGAATTCTGAACTCTTTATTTAACCGACGAGGGTAGGCTATTCTCGTCCCACTGCTCATGTCTAGGGATATCTCATTTAGTTCTTATTTTGTTTTAGTAATGCTCAGTTATTGTCCGTCAGCTGACACTGAAACCATGTACAAACTGCCCAGCCCAGGGATTGAACTCACAATGATTATGTCAGCAAATTCAGGAACCAACGATTTTATCTACGTTTCTCTTTTATCCAGTAAGACAATTCTCTGAGGTGAACATGGCGGCTTAAATCTAACCTGGCTGCTGATTAGTGCTGCTACTGCTTCTGCCTGATATAACTGACTGCTGCTGCTGTTGAAGACTTGCTGTTATTCGTCTTTCTTTCATTATTATTGAATTTATTTATATGCTAGGACTACTAAAGGGATATTCATAGCCTAGCATATACGCTGATTTTTTTTATTTCACTCCAGTGTTTCTTTGTCCGATATTTTACTTAGTTCCACAGCTTGCCCTCCATACATGGTCAGCCAATCCCAATTTCATTGTTTCGCCACTCACTACGACTTTTCAATGTTCCTCCAGCCTTATTATTGGTCTAGTTTATATTTGATTCAGAAGTTAAACCTAGATGTTGCATTTATATGCAAATCTCCACCTTATTAAATAGTAGTTGATGCATCTGGAGGCTAAAGAAATCCTAATCTTTTGGCTGGGATTTGCATTCTTTAAATTTTAGACTAAGCCCCAGGAGGATCCCCTGCCCCAGATAGTACCCCCCCTCTCTCTCTCCCTCTCTCTCTCTCTTTACCCCATCTCTCTCTCTCTCTCTTTCAGGTAGGGGCTTGGTTTATTGTCTAGTACCAGAGAGTTCCCAAAAGGGGATGTACTGATGGGGCTTGGGAATTTTTCTGTTGCGTGAATTTCATGGTTAAGAACAATGTAACGTTTTAGATTTCGTCTTAACTTTCGGTTCCCTATTGAAATTTTATTTTAGCTTCCGTGTTAACTTTCAGTTCCCTATAGAAATTTCATTTTCGCTTTCGTCTTAACTTTCAGTTCCCTATAAAAATTTCATTTTAGATTTCCTCTTAACTCTCAGTTCCCTATATAAATTTTATTTTAGCTTTCGTTTTAACTTTCAGTTCCCTATAGAAATTTCATTTTAGCTTTCTTTTTAAGTTTCAGTTCCCTATAGAAATTTCATTTTCGCTTTCGTCTTAACTTTCAGTTCCCTATAGAAATTTTATCTTAGCTTTCGTCTTAACTTTCAGTTCCCTACTCTAACCCTGGAACAAATGCCGTAACAACAAAATGCATCTGCAGTCCAAAAGAATTTATTTATTTTATAATTATTGTCGAATTACATTGTTAAAAGAGCTTTTTATATGACGCAAAATATTTATCTTTCGAAACACGTTGACTTAATTTATTTTTCCAACTTTAGAAGCCATAAATAGCCTAACTGCAGACACTTGCACGACTTGCATGTTTATCTATTTTTGTTTGTTTCAGAGAAAACGAAGTTTTTGTGTGAAAAGTTTTAGATGAAATTTGGAAACACATTTGGAAGTTTAATGAAAACAAAGGTTTTTTTTGTATTTGGGTTTTTGCCCATGAAGTTTATCAAGAATAGTCGATCGCCTGATGTATAAGTTCCTTTTCAGGCAAGTGTGAATAAATATGTGAAGCGGGCCGGAAAGGAGAGAGAAGCAAAATAGAGGGAGGTCAGAAGGACAAGAAAGAAAGAAAGAAAGAAAGAAAGAAAGAAAGAAAGAAAGAAAGGAAGAAAGAAAGAAAGAAAGAATGGAAGAAAAACAGAAAGAAAATAAAGAAATAAATAAACCAAAAAAGAAAGAAAGCATTAGAAAGAAAAAAGAAAATATTAAAGAAACAAAAACAAAAAAAAAAACGAAAAGAAAGAAAAATGCATTAAAAAGAAACTGATAATGAACTGTTAATGAAAGAAACAAAGGAAAAAAACAAGAAAGAAAGAAAGAAAGAAAGAAAGAAGAAAAAAAGGGAAGGAAAAAGATAACAGAAAGGAAAATGTTGAAATAAATAAACCAAAAAGGAAGAAAGCATTAGAAAGGAAATATTAATGAAAGAAATAAAGAAAAAAAAGAAAGGAAGAAAGAAAAAAAAGAAAGAAAGAGAAAGACAAAATATAAAATAAATAAATGTAGAAAAAAACAAAAAAGAACAAGAAAAAACATTATAAAGAAAAATAATAAAGAAACAAGCAAAAGAAAAAAGGACGAAGAAGAAAGAAAGCACTAGAAAGAAAGACAAAGATAATTGAAAGAAAAAACAAAGAAAGAAGAAAACAAGCAAAAAACGGGGAAGAAAAAATGTTTGGCAGAAATAAAAAAAAAAAGTAGAAAGAAAGAGAAAGAAAAAAATAAGAGAAAGAAACAAAAAATAAAGGACAAAAAAAGAAAAGAATAAAATGAGGGAGAAAAAAAAAGAAACATAGAATAAAGCAAGGACATATGGCCCAGTCAATAAAGCCAACAGTGGTGAACCAAAACTTGGAGATTAGACGTAAAGGGAAATAACCGAAGTATCTGAAAGAGTCATGACATGTGGAACTAAAACAATCTACTCTGGTGGACGAAATAAAGGGTTCAGTTCGAAATTCCATTCACCTGACGAAGGTTGGAGCCTACAACAGCCGAAACGTTGTGAATATGGCAATGAAGACGAGGATAACAGTTCAAATAATGTAGAGAATGCAAGTAACGATGGCGTTTTTATCTCGAATTTCTTAATAGTTTTTCTTTTTCAATTATATAAAAAGATGTAGTTTGTACTTTTCTAGATCTACAAAAAAGGCCACTTGAAATATTTATTGAAGCAGTCATCAAACGAGAAAACAAGGAAATTATTATGAACGTATGAACATCTGCACTCTCGTCTTAAATTAGGTTTGATATGAAACCTTGTTCTAAAGTTGGGCAGATGATCTACATAAATGACTACACAGACATTGAAGCCGATTTGTCTCTATAAAATGTTACAAGATCAGCTTTGTCAGATATAAATGTTATTAAAGATAGGAGATTATCTTATCTGGCCAATGAACAAGTATTCGTTATAAGTGGCTTCAGCTTTTAATAAGCATTACTTTTTTTTAAATGAATAAATATTGAATATTAAACAAATTCGCAATAGGGTTTTTTTTTTTCTGTTTTTTCCTTATTTTATTCTTCTGGGTTATGTTTCTTCTTCCTTTGCTCACAGTTCTTTCCCACGTCATTTTTCGTTCTGTTTGTTCCATCTGGATCTGTCCATACATATACTGCTAGCCGAGAGTACTTAAACATGATTAAGACAAATTTTATTTACCAATACCAACCAGAAAAAAAATATAAGTATGGGTGTTATATAGGAATAAAGTGTCGCTGCCGACACTTTAGTTTGAACATAGATCGCCAGTGAGGCGAACAGGCGATCCCGTTATTGAATTAAGTGGATCACGTGACCATGGGAGAAACCCATAAATAGACAGTATTGTGACGACTGGGTGATCGCTATTCCTAGTCTATCCTCTATACTATACGGAACACCAGTTCTACTCTATCCTCTATTACTATTCGGACTGCTATTGTCTATACTATTATTCTATTTGGATTACTATAGTTGCTATAGTTGCATCTGCGATTACAAAGTCTCTACTACAACGAGTATTACGAAAGTAACAACGTGTATTCGTTGGCATCACAAAAATGGCAACGAGTGTTCGTTGCAATCAAAAAAATACGAGAAGCTAACAAAAAAGCGTACCACACAAACACACGTTAACAAAAATCTTCTTTATGTGCTGTATAACCCTCAGCACGGAGCCGATCATGACTCCCCACGATTTCCCATGCTTTGTAGCTCTTAATGAATTTTGTCTTTCTCTTATTTCTCCTAAAACTTGTTGCACCATCCATTTGATGAAGCACCCTAAGTATGTTATGCGTTGTTTTCCTCTGTCCCGCTTGTTCTCTGTCTTGTGAGTATCAGATTTTCCAAGTCCTCTTTCCTCATTATCTGTCCTAGAAATTTCAACTGTCTCTTCCTGATGTTAATTATAAGTTTCCTTATTTTTTTTCATTTTCTCTAAAACTTCGTCGCTGCTCGCATACACAGACCAAGTATCCTCACCATCCTTCTGTAGAATAAACAAACTAGTTGCTGCTAATAACACAGAAATAGGATCCCTAAAATATGAAAAGATCGCTGACAAATAAAGATCATGATATATTTATACACACGATAAGTATAAACACACACACACGCACAGATACACACACACACACACACACACACACACACACACACACACACACATATATATATATATATATATATATAGGGTTATTAAAAAAGAATAAACCCATTTCAAGATGCATTGCTTCAGTTCTCAAGCATCGTCATGGAATGAGTCAGTAACCATTTAAAAGATTTTTTAAAGTTTTGAATAACTGCCACATTGTAGTCGCGTCGTATCTTCGGCGACGTTCAGTTATTTGTTTACCCCCGGAATGTGTAAAAGGAAAAGTCCAGGACGACTACGAGTTTCGGAGGAACACGTGGCGAGAATCCGTGCTGCGTTTGAAGTTCCCAAATCGAGCTAGCCGTAAGCTTGCGATCTCTCATCTGGCTTGTGCGAAAAAGACGTCTACATTTGAAACCTTAGAGACTACGCCTCGTTCAGGTACTTACCAAGACCTTGATGTTTGTGCTTAGCCTGCGAGATACCCAGGCCTCACCGCGTGTGTTTTTTTTCTTGTGGAGATAAAAAAAAGATCGCGTCTATGTTCTACCACTGTCCACTAACCTCCATGACCATAAACACCGAATAACAGCAGCGATCAACTCAGTGAATCATGATATTCTGATACGCGCCTGGTGGGAATTCGCTCATCGCACTGATGTTGCCCGTGCTGCAGGTAGTAGCCACATTGAACTCTTGCAACACAGGAAATAAAGTTTTCTATTGCTTTTCTTATTGCGTAATGAAATCGGTTCATTCTTTTTTTGAAAACCTTATATATATATATATATATATATATATATATATATATATATATATATATATATATATTGTTAAAACGCATTTGTGTTTATCCAACACCCACAAAGATCACCTGTCGTTTATACTACAACTATGCTGAATAGAACTTAGTTACAGTTTCTGGGAAAGAGCGTGTTATCTAGCGACACCAAAAATTTGAACAAGGCCAGCGCGCTTAAGCCCTCTGTCACGATGACTTGTGACTTCGTGCTAGCACAGCTATTGACGGCCCCCCAAGGGATCCGTCTACCAAATTTTACTCACAAGGCTTGAATCAACCCGTGTTATGGTTTTCAGGCACTTCAAAGTTGCTACATGCTGGAATCGACCCTTCCAGCCGGATAACATTAGCAAGTCTCCTTCCTGACAATCGAACATGGTGAGATTCGAACCCGGGTCTCATGGTCAGAATGCCGATGTTCTAACCAAACGGATTGGATAGCCGCCCTAAAACGAGTGGCCAGCTATACACACACACACACACACACACACACACACACACACACACACACACACACATATATATATATATATATATATATATGCGATGGACAAGGAATTTTTTTATTCAGTTTTTCTAGTGCCCTTAGAGTTTCTAGAATTTTTGATAATGATTATTGTCCCAAAACCTTTCGGCAAATACTTCAGCCATTTTCAAGTCGACTGGGTGTTAATTTTTGTTGTTATTAGCATCCCAAACACCTTACTGGAAAGAGCCAAAGTATCAATCGAAAGCACTCAAGAATATGATCCTCTACAGACAGTTTGGAGTAATGGATAGCGGCTCGGATTGAGGAATCCGAGAGCCGAGATCGAATTCCAATCGAATCCATTATATTCATTACGTGCCAAATGCCTCAGGGGAAGGTATGAATCCTCTTCTTTTCCACCCAGCTATGGGTAAATAGCAGGACAGGTGTTCTATAGCCTTGGATGGCTACTGGTCTACCGCAGAAAGAAATAGCAACCTAATGCGGGAAAAATCTGTCTCGTCAGTCATGTATCGAAAGATACATGACCACAGCGTGCATCACGTATGACACATAACTGACTGACCGACTGTTAGTCTTCATAAAAGAAAGAAAGAAAGAAAAGAAAAGAAAATGATAAAATGAAAAAATAAGAAAAAAATAAACAAACAAAAAGAATGGGAAAGAAGAAAGAAAAAGTTAAAATGAAGAAATAAACAAATAAAAAAGAAAGAAAGAAAGAAAGAAGAAAGAAAGAAAGAAAGAAAGAAAGAAAGAAAGAACCAGAAATGTCAACCGAAAGCGCTCGGGAGTATGAGTCTCTACAGAGAGTTTTTAGACACTCTTAGTCTTCATAAAAGAAAGAAAGAAAGAGAAAGAAAAAGATAAAAGGAAGAACTAAAAAAAAAGAAACAAACAGAAAATAAAAAAAGATAAAGATCCCGAAAATATCAATCGAAAACGGTTGATAGTATGATCTCAAGAGAGAGTGTCTACGAACTCTTAGTCCTCATGAAAGAAAAAGAAAGTTCTAGAAAAAAAGAAAGTTCTAGAAAAAGGTAAAAGAAAGACATAAGCAAACAAAAAAAAAAGAACGAGAAAGAAAGAAAAAATCAAAGACAAGTAAGCTGAGAAAAAGTACCAGAAATAAAGAGAAAGAAAAAAAAGATAAAAAGAAAGAGAAAGAAAAACAAACAAACAGAAAATAAAGAAAGTGAAAGAAAGAAAGAAAGTGCAAGAAAGAATGTTCGAGAAAGAAAGAAAATGAAAAAAGATAAAAGAAAAAAAGAAGAAAAAAATAAAAGAAAGAAAGAAAGAAAGAAAGAAAGAAAGAAATCAAAAATGAAGAACGACAAAGAAATGAAAAAGAAATACAGTTAGATAGAATGAAAGCAGCGGAAATAAAGAGAAAAAAAACACAAAGAAAGAAAGAAGCAAAAAATAATGAGAAAGAAAGAAAGAAAGAAAGAAAGAAGGAAAGAAAGAAAGAAAGAAGGAAAGAAAGAAAGAACCAGAAAGTAGCAAATGAAAGCGCTCGGGAGTATGATCACTACAGCGAGTGTATTCATTTCAATTATATCATGTCCAACAATGTTCATTTCAATCATAGCATATGAGCCAAGATTCATTTCAATCATAACATGTGAACTTATATTAATTTCAAACTTTGAACCGTTAATAACAGAAACGTTATACTGACAAGCTCTCGTATTATCCTTCCCTTTAAAATGATAAAAGATGTTCGAATGAACTCAGAACACAATTAATTTCAACATGTCCATTTATAGGTTTCCCCCGTCAACATACATTTACTTTTTTTAATGCGATGTTGTTAATCGTGGCAGCTTCCTTTCCATTTTTATCTGTGAATTTCTCTCGTTTTTAATGTATTTAAGTGGGTGTGTTTGTTTTTCAGTTGACTTCTGCATGATTTTTTTAATTCAAAGTAGTCGTTCTCCTATACTGGGCAACTCCCAAGGCTGGAAAGACCAATCTACCTTGCTATTTAATCCATGGATTGGGGAAAAAGATGAGCTCATGCCTTTTCCAAAGCGAATGCGATAGGCTAGGCTGGAATTCGATTCCAATTTTCATGCCGAAAACTGTTAAATTACTCCGATATGCATAACAGAACATGTCTAAACGAAATACACACACACACACACACATATATATATATATATATATATATATATATATATAAAGGCAAATAATAATTACCTCAATATGGTTTTGAATACTAGCAATAAAAAATCACAGACAAACTGAAGATTAGTGATAGAGTAGGTAAACTAAATGAAAAAGAGTGTTATATAACCTTAAATGACCACAAACCAGATTTCGAGGCTAATCCGACTACAAGAATAATAAACCCAACAAGACCTGAGATCGGAAAAATTAATAAAATGATGCTTGAAAGGTTAAATCAACAAATTAAAGAAAAATAGGCCTGAAACTTTGGATTAATACCAAAGACGTGACAAACTGGTTTGCTGATATTTATATAAAACGAACTGTGCACTAATGCAGTTTGATATTGAAAATTATTATCAATCAATATCTAAAGAACTCTTCATGAATGCGTTGGATTTTACCACCCACTACATGGGTATTACAGGAGAAGAAAAGAACAGTATTATAAATTCGAAAAAATCGGTACTGATACATAAAGGTGAGCAATGGATAAAAAATTCTTATGGCCTCTTTGACATTACAATGGGATCACTAGACTCAGCTGAGTCTTCTGATATTATAGGTCTTTTTATATTATACAATCTCACAGCGTATCGCGAAATTAATATAACTGACATTGGTTTATACAGAGACGATGGACTTATGGTTATAAAGAATTCTACTAACTTTAAAATTGATAGAATTGGAAAGATATTATAGAAAGGATTTAAAAGCCTGAACTTAAAAATTAAGGTAAGCACTAAATTAAAAAAAAGTTAACTTCCTTGATATAACATTCGATTTAATGAGAAATGTATACATACTTTATAAAAAACCCAATACCAATCCTTTATATATACACCCTAAATAAAATCATCCTCCATCTATAATTAAGCATATACCTTTATCTATCGAAAAAAGAATAAGTACAAATGCAGCAAATGAGAAGATTTTCTTTGAACATATTAATTTCTATAATAAAGCTCTAAAAGATAGTGGCTACAAAAGCCCAAAACTAACTTATATAAAAAAGGAAAATGGAAAGCATAGAAAAATCGAAGTAGAAAATTAATTTGGTATACACCCCCATACAATCAAATGGTAAAAAACAAATTAGGACAAAAATTCCTTGCATTAATAGTTAAGCAGAGAAAGTAAACTAAGCACTATTTTCAATAAAATTACACTAAAAATAAGTTACAGCTGTACTGAAAACTTAGAAAAAATTATTAAGAAACATAATGCTAATATCTTCAATAAACCAAAGAAATTTAGATAATAGAAAAATAAAAATAAATGAAGATAAACAAAAATTATGTAACTCTTTTCGAACGTAACTCATAATTGAGACAACAATAGTTAATAAAAATGAACACACCACCGCCCTTGTCTGAATGACTGGATTTCTCTGTATCCTTGGAAAGAGGAAATTATAAATTTATATGTGCGTTTAAAATTCAGTAAATTTAAAAATAAGTTATTCCAAAATTCGCTTGAAAATGAAACAGAACTAATACTTTTAATTTAATTATATAATTAAATTTGAAGTTTTTAGCTACGGTTTTTGAAACATGGTTATTACTGTATAGGGAAGAAACCATATTTTAAATCAGTTAATTTATAATATATATATATATATATATATATATATATAAAACTAAATCAAAGTCTGTCGTATTCAATGAAATCTGCATGAGAGAAGGATTGCTGCTTAAATACACAATGCTTAATACATGTCAAACGAAGCATTGCGGCCTAAATATAATAATTTTAATATATATATATATATATATATATGTGTGTGTGTGTGTGTATGCATGTATGTATGTATTTAGATATAGTACTCAAAAACGTACACATACGCACCGACACAGACGTGCGTGCGGACGCACACACACACACACACATATATATAACCACACGCTTAATAAGCATGTAAAAACGAGTGATTGCTGCAAAGACATACTATTTTAATATATATATATATATATATATATATATATATATATATATATATATATTCAAAATACTACATAACACCCACAGACACACATATATATATATATATATATATATATATATATATATATTAGTGGTGATGTTTATACTTGAAACTTCCAAAATTGCTGAATATGAAAAAAAAATAAAATAAAATAAAATGAATAACTAAACTTGAAAACACCGGAGTTGAAATTAGAAAACTAGGCCAACAGACGCTCCATCATAAATTGATGTCTTGAAGTAAAAACGGAAGACATATGTATTTAATTAGGAAATCGTAAACACCACTTAATGGGAAGGGGGGGCATGTATTCTTGTCTGCTACATCAATAGAATCAACAATACAACACGTCGTAAAGAGATGAGAGTGTTCATTTAGCTTAATATTTCAAGTGTTTTGTATATGTCACGAAGAGATATTGTTTGGCTGAACGCGGCAAATCTAATTATTCAGTAACCAATGTTTTTCACAGCACTGTCGACCAAAATGGGATTAAGAACTGCTAGAGTTTTCGTACTATTCCAAGCAAAAATAATTTCCTTCCTTCTCATATTTTATCTCCTGTCGAAATTTTATGAATGCCGATTAAAATCCTTGCAATGGGGAAAGAAATTTGGTTCTCTGTGTCGCGTCAGAAAGTTTTTCTCGCTTGATTCCATGCATCAAATCTACAAATCTACCATTCGTCCCTGCATTGAATACTGTTGTCATATACGGTCTGGTGCCCCCTCCCTCTGTTCATCTCGAGGTCCTCGACAAAATCCAGAGACGGATCTGCAATGTAATAGATCCTGACCTGGCATCTCGACTCTAGTCATCTTCTCATAGATGTGATGTGGCGTCCCTCTGTCTTTCTACAAATATTTTCATGGCAACTGCTCAGAGGAGCTTTCACTGGTACCCCAACTGCATCTCGGTCCCACCCTTTCACTGTCGGAACAGTTAAATGTAACTGCTTTTTCTACTCCAACATCTTCTTTTCTCGCACTTCCCGACAGTGGAACACCATTTCCTTTACATGCTTCCTTGATAGCTATAATCTTCAAATATGTAAATATAATGTCAATTGATATCTTCTGATGCCTTAATCTTACTCCATGTCCTTCTCTTTATCTTTTCCTTAAACACCCCTCTTTACTCTTATTTTCACTCTATGTAACGCCTTGCATGCTAGTGGCACTCCCGCCTTGCTAGGGTGAACTGCTTAATTTATATATATATATATATATATATATATATATATATA
Organism: Acanthosepion pharaonis; assembly: GCA_903632075.3. Classification (NCBI taxonomy): domain Eukaryota; kingdom Metazoa; phylum Mollusca; class Cephalopoda; order Sepiida; family Sepiidae; genus Acanthosepion; species Acanthosepion pharaonis. Next base: position 1,593,541 of record CAHIKZ030001090.1, on the reverse strand, counting down.
TATATATATGTTGCACCGGCCTCTAACACAAGGGAATTACACCGGTTCTCACTACATATAGTGCCAGTAATACCTACCCGGGGTAAGCAGCGACAGTACTACAACTGCCTAGCTGAGTAGTACCCGTTTCCTACCTTTGTATCTGTGATGTTAAATACACTTGTTCTTTAAACCAACTTCGACTTGATTTTCTTATTTTTACTATTGTGCCACGACACAACAATATATATATATATAAACTTGAGTTGAGTTACTAGAGGGAAATTAACTGAAAACTGAGATATCCAGAAGAGGCATGACACGTGGAACTAGAACAATCTACTACTGTGGACTAAATAAATATTTCGGTTCGAAGTTCTAATATATATCACCTGAAGAAGGCCAGAGCTTACAATGTCCGAAATGTTGTGATTGTAGCAATAAAGATGAGGACAACAGCCTGAACAATGTAAATGGTTACAATATCTCATCTCAGAAATAGAGATATATCTTGAAGAAGATCGCCGGTTGTTGTAACGTCCGAAACGTCGTGAATATGGCAATAAAGATGTAAATGTAAATAGTGTATATAGTTACAATACCTCATTGCAGAAATATAGAAAGATGTAGACAGGGGAGATGTGTGAACAGGGCGATAGGGGAAAATATCTATTCTTGTCCGTATGCGTAATTAAGTAAAGCTGTCTCTATAAAGTCATATAATCCATTCCGGTCGTAGGGGCACCAGATGTACTGCAGGTATGGCAACAGTGGTATCTAGGACAAGTTCGACTGGCGGAGCATATTCTTTTTCAGGCTCGTTTTCAATTGAATGGTTTCTTACTTTTAGACTGGTTGCCACCTTAAACTCAGTCGGTTCAACTCTTTAGCCCATAGTTGGGCGGAGAACAGCTATATTTCATGTCTTTATTTGAACTCGGCTCGCTGGTTTCTCTTTCAGAGTCATTAAGTATTACACTATTCGCACGGCCAGGAAAATGACCTTTATGAATTAATTTGTATTTTAAATGAACAAATAATTTGGATTTTAAATTTGATCATCTTGGCGTCAGCGAAGCAATCGGTATCGAACGAGTAATTGTCTATTGTGTGCATTAATCACATTTCTAAACTAAAATTAGTAGAAATATTCAAATGTGTAACCAATTAAAATAAACTTCATCTTATCCTCATAAGAAATATTCAGGCACTTGAATAATATAAGGTAATTCAGAAACATTTTACAAATAAATGAATTTTGCAAGTAAGCAGCTTACACGTAAAGAAATCAGTGACGACATCAAAAGATGAAATTCTAATTTCTTACGATTTGATAAGAAATGCCAGAGGCTTCCTTGTCAGATAAGGTTATACGGTGACTCATCACAATCTGGCCTTCGGAACTATATACAATGTCGCCGTTTAAAGAGTGCTGACATCTTTTGGTTCATCAGCTTTCGGAGCCACCCCTAACCTCTCCTACTTGTGTGTGCATAGCTTAGTGTCAGAGTGTAAGATTATAAACACTTATCCATAATTCTTGATCGATTATATTGCCTTGCCACACGTTAACTCATCATCCGATTTACTACATCGTATTTAAAAGTGTGAAAATCAAAATGTCCGCTAGTTTATAAATTCGAAAATGACGCCTTTTATTATCGAGGATTTTGAAAGTTTAACAGACGACTGACCACATTGTTCATGCAGTGTTAAAAGCTTATGGATACCTGGCCATTTGTTACTGTGCTATGACAAGAGGGGATGACGAAAGCTGCAGGTACATTTCTTTAAATATATTTTCCATGCGAGTGTAATAGGGTGAGTCATAAATAATTTCCGTTTGGTTTATCAGTTTTATTCTCCAGAAAATAAAGAACAATTGCATTTTATTCAATTACTAGCAGCCATACCCATCTGGTCGATCAGAAAAAAAGCGTTCAATTAGAATGGAGCAAAAACAGCATCATGTTTAGATGTAACAGAGTCAATCTTCTTCGATTACTTTAAAGTACTTTCATTAAAAAAAACATTTTGAGTTAATGCAGTTTCTGATATAACAGAAGTAATCTGTATTTATTCAATCAAAGTTAGCCGAGGACATGAAGGGGTAAAACAGGCAACATGAAGACCCACTTCAAACCAAAAATATTTTGGAGTTTTTGAAATTCAATTTGTCATTGGGCTGCAAGGGATGTGAAAGAGGATACATTTATAAAGCAATTGTTAACTTTGATGAAAATTGGTTGAAAGATCAACGAAAAATAAGAAAGAAACCAGTAAAAATCGCCATTTTTCGCTATTGAGGCGGGTTTTCACTATATGGATGGATTCAATTATCAAGTTAAATGACTGTTAAACAATTAACTTATTGTTGGTTAAAATTGAGTGAAGTTTGTATTAGATTGCTTGAAAATTGAAGGAATTTAGTTTAAAATTCGTGTTGAAATCACTTTTTGTTTTTCGCTAAATGCGGTGGCATAGAAATAAAAATTAGGTATCGTTGAGCTCGTCATGATGTAAGTAACCTACATACCGGGTTTGAACGAAATCGGAGGGAAAAAGTTGAATTTATCGATATTTAACCGGCTTTATCCATTATTGATTTTTTAAATTATCGATTTTTTACGCTAGAACCTATCTCTTACCTAGTACAATGTATGTGCCATTTTTGGTCAGAATCGGTTCGATGGATCTCCGGTGAAAAGGTATCACGCAGGCAGACAGGCAGACACAAACACAGAAATCCTCTGTTATATACATATATATATATATATATATATATATATATATATATATATATATTCGCTATTTATTTCAATGACCTTGATCATGTATCGGGTGGCTCTTTGATACATTTGGATAAACATTTAGTAGGTTTTAATATGAGAAAGTTTTTGATGAACTCTTGAATCTTGTTTGTTATTAGAGAAAGTTTTCTCCATGCGAGCGTTTTTGCAATTATTGGAAAAGCTAATGATAATCGCTTGGTGCAAAATGAGGCGATTATGGCAGCAAGAGCAAAATAAGAAAATAATAATTAAAGATAACTAGAAGACACACATTGAGAAATATTCTCAAAATAATAAAGAATATACCAACATTTTTTTATGGCAATGGATAATAAATTAACATTAATATGAGATTCTACAAGAAATGATTTCTATTATTATTAAAAGAATAAACTTAGTTAATCATGGGACAATTGTTATTGTTGTGTATCATACCCTCATATGAAGACTTTTCCAGAAAAAAAGAAAAAAACGATCATTATTTTCCAACGTAAAGTAAAACTTTAATGCCACAGATATGGTGGGTTGATTAATTGAAAACAATAAATTTATTGAAACAAAGCAAGTTCAGGTTGACCATTGATGACAATTCCAGAAACTATGAACAATTTTCTTTGCTATCATCTTCTAGCCGCAATGATGGAGAAAGCATTACCTCGAACCATCGCCAGTGAGACACGCTGCAAGAGCCACTCTGTTTTACGAGGATTGTCCCTTAATCGAGACCCAATCGCGTCAATCCTCCGAAGGAACGCCATCGAACGAGGGCCAATAACCCCAGAAGTCTCCATTGCCACAGGAGTAAAAAAAAATCTATCAGCAAGGGAATAAACTGACCCCAACATCTAATTAATTTATTATTTTGAATTATAAATCATTTCCATTTTTATTTATTAACTTTATTCTTAAAATATAAAGTACAATTACGTTTCATTATATTCACCATTATTATAGATAGATAGATAGATAGATAGATAGATAGATAGATAGATAGATAGATAGTAACAAACTGAGATAGATATGAACAGAGATAGATAGACAGATGCGAATACAGATATAGATAGATAGCTATGAACAGATTGAGATAGATAGATAGATAGATAGATAGATAGATAGATAGATAGATAGTGTAATGGGACCTTACCCATAATAACATAATGGACTATACCATACGTAATAAATACTGCGCCTCAAGAGGCAGTTCGAAACAGAGTCGAGTTCAGTCTGAAGTCTGGAGTGAAGTCCGTCGGGAGTCTGTCAGTCAGTCAGAGCGAGCGAGTCAGTCAGTCGAGTCAGAGGCAGTCCGAAACAGAGTCGCGTTCAGACAATTACTACTAACCTGATTGTTCGTACTAACACTTTCTACTTCTCTGTATATATTCCTGTTTGTAATATATCTGTGTTATTCCATATCCGTATTCGAGTTCTTCTTTATTGGACTATCACCGTGGTACAAGGAACCGGACCATAACAGATAGATAGATAGATAGATAGATAGATAGATAATGAACACTGAGATGTAGTTAGTGAGAAGAGGAAAAGACGGAAAAGAAAAATATATATTGAAAGAGAATATAGTTAAATTCTTCCTGACTTTATACGGATTGTTCAACAACTATAAAGTGAAAGTCTCTGATATGAATTTTTTCCTTGTCTTCGACGAATTCATGGGTACAAATCCGATTCATTTTAATGTGCACCCGTGCGTCCATACAATTATAAGAATCTGCAAGTGCGTTGTATTTAAAAAGCGAATGTATTAAAGAGAGTGGCTGCAATGGGAGATCTCCTCCCACGAACACATTCTTCTGCTTCGTTCATCTTCTTTCCTTACAGAATGAAAGGAAATGACTTTTCAAGTGTATGTGTTCCACCCGCAGATGGATCGACGTCTTGTCAACGTAATTCTGTGGAAATGTTGCTTCCGGTCCATTTCTCATAAGCCAAAACGATATCTATTTTCTTGCAATCACGAAGCGACTGAAAGTTATTCGTGAATCAGAGGGCAAAGTCCTCACTGCTTTGGCCTCTTGATTTGCTCAGTCCTACCGGAATAATGGTTATGAAAAGCACATTCACCATTTAACTTGAATTTTTATAACATAATATTAGCCTGATTCCTAATATATATATATATATATATATATATATATATATATATATATATATATATATATGAAAATTTCTCAGAGTTAACCTGTAAAAAAGACAATATTTATAAATGAAAAAAACAATAGGAAACTGTAACAGTTGCCGACGCGTTTCGTCAATGTGGACTTTTTTTCAAGGCAAAAACGAAATGAATTTATTTAAACAAAGTAACTAATAATATCAAAAACAAAATGTCCTTAGCATCTGGAAGAATTTAGAGAACACTATTTTCGTACGTTTAACTGAAAAGAGACCTCACAAAAAAAGTTAGCTAATGCACTGGTAAATCCAACAACATTTTTATTTTAAAAATTCTACACTCTAGAGAGTGCCGTCATTGAATATTACCGAAATATTAATGTACACCCAGGCCTTTTCTCTATTTCACCATAACAAAATTACTGCTCTCCCAAATAATCGTACACAACAATATCGTAAAGTTAAAAGAAAATAGTTGAATCCGTCAACACAGCAATAAAAACAATATCTCCACACGTGACAGTAACTGACATAATTTTCAGTTAACATTATGAAAATAGCGTTCTCTAAATTCTTCCAGTTGCTAAGGACATTTTGTTTTTGTTATTATTAGTTATTTTGTTTAAATAAATTCATTTCGTTTTTTGCCTTGAGAAAGTTCACATTGGACGAAACGCGTTGGCAACTATTACAGTTTTCCTATTGCCATTTACATTTATATATATATATATATATATATATATATATATATATTCATACACGTTTCATTAAATAATATAGACAAGTGTTGTCTATTTATTTTATATAATTTTTTTTTATAACGTCTGATAAGTTTAATAATATTATCGTTGAACACCGATTTAAAATTATAAAAAAACTGAATACATTAAACCCAACCTAAACAAAATCAATTATGGCATCTCTACAAATATTATTAAATGTCTATAATTGGTAACAGAAGCCATTGGTTTATACCAACGGCTTCCCATACTTCATACTTCTCCAATTCACTCTCCTGTGGTCATGTGTGACGTCATGAGATGCGGTGCGATTTTCGCTTCTAGCGTCTTATATGCACGTGTTTATCGTTGCTTAGAAATCATCTATGTAAACAATGACAGACTATCATCACTGTCTTGTTCGTATATTGCTTAATATGTTGTAATTGACATCTTTGATAATGGCTTATGTAAGCCGAAAGCTTAGATTGTATTTAAAAAATATGGATCAATATTGTGAATTTCTTTCTTCGTTCAACGATAATGTTATTAAACTTATCAGACGTTATGAAAAAAATTTACATAAAATAAATAGACAACACTTGTCTATATTATTTAATGAAACATGTATTAATGAAAAGATGCTGCCTAAATACACACAATATATATATATATATATATATATATATATATATATATATATATATATGAAAGAGAGAGAGAGAGAGAGAGAGAGAGGGACGGTTTAATCTAGATTAGCTTTAACACTGTGAAAATAAACTGACTTGTTTCATGGCCCAAAAACAATTAGAATTTGTCTATAGAGGCAAAACCAAGTAGGGGTAGATGGATTCGCCTATCGCCCGGTTCACACTCCCCCAAGTCTTTTGAACAGAAGTAGAGGTTTATAACTTGTTTCTTGTTTAGAATTGGGTTTCCGGTTCCTTCTAAATTGTACTTCAACTCTAATCTTTTAATGCCATCGCCTGCATTCTGAAATTTTATTCCCTAGATAATTTTTTATTCCCTAGATAATCTTTCCTCCACCAATAGGAGTAGATAGGTTCGCCTATCGCCCGGCCCACACCCAACTCCGGCATTTTAAACAGAAGTAGACCTTAGTTACAGTTTCTGGGAAAGAGCGTGTTATCTAGCGTGATCAACAATTTGAACAACGGTACTACTATCGCGTGAGGTCTACCTCAATATGCCGTGACCATCCTTCATGTAGCTATCAGGTCAGCTAAAGTCTAACATGGATATTTATATCTGTTTCATATTTTCTAAACAGGTGAAACGGGAGATAGACCTCACGCTATAGACGAAATAGAATGTAGACCTCACGCTGTATTGAGGTAGACCTCACGCTGTAGACGAAACGAGATGTAGACCTCACGCTTTGTTGAGGTAGACATCACGCTATAGACGAAACTGGATGTATACCTCACGCTATATTGAGGTAGACTTCATGCTATAGACGATGTGGAATGTAGACCTCTCGCTATATTGAGGTAGACCTCACACTATATTGAGATAGACCTCACGCTATAGTAGCCCCGCCAGCGCGTTCAAGCCTTCGGCCACGATGATATGTAATTTCGTGCTAGCACAGATATCGACGGCCCCAAGAGTTCTGTCTACCTAATTTCATTCACAAGGCTTAGATAAACGCATGGGATTGACCCCTCCAGTCCGATAACATGGAGAAGTCTCCTTCCTGACAAATCGACCATGGTGAGATTCGAACCCGGGTCTCATGGTGAACGTTCTAACCACACAATCACGCTTAGAGTAAAAAGCATGTGAGTAAAAGGGAAATCTAATGAAAAATATTAACAGTAAAGAAAGAGCCTGTAGAAATTTACACATAATGAGGAAAGACGACATAAAGAATATAATACTCACAGGAAATATTGAAGTGAATGCAGAGAGAAGCAATATCCAACCTAGTTAACTAGTTTGCGTGAATATATTGTTAAAAAAAATGACAAAGACGGTAATGTTAAAAAAAAAATAATCAAAGGCGACACGGATATTTGGAGAGCCATATTCGAAAGTACTTGGCACGGAAAAAAGAAGACATATTCAAAAATCATCTCACTGTACGGATGTTAAATATGGAAACTACTTGAAATGCTCTCTGGGAACATAAAAAAAATCTATGAAAATATTTTCCGAGTCCAAACCCCTTAAGTGAGACAAGAGTATTTAGTCCAAAACTACTACAGATTTTATAGTCATTATTGTATGTCTGAGAGAACGACATTTTTTTTCTCGTGGAAAACTTGCCGATTGTTCTCTCGTCTGTCTTTTGTTTTTCAGAACGCTTTCCTTTGTTCATCGATCTAACAATACTCTGTTGCACGTAAGTACCAGAGAGTAAAATACGATCTCATTTTACAAAATGGCGTCGTCGTTACACTCATGTTTGCACGCATACTCTTCTGCCTTCTGTATTTCAGACAACGGCAGGCTTTTCGGAAATTTCAAAGGAATGAAGATATTGAAAAAAAAAATGGAGAGAAAAGAGGAAAACTAAGATTGAAACAGGCAAACGATCGGCATTTATAACGGCAATGAAAGAAATCAAATAGCGTGGAGGAAATATTATTTTCTGCTTAATGAGGAAATATCGAAATGGTCCCCCCCCCCAAAAAAAAGAGAAAAATGTAATAAGAGAATAAGAAAGAAAAACAAAAATTAGATAGATAGCTAGATAGAGAGAGAGGGAGGGGATAAAGAGAGAGAAAGGGAGGGAGAAAGAAAGAAAGAGATGGAGAGAAAAAGATAAAGAGAAAATAGAGAGGATGAACCTGAAGAGGAGATAGGAGCAGACACAGTTACGAATTTACAGAGAAGACGACAGAAGAAAGACATTTTATAATTTCTTTTCCACTTCAGCATTAGGCAGGAAAATTGACTGCTAACCCTGTCCCCAAATAGTTGTTACATTTTGTGTATGGAATATATAGGAAAATGGAACAACTATTATGGGACAAAAGTTGTATAATTGTTGGTCCCAAAATAGTTGCTACATTATTCTTATGAGATCAGTATGGAAATGGAACAACTATTATATGGGACAGGAGTTTTAAAATATAATGTGCTATCTCTGTCCCAAAATAGTTGTTACGTTATTCTTATGAAATCTATATGAAAATGGCACAATTATTACGGGAAATATGTTGTACAATATAATGTGCTACCTGTGTCCCAAAATAGTTGTCACATTATGTGTGTGAAATTTTTATGAAAATGGGATAACTATTATGGGACAGATGTTGTATATATATATAATGTTCTGCTTCTGTCCCAAAATAATTGTTACATTTTGTGTACAAAAATGCATATGCAAATGTACCAACTATTATGGTTCATAGGTACTATGAATTCAAAAGTGGGTTGTAAACTACAAAATGTGGCGAAAGAGATGCAGGAACGGAAAATGTTAAGAATATTTGTATATATTTTGTCTGTAATCTCTTTAATTTTACTGTAGTATAGTTATTAACTTTATGGTGTCGACGCCGTATGGCAGTGTCATTCTTATGAGAATGGATAGCTTTTCCAAGATGATAATGAAATCGCTAAGTAAAAGCACTGACAAAATGAAAGCGGATATAAAAAGAGCAAAAAGTGGGGAAATATATTTCAAAATTTACATACAAAGTTTAAAAGTGATAAGAACTTAACAAAATTTATTGATTACTTTGTTTTGTTTTTACGGCTTATCGACCCTTTGTGGGTTATTTTAAAATGAGCCATATTTTGAATTATGAGAATAATTATTTTTCTTGCGAATTAATACTGCACTAACAATTGCAGATACATGTCGTACTATTTAACCCATAGCTAGGGATGGAAAGAGATAGGTTTATATCTTTCCCAAGATTAATCTAAGCATAAGTGAATGTAATGAACCAGACTGTAATTCGAACTCGGCTCCAGTTTCCCATTTCGAGCCGCTATCCATTACAACACTGCCTTAGCACAATAAACCGTCTCTTTTATAGCCTACTTAAACTAATACTTGTATATATTTTTACTTGGTATAAAATGACGCTCGGTTTTTTAATGCTATTAAATAATAAAATGATCTTGTCAGGAAGTATTGGACATTAAATATTCATTGGAAACATATATTTAAAAACGTACACGTGAAAAACTTCTAATAATAAGGGCGTAAGAAAATAAGTCATCAGTTTTGGGAGCAGGTGATTCTATTGGATATAAATATGATAACGGTTTTCTAATGTTATTAAATTACAAAATGATAACGTAAGGAATTATTACACATTAATATAATCATCGGAAAAATATACTTCAAATTTAAACATTGAAAACGTTCTAATAATAATAAGGAATGATTACGCATTAATATAATTATGGGAAAATATATATTTCAAACAAAAACTTGTGAAAACTTTCCAATAATAATAAAGAACTATTACACATTAATATAGTCATTGGAAAATATATATTTCAAATAAAAACCTGTGAAACAAAATCTACTACTAAACAAAATCTACTATTTTTGAGCTGATGCAATTTTAGGTTTTATTGGTCAAGAAGTGGTATTTGTATCACCAATTGCTATTAAATAATAAATAGATCCTGTACAGTGTTACTCCATATTAATATTATAATTGGAAAAATAAATTTAAAAACGCGCGTTTGAAAATCTTTTATTAATAATAGTTCGACAAAATACGCTGTCATTTAAATTAGTACGTAGAGGTTAAATGCTGTGAACTTTCATCGCTTTGTCATACTGTTTGCTCTTTTAAGATATATCAGTTCAGAAAGGGGCCGAGATGAAAATCGAGAAAATGAAATAAAAAAGAGAGCAGCTAAATAAACTGGAAAGGAATGAAAAGAAAATACAGTGAAATAACAAAAAGTAAGAGAAAGAGAATTTTCCGAGGGGAATAAAAATTTCAGGTCAGAAATAAAAGCAGATTTTTAAAAAATGGCACGAAACATGGGGGAAATAGAAAAAGAGATTTTGCAAAAAAAAAAATCAACAAAAAAAATGAGTACAACAAATACAGAAAAAGCCAGAAACGAGGACTTATTAAGGAATTAAAAATAGGAAATTAAAAAAAAGAAAACTGTAACGACCTTTCTAATTAGTACGGGCAAGAAAGGATGCACTGAAGAACCCTTAAGATTCATTGAATGGACATCTTTGTGCGAAATAAGTTCTTTATACAAAGAAGAACCTGATAAAGATTGGCAATGAGAGAGAGGGGGAGGAGTAAGGTGGTGCAGGGATAAAAAATTAGAAACTACAGTTCCTGTGGTGAATAACGAGTTTCGAAAAAAAAAAAAAAAATACAACGATAATTAACGTTTCTAAGTTGCCGGATTCCAAAATCAAGTTCTGACTGTAAGAAGCAAATCGAAGGTTTTCGGATTTTTTTTATCATTTATTCGGGGGCGAAATGAAAACGCAAAGAAATTCTGATGTCTACAGTAAATATTCACGATCTCAGTCACGGATCCTGTAACCCATTTACGAACGTAAGAGCCTCAAATATACCGTAGAAACAGTGGATATGTTTAGGGAAACAGAGTCTGGCGGAGCCCATCCCTCATTGGGTTTGTTTGGAATTCATAATTGTTCATCGCCTAGACTGGTTGTAGTACCAAATCTAAAGAGCCTAGCCTGTCTTGCTATTTCAAAATAGATTTAAAAGTTTAAACACTCTCTCTCTTTCTCTCTTTATGTGACATGCCTCTCTTTCTCAGTCTCTCTTTCTCAGTCTCTCTTTCTCTCTCTCTCTCTCTCTCTATATATATATATATATATATATAGTGTCATCTGCATAGATGCCTACTTGAGAACTGATGACATCAGGAAGATCATTGATGAAGATCATCAACAGTGTAGGACCCAGGATAGATCATTGGAAGACACAACCGCATTCGTGTGAAAGGATCTGGAAGCGAGCCCATTCTAAATGACTTTTATTTCACGATCTGATAGGGATGAATGGATTAAATCAAAAAATCGTCCTGTAATACTGTAGACTTAAGTACATCAGCAGTAGACCTAGCAAAACGGAATACATATTGTTTGTCAGAGAGTAGGTCGTGAGATTTAAGGTGCTTAACCACTTCACCATTGATTAAAGCCGCGAATACTTTGCCGAGAAGCGGTGGGAGATTAATAGAACGATAGTTAGAGGGGTCAGAAGATTTCTGGATTTCTTAGAAACAAGAACTAAAGAGGAGAATTTCCAACAAGCTGGGGATTTAAGAGTTAAGATTAGTTTCACTGAGAGTTGGTATGTCCGGGGACTTTTCGAAGAGAAACGATTCCACACCGCAGAAGTTGGTGGGAATACTACGAATATTGGAAAAACATAGGTTAAGGGTTTTAAGGTTTTTGTCGAGCTGATTTAGTTTTACATCTTTGGTTGCTTATAGTCATGGTGTGTTATTTTGTTAAGGAAAGGCCCAGGGTAATAGTAGCAGTCGGTCGTTTAATGTAACATTTGCAGGAAGGGAACAGGCACAGACTGCAATATAGTGTGACCTCGGGGTTGCCTACCAAAGATGCTTGCAGAGACACCCTTCCATGCGCGATACAAATTACAAGAAGCCCTATATTATGTAGCTGTTGATCAGAGCAGTCTCTCAAAACGCTACGCATGAGTTCGGGCTCCTAACTACCAGTCGGGAGCAGCAACCAGAAAACTGCCAACTCTGTACCGTCCAAATGAATAGACGCTGTCACCATCCACACATATATAAAAAAAAATCATGCAACACCAATATTAAGGCCCGAGAAAAGGAAAGGAACCGGGAACCCATTCCTAAACACATAACAAGGGGTGGGCCTCTACTCCTGTTCAAGAGAAGCGGATATGAACCGGGCGATAGGAAAGCCTATCTACACATATTAAAAAAAAAACAAACAAAAAAAAAAAACAGAGAAGAGTCCCGAGTTTGACTTCCAGAATAAATTATTTAGAGAGTTGAGATGCGGTTCACAAATGCCTCAGCACAAACCTGTGTACATGCCTGAGCGCCGGGTAAGTGATATATATATATATATATATATATATATATATATATATATATATATATATAGTGTAACCCGGATATAAGAGAGTTGTCGGGACGGGAGAAGAAGTCTCTTATATCAGGGTTTCTCTTATATCCGGGTTTGATCTATTTTATATACATTAACACAGGCTCTAAGTTGGGACCAGAGAAAATCTCTCTTATATCCGACTTTCTCTTATATCCGGGTCTCTTATATCCGGGTTACACTATATATATATATATATATATATATATATATATATATATAGAGAGAGAGAGAGAGAGAGAGAGAGAGAGCAATCTGCCCCGTTGGACGAAATAACGGGTTCGGTTCGAAATTCCAATCACTTGAAGAAGGTCGGAGCATACAACGGCCGAAACGTCATGACAATCGCAACAAAGATGAGTACAACAGCCTGGAACAATGAGAATACTGTAAATAAGTAGAATGACTCATCTCAGAATTATAGACAGATATCACTTTAATATTTAAGAAAAAATATCTTCTTGTTTCAGAGCAGGACAACAGTGTTTTATTCTTTTTCTCTCTTAACTGATAATCTTCTTGTAATCTGCATCAATAAGATTTTACTTCGGAGACTTCGTTTTTAGCGACTCTGAAATCAGAGTTTCCTTTCTCTTTATCAAACTTTGTGACATTGGCTATCCCCATAAACCTCTAGGAATAGAAACACGGATTTATTGGTCACTGCTTAGTGGTTGTAAAATTTGAACTAACCTGGTATTTTTTTTTTTTTTTACTTTCAAACATTTTTACGTTATTTTTATTTTTTTTAATCGGTCTCATCCGATGCGTGGCAATAAAGCCACTAAGACACAAGGGTTTACAGGATGTGGGAGAATTAAG
>CAHIKZ030001090.1:1467500-1575000 GCA_903632075.3 Acanthosepion pharaonis | reverse complement strand
ACGAATGATAGTGAAAAGGTTATAGATAAAGAAAAGAAAATGGAAAGATTCTTGAATGCAAACACTTTCTAATTGTGTACAAATTATTTTCTTTTCCTCCATTTTCAAGATTCTTACCCGACTGCTTTACTATTGGCTTGTAGTCTTGATTAATTGAGAATGATAGAAAAGCGTTTATTGTGTTAACGTTCATTTTGAGGAGATTCGTTTTGGTATCGTATCGTGAATTCTGTAATAAAGAATAATATTTATAGAGGAAATTTTTCTAACGTAGTGGTTTCCTCAGGTTGAAAGACATTTTCATACAACGTCAACGTAAGTTGAGAGATAATGAAGACAATGAAAAACAAAACAAAATGTATTTGCTGTTAATATCAGCTCATCAGACTCTACCTATATATTGACTACACCAAGTTATTTACAAAGGAGGAAGATGAAAAGATAACTCAGCGAAAGAATGGGGTACAATGAAAAAAATAATCAGTTTAAAATATTTTCTTTTTAAAACCAAAATGGTGTGAAATGCTCTAACCAAGAGGCTAAAGCCAATAAGACGCAATTAGGATGAAGGAAAATCAGAAAACATTACTGAGGAGAAAGAACAATAAAAAAAACAGAATTCCTGAAGACAGATGACGATTGACGTTGCATTTAATTTTTTTTTTTTTGTAGATTGTACTTGATAGGAAGATATACAGATAGTATAATATATAACGGCTCGGAGAAATCGGAGAGCCAAGTTCGTACACCATTATATTCCCTTACACGCAAATACCCTTGGGAAAGATATGAATCTATCTCTTCTCACCCAGCTATGGATTAAATAGCAGAACAGACTGGGTCCTATAGCCTTGGATGGCAACTAGTCTGCCGCAGAAAGAAATGGCAGCCTAGTGCGAGGAAATCTTCTGCCTAGTTATTTATGAATCGAAATGTGAACGCGCATGCGTGTATCACGGATGGCATTTAACTGACTAAGTTGGCACGAAAACAAGAAACTGGAAGAGATTCCCATAGGCAAGAAATGCGAGAGAAGAAACTATTAGAATAGAACTGCCGGCTACATTTGGTCATTTCAACAGTAAAATGATGGGACCTAACTGCCAATCTAGTACCCCACTTAAATTTATGAAGTAAAGTGAAAATCTAATAATAGTAAGAAATTAACGGCACGGAAAAATAGGACTAATATGAAATTCTTCAGACAATAGAAATGGGGGATCTATTTTCTATTGTTATTAAATAATAGACTCGTCCTCCACAGAATGACTTCATATGCATATAATACTTAAACTGACTCCTATATTCACAGCTATTACAATTAAGGAAGTAACGAAATAACCTGTCATAATGCCACTCAGTCGCAGTGTGTTGCTGGGAGTGAAAAAGAATAAGAAAACTTTAAGAGAATGAACTGGAAACACAGTCCTAAACAGGAAACAAGGGATAAACCTCTACTCCTGTTCAAAAAACCAGGGAGGGGTGTGAACAGATGATAGGTAAATATATCTACTCCTATTGATTAATTCAATCCAAGCAAGGCGGTAAAGGCACTAAGACACAAGGGGCTATTCGGATTGAAAGAGTGAAAAGAGTTTAGAAGGAACAGGAAACCCAATCCTAAACAGGAAACAAAGGATCAACCTCTACTGCTGTTCAAAAGACCGGGGTGGGGGTGAACTGGATGATAGGTAAATATACCTAATCTTATTGGCCAATTCACCCCCAAGCAAGACGATAATATCACTAAGACAAGAGTTGGAGTGAAAGAGAGTGAAAAGACATTAGCTGCAACCGGAAACCCAGTTCTAAACAAGAAACAAGGGACATAACTCTACTTCTGTTTTGATGATAAAAGGAAACTATGTGATATCAATAACTTCAGGTATGGCAGTGAATGCTGAACAATCTCCCCACAGATGAAGAAAAAACTGGAAGAAATGTGGTTATACAGAAGGCTACTGAGAATTCCATGGAAATCAGAAATGTCGGCGTATTTTAAATGCCTAGTATTATTTTAAATATTTTAATATTATTTTAATATTATTTTAAATGTTTAGGATTATTTTAAATATTTAATATTATTTTACTATCATTTTAATATCATTTTAAATGCCTAGTATTATTTTAAATATTTTAATATTATTTTAATATAATTTTAATATTATTTTAAATGTCTAGTATTATTTTAAATATTTTAATATAATTTTAATATTATTTTAAATGCCTAGTATTATTTTAAATATTTTAATATTATTTTAATATAATTTTAATATTATTTTAAATGTCTACTATTATTTTAAATATTTTAATATTATTTTAATATAATTTTAATATTATTTTAAATATTTTAAATTATTTTAAATATCCTAGTATTATTTTAAATATTTTACTATTATTTTACTATTATTTTAATTTTATTTTAAATGCCTAATATTATTTTAATATTATTTTAATGTTATGTTAATATTATTTTAAATGTCTGATATTATTAGGTTCTCAAACGTTTTCAATAATTTTCCCTAATTTTAGAATATTATATAATAATTCTTTGGGTAACAATTTGTTATGTAATAACAACAGAAAGGCGATCCCAACTTTGTGTACAATAGAAACTTTTTTTCTTTTTTTTTTTTAATCAATACGCGTTTACTTATTGTCATTATCGCCTTGCTTCGGGCGAAATGATACAAAAATGATGTTAGTATTTAACTAATTTTACAATTGCATTGTTATTACTAACAACTAGCAGTAGAGCCCGGCGTTGCCCGGGGATGTAACAGTAAGAGATAGATCAAGTATCGACCATCATAAAGACTGAAAAATGAAATTGACAAAGATTATTGTTTAAGGTTGACGGACACGCATGTCTTAATTAGTGTGTGTGTGTGTTATTTTTTTTACGAATTGGTCAAACCCAAACTCAAACAAAAACATTGTTTTCAATCGTTATGGATCTACCGATTAAATAGAATTTTATTATAAACAATTGTCTTGTAAATGGAATTTTTAAAGCATTCTGAATGTAAAAAGTGTGAAAGACAATAAGAAACACTACCTGCAAAAAAAAAAGTGAAGTTTTGTAGAAATCGATTGAAAAATGTAGGAAATCCGATCCCATATATAAACGAACACACACACACACAACCTGGGTTTTATAATAAGTATAACTAGATATGAGTTGTCCCTCTTTCATTCCGCGAAAGCGATGCCTCTTAATCGTGTTTTCAAATTGTTTTCGTGCAAAAACAATTGTGTTTTTCCAATTTTTGGCGCTGTCACAACCACCGCAAGGTAATTTTACCTAGTCCTGTGAAGATTTGTTAAAATCGGTTGAAAAATGTAGGAAATCCGATCCGATATATAAACGTACAGACACACACACACAACCTGGGTTTTATAATAAGTAAGATAAGATTCAGTTTAACAGAATACAACTTCTGTTGTAGGGAACGAAGTGATAAGCTTTAGTATACAAAGAACCGATGCACCTCTATTAAATGGACTGTTCCAGTAGGAATAGTGATTTTCTAAGCGCTGGTTAGATGTGGCACAGCGCCCAGTGAGGATCGAACTCACTACTCAGTCGTAATATGTTCAATCGAGACAAAAACATAACCATTACACCACGCCGAGATGCCCCTGTTCCAGTAGGAATATATGCATCTATGATGTTGGTCTCAGGATGGGGTGGAGAACGTGCTTTCCAGCAAGCATCCAGCATGCATCAAGATGTTTCTTCGGTTCTGACGAAGCTATGCCGAAGGGCATAGTCTCGTTTGGAGAGGTTGACAAACCCGACCCCGTGTATGCGTGGGATCGCCCCACATAAAAATCGGCCTTGTGCCATATTCTGCCTTGTGGAGAGGTCGGGTAAATACCGCCTTGCATTCCAGCAAGCATCCAGACGTCGAACTCTCTGCCTACGGGCAGAGGGGAACCCATACGAAGCTATGCCGAAGGATAGAGTCTCCTTTCTGTGGGCTAACAAACCTGACCCCGTGTATGCGTGGAAATGTTTCCCGAACTTATGGGCTCGAATCGTCCCACATAAAAATCGACCTTGTGCCACATGCCGCCTCGTAGGGAGGTCGCGTAAATATCACTATCTTTACAGCTACAGACGAACTTGTAAATATCTACTTGCATTGTTCTTGTTTTAAAATAAACCCTTATATTTTGTAAGTTGCCGTTCTAGTTATTATTTCCATAACCACTCAGGACAACATTACAAAATCTTCTTAAGTTGATATTCGGCGTTTTCTATTTATTACAGTAATCTCATGTGTTTTTTTTTTTAAATAGACAATACGATCATCTACATCCTGAAAACAGATAACCTTTTGTTTTGATTTACAAAGAAATAAACTTGTTTTATTTTTTTTTCTGTTCGTTCGGAATACACTAAGATGTAAATCCAATTACTAAGACTAAATAGATCAAAATCAATGCCATATTTACCATTAAAACTGTTTATTAAATGTAAGTTTAAGACTTTATACGTACGTCCGTTCTGATCTATTAGAAACGTCTTTCTACCTTATTCACTGCTAAATACCTGAACAATCTTCCCAGCGACAAGTGGCAAGAATAAACAATTCCCAATTTGTATCACAACAGGAAATAAGTGGTAGGATTAAACAAGGAAAACAATTATTTACTTAAAGTAAAGATAATTGTCATCTAAAACGAGACGTCACGGGAAAATGTTGGAAATATTTGACTTTAATATTTGATCAGAACAAAAGGAAGAATGGCCAATGACACAGTTTTTTTCAAAATTAATTGTGTAAACATATAGGTGTCTGATTGAGTGATTAGAATATTAGTATTCCGACCCTGAGACTCAGGTTTAAATCTCACCATCATCGATTTGTCAAGGAGGTGACTTCGTGATAGTATGAACCTGTGGAGACGAGGAGAAATATCATCTTATAGTACCGATAGGAAATACCTGTAATCCGTACTAAGTGTGGTCCTAAGCCTTCTAGGTCGACGCAACTGTTCAAGAAGAGTCTATTGTCGTGGTAGCATGAAGTCACAAGTCATTATAAACGAGGGTTTGAGCATACTGGTGTTGTTCTATTACAGATCTTGCTAGATAATGAGGTATATATATATATATATATATATATATATATATATATATATATATATATATATATATATATATATAAAAACATTTTTGTAAACCAAATTCCTTTGTAACTAGAGATGTGAACTGATGAACAAGAAAATTTTTTTTTCTGGGGAATTAAATTATAGTCATTGAAACTTAAGGTTGTCCCTTTTTTAATTTAATTAATTAATATTTGCTCTGTTGTTACAGTGAGCTCTCTGAGTTATATCCTCTTTTGAATTATCCATACGGATTACCAAACCCTTCATTACCTCATTATATATATATATATATATATATATATATATATATATATATATATATACAAAGAAATAATCACACATAGAATCAATCAGAAATATTAATGCGATTATTGGCGACATCCTTCGCTAGTAGTATAATGTATGCATTAAAATACTGTTAATCCATAGAATGAAGTGATCCTCGTCTATAAAATTGATGTCTGTTGTTTCCAGTTTATGTGTTCTTAAAATGCTAGTACTTACGAATAGTCTTCTATTCATCATCAGGCATGTTTTTTTTTTCCTTATAAAATCAAAAACTTGAAGACGAAATAATTGTTTGTCGACCGAAAGATGTTTTTTGAATATCTGCTATTATTGACGGTTGTGTCCGATCTCGGAACGTGCAAAGACGCAACGCTAAGTTTTTCAAAATTTTAAGTGAGAATTTTATTTAAATATTTCTTGTGATGTGTTAAATCCACGTATTCTATTTTTACAAGTGTATTCAGTTAATTTGTCATGAACTAAGCATATAGTTCAATAATATAGTGTAATGTCATAGTAGTAGTTATTTTTATAGGAATTTTTATTTACTGCGGATCGATAGTTTTTTTATAAACATAAAACATTAGGCAGCATATAATTTACATACAAAGAAATAATAAAAACTTATATATATATATATATAAATTCTCAAGAGGATAGAATCCAGGTAGAACTCAATATCCAGGACAGCGTAAGAATATAATATAAAATATAATATAAATATATATTAGTGTTTGAGCCTTTTATATATATATATATATATATATATATATATATATATATATATATATATATATATATATATATATATATAGTACATTATATCAAATATTATTAAAGTAATAAAAATATCGGATTAAAAATAAATTGACGTCAGAATATGAACTTATCCAAAACTACTATCTCAATACCTCATTCGAAAAATGCAATAAAAATAATTCAATCTTAAGTACTTTCTCTTTCAATTATATACGAAATCTGATCAAAAAAAATTATCGGGATTGTTGCTATGGTAACGGAACTAAACTACTCAAAGTGAAGCCGCTTGGCACAGACTGACCTTGAACTCTGTAGCGAATAGACACGACGTTATAACGTGCCTGCTCACTTCCATTCTAAATACTTTCCTTCCCGTGTTTGAAAAGAAAGTATTTAGAGTCTCATCATACCACAGAGTTTACGTAATTGACCATGGTTTGTGCAAGTGTTTTTTGGACAAGTACAGCATTCTGCAGGACGACCAACCACCATATTCCCCAAATTTCGCTTCTTGTGACATTTTCCTCTTCGAAAGTCAAATCCCACTTGGAAGAAACACGACTTCAAGATGTTAAGTAAAATCCAAGAGAATGTGACGAGGAGGCAGACGCTTGCTATCCCACAAACAAAAAAAAAAAAAAACGCAGTTTCAGTAATGCTTCCATCGATGAATAAGACGCTGGATAAAGTACAAAGGAGATTAAATACGGAATTGATATATGCTGTAGTTTTCTTTTTATAACACAAGACCTGATACTTTTTAATCATACCTCGTATAAGCATATAGATGTTTGGTGGATAAATAGAAAAGATATATTTGTAAAGCTTCATAACAATGACGTTTTTTTTTTAGCAGCGATGTTACAGCGAATCCAGTTTCTCGTTTTGTTATTTTAAACAGAAACGACTATGCCAGTCACGCCTTTGTGCACATGAGTTAAAGAAGACAAAAAATATACAGGAAGCAGTTCACAACCGACGCAAGATGCAATAAAATGTTGTTGGGAGATTGCACTTTAAATAGGAATTTAGTTTGTTATTTTAGATCTATTGAGTATTTTTTTCCTTTTTGCTCTATTTGAAAATTTCCCATTTAATTGTTGCTTGACAGCTTCATTGAAAACATGTGTTAAGTTTGAGTGAAAAGGACAAAGGAGAAACTACACAATTCGTTTCAAAGATAGATTCCGTGAAAAGTTACCATGAATACTCAAAGACTAGGATATACAATCTATCTTCTTCTTTTATATGTCGTGTCCCTTCATAATGTAGGCGATCGTGGCCCTCGACATCTTCCTGACACTTTTAGCTTAATAAGTTTTATCTTTTTTGTTATTTCTCCTAAACCCTGCTCTGCCATCCATTTGTTCAAGCCCATCAAGTATGTTTCGCGCTGTTTTTCTGTCTTTCTTTCCCTCAAACTGTCCTGTGAGTATCAGATTTTCCAAGCCTTCCTTCCTTGTTACGTGCCCTAAGTTGAGAAAATAAAGATCGAAAAATATTGGTGTATGGATGACCAAATGGGTAAAATATAATAATAATGAAAATACATTTAGTTCATCTGTGAAAACGTAATCATCGCAATCACTCCAAAAATACACCGTATATACACGAGTATAGTACAACTTTTATGATCATTTTTTTACTTCATCCTGGGTATGACGATAAACTACACCCGGCAGCAAGGCTTCTGATCAGGAGTTTAGCGTAGAACCATCTCTTAACTGCTGTTCTCAAGTTCACCGTGACAATGGGTGGTAGCACCTGTTAGGGTCCCAGCTATAGGCAACTAGCGAACCTGATAAATAGGACATAAATGAATGGAATCATCCCTTTATATAAATGAGCAGAAGCGGGGTTAAACAAGGTTAGCATTAGATCTTAGCTGCGAGCTAGCCTCTTTGTGCTTGTCGAACTCTCTGCTTTCGGGCAGAGAGGAACTCAGACGAGGCTATGCCGAAGGGCAGAGTCTCGTCTGGGGAGGTAGACAAACCCAACTCCGTTATTACGGGGTCTATGGAGAATTTTTGACCGGGCCTACCGGCTCGGAAAAATCCTTTAAACCGGCCTTGTGCCACATCCCAAACTGTTGGGAGCTCGGGTAAATACCGAGTTAGCATTAGGTCAGTTGCTTAGTGTATCGTCGTGTAGTAAACCTTCTATTTCATTACTTATCTATGAGTTTGTCTTCCTTATTTATTTCCCTCTGTTATCTCGAAGACACGACATACAACAGAACCCCAAACAAAAATCAACAGTACATTTTTGATAATAAAATGTGCAACAATATATTTTTTTAGCAAAATCTACACAGTATATATCTATAAAACATACCTTTACCCTGAAAGAATATGAGAGAAATGAAACATTATGAACTCATTACCTTCCATGAGCCCCATTTGGTGATCTGTTAAAATTAAACTCACTACATGTTATTCTTTGTATTTACATTGAATTACTTACATACATTGCATTTGCAGAGGTATATTTTACAACACTTAACCTTTAAAGTTTTTATTATTAGCTGTAACTAATCATAGGAGACACTTTCTGTCGTAATTTTACATTTCATGGGTAGAAAAATAATGACTATTTTGAAAAGTATTTTTTTATTATTTCTAATCAATATTATTTTTTGATGTTTTATACACATATATATTTGATGTTCTAGTTTCTAGAAAAACGACAATGGTAACTATTGAAATTAAACATAAGGAATAAATAAGCTCCTAAGACACCTGCCTGGGCCAAAAATGCGCATTAAAAAAAATTGGCAGTTAATGGATTAAGGAGAAAAGAGAGATAGAAAGAGAGAGAGAGAGAGAGAGAGAGAGAAAGAGAGCAATAAAAAACAGGAATTAAGAAAACAGTTGATGACGATTGACATTACATTTAAATTTTTGTAGGTCAAAGTTTATTGTGAAAGATAGAATCGGGAAGAGAGTTCCACAAGCGAGAAGTGCGATAGAAGAAACTGTTTGCATAGAACTTATGGTTACATCAAGCCATTCTAACTCTAAAATTATGAGACCTTGCCGCCAATCAAGTACTGCGCTTAAATTCATAATGTCCCGCTATCATAGGGGAGAGTTCATCAGAACATCTACAATGAAAGTGTTTATAGAAGAGGTCGGCAATCCTTTGGAGGAAGCAGTCCAGAAAGCTATGCAGTGTCTCGGAGGAGGGCCATGATATCAAATGTAATAAATTGTTCTTCAGACTATTCCGCGCAGAAAACTCTTTTGGCCTGGAGGTTTAGAGAAAAAAAAAACGACGAAGTTAATGCTATATTTTTGAAACAGGGTTCCTTATTTTACTGCAGGAATAACAGGATAACAACTAACACAATCAATAAAAAATGCAAATTCTCTACGACAAGCGAAATATAGTTAGAAATGGTAAATTATTTAAAGAGACACTAATTTTTGCTTATTGTTTGATAGCTTCACCACATGAAGGAGCATTAATAGGATTTTATATTTTCCGTTTGGCATAACGTATTTCTTGTAGAAGTCAAAAGTAGATTCGGAATTAAATTTTGATTTAAAAAAAATTCGTCGTATTGTAAATCAATTAACTCCAATTGATATTTTTTTCCTACCACTTGCTCCACAAATGAATGAGATAATTAGTGTCCAGGTGTTAAGCTGGCGGGCCGGAAAAAATTATTACATGGGCTGGATGTAACCCGGCGGCCGGAAGTTTCCAAAACCTGGTTTATAGGGGGGAAAAAACACAGGGAAACTACATAACGGCGGTGGAAAAGTGACTAAAGCCGAGATGCCAGGTCAGGACCAATAACATTACAGAATATTCTTTGGAATTCATCAAGAATCTCTAAATATATTGCAGGAGCATCAGACAAGATGTGGCAGTAATATTCAAAGCAAAAACGAATGGTAGACTTATAAATATGTCCGATAGATTCTGATATGTTCCGGAAAGGGATATCTATTGATCGAAGTAGCTAAGTGGTTTTGACTGGTACTCGTCGTAGTCGCAGGTAATAGGTGTAGACCAATAGGATAGCCAATGGTGTAGTCCAATGGGCGTCGTCATAGACTTAAACTCTGTCGTACCTACACGTCCGTCTGTATTTATGACGGACACCAGCCAATCATATTCCAGTGAGGGGGAACTCAGGTGTATGCATATTCTATTATATCAGATTCTGACGAGAAAAATTGTCTACTACGACACAGTGAACCAATTTTCCTAGTAGACCTAAGAATTGATTCACTATAATCTTTCCACTTCATGTCAGCGGAAAAACGTTAATCCGAGAAGTCGCAATGAATCACTTTCCTGGAGGTCAGCATCAGTCATACTAATGGAAGGCAGAAACGGGTATCTCAGATGACAGAGAGAGAGAGTTTGTTTTCGTTTTGTTTTCGAGTCGTTAAAATTTTAAAAAAGCTGTTCCTTGCCCCAGTTAACAGCAGATTATGGGCCCTTCTTTAGATCAGCTGCTATCTTTTCATACCATAGCATCATTTTTGTCGAGAAAAGAGTCTATTAATCATGAAGAACTTTAACCTGATATTTAGTATTACTTTGTAACGAATTCTGAAGAATTTTATACCCAAGGGATCAACAATTTGTCAACCTATGATATCGATAATTAAAGGTAATATTATATTGATTAAATATATCAATTAAGCTCAAAGAAGGATTCGTTTCTTTTCCATATCCAAATGCAACATGACTTTCTTTCTACCTGAACAAAAAGATAAAGATTTCAAGAGAATATTAATTTTGAATTTCTTGCATATTCGTAAATGTTCTGACTTAATATTGTTTCTCTCCTCCCTTATACAATATGACAGTCGAACTATTGAAGATTATTTTCATCCTCCCTTTTCTGCGCCCTTTTTCTACCTACCTTTCTTTTTGATTTCGAGGATAGAGTCTATAAAATGAGAGTTTAACAAGTATTTTCGTAAGGAGCCAGTTTATAAAGAACTAGCAGTAGAGCCCGGTGTTGCCCGGGGATATAACAGTAAGAGATAGATCAAGTATCGACCATCATAAAGACTGAAAAATAAAATTGACAAAGATTATTGTTTAATGTTGACAGGACACGCATGTCTTAATTAGATTTTTTTTTTTTTTTTTTTTGAATTGGTCAAACCCAAACTCAAACAAAAACATTGTTTTCAATCGTTATGAGTCTCCCGATTGAATTTTATTATAAATAATTGTCTTGTAAATGGAATTTTTAAAGCATTCTGAATGTTAAAAAATAAAAAAAAAAAGTGTGCAAGAGAATAAGAAACACTACCTGCCAAAAAAAAAAAAAAAAAAAAAAGTGAAATTTTGTTTTATCGGCTGAAAAATATAGGAAATCCGCTCCCATATTTAAAGGAACCCACCCACATACAAACCGATGTGAGTTGTCCCCCTTCCATTTTCATGATGCCGCTTAATCGTGTTTTCAAATTGATTTTGTGCAAAAACAATTATTTTTTTTCATTTTTGGCGCTGTTAGAACCACCACAAGGTAATTTTATCTAGTTCTGTGAAGTTTTGTTGAAATCGGTTGAAAAATGTAGGAAATCCTATCCAATATATAAACGTCACAGACACACACACACACACACACACACACAATCTGCGTTTTATAATAAGTAAGATTAACAATGCCTTTCATATTCACCTATTTTGCGGAGGGCGATAGGCCGGATATAAACTGTCTGTTTAATCAGTTGGTTTGGTCAGCTATTTAATCAAAATCCTAATTACTGTGTATATATTACGTCCTCGTGAAACTTAAATGTTTCTGATTTTTTAAAACACCCGACTCTATCGTGTAACTGTTTTGTAAAGTCTTTTAGGGAAAATTAAATTATCACCCTTAAATCTCACATTCTGTCGAACATTCTTTTCGTCATTTTCTTTCCTCATACGAATTCTACAATCATTTTTATCGTGTGTTCTTTTACATTTCTTCTCATAACTCGTCCGAATTAAAATGTTATAGGTATTTTTCTGAACGGTCTTGATTTACATTAATTTCGTGTTCGTACTAGAGTTAATCACTTGGCTGAAACGCCATATTTTTTCTTGCACGATTTTGTTTTACGTTCATGTTGTGCTCGTACTACAGTCGATCACGTGGCTGAAAAGCTATTTTTTTTCTTGCATGGTTTTGTTTTACGTTCATGTTGTGTTCGTACTTGAATAAATCATGTGGCTGAAATGCCATCTTTTTTCTTTCTCTTTTTTTTACGTTCATGTTGTGTTCGTTCTTGAGTAGATCACGTGGCTGAAACGCCATCTTTTTTCTTTCTCTTTTTTTTACGTTCATGTTGTGTTCGTACTTGAGTAAATCACGTGGCTGAAAAGCTATCTTTTTTCTTTCTCTTTTTTTTACGTTCATGTTGTGTTCGTTCTTGAGTAGATCACGTGGCTGAAACGCCATCTTTTTTCTTTCTCTTTTTTTTACGTTCATGTTGTGTTCGTACTTGAGTAAATCACGTGGCTGAAAAGCTATCTTTTTTTTTTTCTTTTTTACGTTCATGTTGTGTTCGTTCTTGAGTAGATCACGTGGCTGAAACGCCATCTTTTTTCTTTCTCTTTTTTTTACGTTCATGTTGTGTTCGTACTTGAGTAAATCACGTGGCTGAAACGCCATCTTTTTTCTTTCTCTTTTTTTTACGTTCATGTTGTGTCCGTTCTTGAGTAGATCACGTGGCTGAAACGCCATCTTTTTTCTTTCTCTTTTTTTTACGTTCATGTTGTGTTCGTACTTGAGTAAATCACGTGGCTGAAACGCCATCTTTTTTCTTTCTCTTTTTTACGTTCATGTTGTGTTCGTACTTGAGTAGATCTCGTGGCTGAAACGCCATCTTTTTTCTTTCTCGTTTTTTTTTTTACGTTCCTGTTGTGTTCGTACTAGCGTAGATAACTTGGCTGAAACGCCATCTTTATTCTTACGCGGTCTTGATCTACATACATGACTTGTTCGTACGGCAGCAGATCATTTGGCTGAAACACTTGGCTTTTTTTTACTGCACGGGCTTGATTTACGTTCATGTTCTGTTCGTACGGCAGTAGATCACTTGGCTGAGTCGCCATCTTTTCTCCCGCAACAATGTTTCTATCGATTATCTTAGATTCATTCTCGTGTATCGGCTACGAATATTTTAAATGTCGCAATTGACTATAAATCGTTTTTATTCGTATCACAACGTTGAATCTGTTCTTACACGTGCAGATGTGACCGGCAAGAGGAAAAAAGTGTTATTCTGGCTTGAGTTCCGGCGAAAAAAATACTAAACAACAAACATTTGGTCTCTTTGCTTCCCTCTTGCAAGTCCTAAGACTCTATCTGCTTATCGAATCATGAAAAAAATCTTCCCCTTTCAAAGCCTATGCTATTTCAATTCAGGACGTATGTCAGGGCTAAAAGTGACGATTGTCATCAGTAAGATGTCTTTTACTTGACGTCAAAGCACTTCAATATTTAAATTAACATTTCCTTAAGATGCATTGAGATACGTTTTTCGTTTCGATTTATTGAAAATAAATATAGAAAAGGGATGAAGTAAATGAAAAAAAAAGATTTTTTTCGAAATAAGGTAAAAAGGCTTCAAACTTCTCGAAGACAAAAGGAAAAGGACATGTGTTTTTAACTATGTGGATAAGTACAGAGTTGCATGTTGTATTGGGAAAAAAGTCGTGCTATTCTTGTCAATTTCATGTCATCTTTTGGAAACCAGAAGTCTCGTTTGTGCATTGGAGCAAAAGAAAAGATGTAATAATATTATATTTTTAAGCTTTGTTTTTTGTTTAGCATCAGAAATCAAAACTGTTTGCCAGTTTGTAAGGCATTGATTTTTACAAATAGAAAAATATCAAAGAAAGAAATACGTTATTTGCTTATGAGAGCAGAAACTAACAACCAGAGCCGACAGTCAATTTTTCAAGTTACTTAGAGGAACGCAAACAATTTAATCGTTAATTGGAAGCCAAGATACCATAAAAAGTATTGGTTCTGTAACTATTCAACTTCTCTAGTTTTTCTTTCAATGCAGTAGACTTCATGAACAGGTGACCTGACTTTCAAAGATGGTGGTTCTTTAAATAACTTCTTCTGTTATGAACCATATCCCTTTAAAACGTGGGCGATCATGGCTCTCCACAACTTCCTATCCTTCGTAGCTCTAAGCAATCTTTGTCTCCTTAATAACCATTCTCTTTTCTGCCATCCATTTACAAAAAACAATTAAGTAGGTTATTGTGGCTCTCCACAGTTTCCTATTCTTTGTAGCTGTATGTTTGTCTCCTTAGTATCCATCCCATTCCCTGTTCTGTCATCCATAAGTTTGTTACAGAGGTGACCATAGCTCTCCACAACTTCCTATCCTTTGGTCTTAGCAATGTTTTTCTCCTTATTATTCTTACTATTTCCTGTTCTGCCATTCATTTACATAAGCTTGTTAGATAGGTGATTATGACCCTCCACAACTTCCTATCATTTGTAACTCTAAGTAATTTTTGTCTCCCTACTCCTCCTCCCATTCCCTGTTCTGTTATCCATTTATACAAGTCAGTTAGGTAGGTGATAATAGCTCTCCACAACTTCCTATCTTTTAAATGTAATATTTGTCTCCTTACTATCCTTCCCACTCCCTGTTCTGCAATCAATGTACAAAAGCCAGTTAGATAGTGATCAAGGCTCTCCACAACTTCCTATCTTATGTAGCTGTAAGTAATGTTTGTCGTCTTACCATCCTTCCCATTCATTGTTCTGCCGTCCATTTCCAAAAGCTACATTGGCAGATGAATATGACTCTCCACAACTTCCTCTTCTCTGGATCAGTAAGTAATGTTTGTCTCCTTATCATCCCATTCCCCGTTTTGCCATGCATTTACACAATTTTTATAATTAGGTAACTCACTGTTTCCCTCTGCACCTCTTCAATATATTTTGTGAGTGTCAAATTTTCCAAGAAATTTTAACTTATCATGTGTCCCGGAAAGTCAAACTATTTCTTTTTTATTTTAAGTATAAATGTCTTGTTTGTTTTTATTATACTTAAAACTTCCTCGTTGGTCACATGTTCAGTTCATGGTATTCTTAGCATCCTTCAGTAGAAACACAACTCTGTTGCCTGTGAGGAAATTCACCAGCATTCAATGACATATCGGAGAATTGATTATAATTAAATCAGACTCCAAGATCCCATTAGAATTTATAGAAAATTTCCTGGTCATAGATCTATTCGTCCTTGAGATAAGAAATGAGAGAGAGTGAGGGAGAGAAAGAGAGAAAGAAAAAAGAAAGAAAGAAAGAGAGAAAAAGAGAAAGAGAGAGAGAAAGAAAGAAAGAAAGAAAGAAAGAAAAAAAGAAAGAGTGAAATAGAGATAAAGAGAAAGAGAAAAAGAGAAAAAAGTGAGAAAGAGAGAAAGAGAAAGAAAGAAAGAAAGAAAGAAAGAAAGAGAGAGATAAAGAGAAAAAGAAAGAGAGAAAAGAGAGAGAGAGAAAGGGGGAGAAAAAAGAGAAAGTGATAGAGCGAGAAAAAGGTAGAGAAAGTGAGAGAAAGTAAGAGAGAAAGAGAGAGGTAGAAAGAGAAAAAGAGAGAAAGAGATAGAGAAATAGAGAAAGAGAGAAAGAAAGAGAGATAAAGAGAAAAAGAATGAGAGAAAAGAGAGAAAAAGAGAGCGAGAGAAAGGGAGAGAAAGTGAGAGAAAAAGAGAGAGAAAGAGAGAGAGAAAGAAACAGAAAGAGAGAGAGAAAGAGAGAGGGAGAAAGAGAGAGAAAAAGAAAGAGATAGAGAGAGAAAGAGGGAGGGAAAGAGAAAGAGAAAGAAAGAGAGAAAGAGAAAGAAAGAGAGAGAGAGAGAAAGAGAGAGAGAGAGAAATAGAGAATTTTTCATAAATTATCGTTCTCGCACTGAAATGAGTTTTTTTTGCGAGAGAATGCATGTTTTAAAAGACACATTCCAAAATTCTAGGGCAAGGTGTCGTGTGATACTGCCTAAAGTGTATGCAAGTAGAAGGATTTGAGATTTTCTGGTCCTAATCAAAGAAAATGAACTTGACCCATAAAAACTATGTGTTTTCTACATCGTCACCTTGCAGTTCAACACATTTGGCTCATCTTTATTGAAGTTTCTTTAAATCTGCCTCTTGCATAAAAAAAGAAAGAAAAAACTCTTTAATATTTAGTCTTCGGAATAGTGATTCAGGTCAATAGGTCGAGCCTAGACCATTTCAGCACAACCTCGTATCAATTAATGTATTAGCATATGGTAAGTGGAGGGCCGATATTGTCTGGCTTAAATGGAAAGAAGCTACATAAGTTTAACCCAGATTTTAACCTTAACACCCCAAGTTGGGGTATAAGAAAGATGAAGTGAAACTGAAGAGAGGCAGGGAAAAAGAAGTTTTATAAAACAAAATTATTAATTATATAAGAAAAAAAAATTGTTACCCTTCAAAACTACCAAAATATTCTTACAAATAAAGTATAATATGATTAATAATAAATCGTTTTTAGAAAGTTTATTTTAAGTAAAAATGTTTAAGAAATAATTAAAAATAGAAAAATTATATTAACCATTTATAAATTTATTAAGTATACCGACCATTCCCAGAATATATATATATATATATATATATATATATATATATATATGACAGCAAGCAGAAATATTTCTCCTCCCGATGATGGCCATTTCGGTCGAAACTAGTCGAGGAATCTAAATGGAATAATAATAATAAAAAAACGAAAGAATATTAATCTACAACCCAGTGTGTCTAATGATTTTAATTTTTAATTTTCTTATTGTTCAATATATATATATATATATATATATATATATATATATAAGCCTTTTTAAAAAATTAAAATGATAAAGAAAACGTAAACAAAGAGAAAGGAGTTCATAAAGTTGTGGAAGATTATAAAACAGAATTGATATAGAGAAGGTAGATAGATGTAACTATAATATGTATAAAATTAGAAGGGTTAGATAAGTAAATATTAAAAAGTATTATAAAAAGTATTATAGAAGTTTAAACCTGCTCCTGTGACGACACTTTGAAACTAATTCATTCCTTTGATTTAATAGTTTACTTTGATTATTAAATTTTATTATTCTAATTTTCACTTTTAAACCTAGGTCACACATATTCCTAAGACTATTTTTTTTTAAGCATTTCACCCCAAGCAAGGCGGGAAGCCACTAGGACACAAGGGGTTACAGAAAATTTAGAGCAAGATCAGATAGGAGTGATAGAAGAAAGGATGAGGAGAAGGATAGTGGATAGATCAAGGCAACTGGAGATGTCGATTGACATTACAATTAAATAGCTGGAGATTATAGCTCTCAGGGAAACTGGAATAAGGAAGGGAGTTCCACAGGCGAGAGGTGCGAGACATGAAGCTATTGGAGTAGAAGAGACGGCTACATTTAGGAGTTTCGACAGTGAAGGGGTGAGAGCGGGATGCCACCCTCGTAGGGCGCTTGAACTCATGACGTCTAGGAGTATAAGCGAAACCTATAATTTTCCAGTCAATCTGAGGGGTCAGACCTTTCTCCCTCAATTCCCAAATGTTTTTGGAAAGACCTGTCTAATATTTTAATTAACACTCTTTTACCAACTCAAAATTAAAATATCAAGCAGCAAACTATTATATAATAACATTTAAAGTATTAAGAACCAGGAAACTTTCTTTAGAAATAATGATTACAATACTTATGATTTATTGCAAACATTTTTAAGGGCAGAATCCAGAATCATTATATTGATCATTCATTTTTTATTGAAAATTATGTTGGCGTTAGTATGCGCTCTCTGTGTGCTTTCTATTTCCCACATCATGTTTTAAAGCTAAATGACCGTTCACCTTTTCGCTATTCTTTGTTCTAAAGGAAATAGTTGCACATGTGCTCGCATTTAATTCTGTTAACATATAAAAATTAAGTCGTGTGTGTGTGTGTTTGCCTAACCTGTGAATGTGTTAAGTAATCATTGGCATGTGATGCTAATGTTGATAGCATGTAATTAAAAAGTAACACTCTAAAATGTTCCTGAATCTTCTTCGCAGTTTCACCTTTGACAAACGTTAAAAGACGAAACAAAGAAAAGCTGTGGAAAGACATCGACACAATAACATAAGAATCATTTACTCAATCAACATATGTACCTTTTCTTGATGTGTGCTCAGAAGAACGTAATTCATGTTTTCCATAACTTTATGCGACTTCACAAATAAATGTATACGTTCAAATATATCTGCGTTACTTATTTAAAAATGCCGGCGTATTACATCATATACAGGGAAATGCATGCCAACAAAGTACGGATATATCTAAGTGTAAATTCTTGTACTTGGCTATATGCGTGCGTCAGCGTGTTTGTCGGATAAATAGTTTATAGACATGTACATGTGGGTGCACGCATGCGTATGTGTGACGTCCAACATCTGCCTGAACACTTGGTATTTTCTGCCATTTCTGACCGGAATAGCTTCTGACAAAAATTAAAAAAAAAAAAAAATAAATAAATAAAAACGCCCAAAAGGGGATTTAAATCATCTGCTGCTCACGGCAATTTCAAAACTCCTGTTTACTCAGCAATCATGAAAAATATAATAACGATGATAAGACAAAAATATGATGTAAGATGGCCGCTGAGAAAGAGAAAATGAAGAGAAACGATGGGAAAAGAAAGATGGTGATATAAGAGATTAGAGAGAAAGCAGGATAAAAAAAAAAAATAAATGGAAGAGAATAAGAGTTGGAATTAAGTTTAGAACGCAGACGATACGACGTGCGGGAAAGGAAGGAACAATTAAAGAAAGAAGACAAAGAAGAAACAAAAAGACCGATAGAAGAAAAAAAAATAGAGGGACAAGAAGACTTTAGGCAATTGGTAAGAAACGTCTGCTAAAAGTAGAAAAAGAAGAAGTGAAAATAAAGAAGTAGATTCAAATGACACATGGAAAGAAAAACATAGAAGAACGACGGCTGAATGATGTGAGAGTCTGAAATAAAATAAAAGAAACGTATGTAGGAAAAAGCAATTTGGAATATATGTAAGCAGAGGGTGAGAGAGACAGAGAGAGAGAGAGAGTCGTAGAGGAAGAAAGAAGTCTTTTTTTAATAATTTCACCCGGAGCAAGGCAATAATGCCACTAAGACGCAAGAGCTTACTGAGAGTAAAGGAAAGTGAGAAAACGTTATTGAGGAGAAAGGACAATAAAAAGAACAGGATTCAAAAAGACAGAATATGAAGATTAACATTGCATTTAAATTTTTGTAGACTGTAGTTAGCAGGAAAATAGGGAACTAGAAGAGAGTTCCATAGGCGTTAAATGCTAGTGAAGAAACTAATAACATAGAACTTAGGGTTACAACTAAACATTTCAATAGTAAAATGATAAGGCCTAGTTACTAATCTAGTATGAAGCTTAAATTAATTTCAATCGTGGTGCCAAAGAGGAAAGCTCATTAGAACAATAAAAAAAGACACTGTTATACCCTTTGTGGTGATATTTTGAAGCGTTTCTGTTTAATGAAGAGTTTTGCCCTATACCAGGCTCAAGAGCCACTCGAGGTAGAAGGTCATAGAGGAAGAGGGACAGTTTATGTGGATATATGGAGAAAGTAATGGTTAGCCCTAGACTTGAACAGGTTATGATTGCAGTGATCGGGGAGCATCCTCTTGGGAGTCAGTTCCACAAAACAGCAGTTCGTAGGAAGGAGGTACTCGAATGGAACTTACATCCCACTAATGGGATACAAAGTGAATGAGGGTAGTTCGCTGCAATATGCGTGACATGGCGGGTCTTTACCGTGATTGTTAGAATTGTTGGAATTGTAGTTCGTCTGAACACTTTCTATAGAAATACCAATAGAGCGGCGAGAGGCAAGCGACGGGGATTGTAGGGTAGAAAATAATTAATCACCCACAAGGACGCGAAAACAGTACTCCATTTTCGGTATTTTCTGTTTTTTTTTCTAACTTTACATATTATTTACGAAGTTTTAGGGAAAAGCTCTCGATCTGTCCAAGATGGGATTCAAAAATCTGACGTTTGGTTCCATCATCATATAAATGAATCCCTTGTATCTTAAAGAAATAAGCCGTCATCATACACCACAGACTGGCGCCGCGAAATCTCAAATAATACAAAGCACTTCACTTGAAGACTTCCAACACCAGCAACAACAATTAAGTATATCACATATAACTAGAAGGCAAAATAATATGGTGAAGGTGTGAACTTTCCACAGCAACAAAAACAAAAGGTTAGGAGGGAAACTCTAATCAGTACTTGAAGGAGCTATAACAGTTAGTGGACACGAGACCTGAAAAACTGTTTTAAAGAATATTTTATAAATTTTAACCGAAGGTAATTTTATTTGTTCGGTCAATGAATGTCGAAGGTTTTCTGCTTGGAAACGGTTAATCTTACATTCATCATCAACATCAGATTTGCTAGGAGTAAGATGAGCCGAGAAAGGAAAAGAAAGGAAGAAAATATGCAAATGAAAGCAAGAAAAGAAATAACGGAAAAATCAGGAGAGATGAAGAAAGAAAGAAAGAAAGAAAGAAAGAAAGAAAGAAAGAAAGAAAGAAAGAAAGAAAGAGGAAGATTAAAAGAATCAGGCAAACAAATAAAGAAAGAAAATCAAGAGAGGTAGAGAGGAAAAGAAAGAAAGAAAGAAAGAAAGAAAGAAAGAAAGAAAGAAAGAAAGAAAGAAAGAAAGAAAAGAAAATCAAGAGAGGCAGAGAGGAAAAGAAAGGAAGAAAGAACATATGCAAGTATAAGCGATGAAAGAACGTAAAAATCAGGAAACGAGAAGAAAGAAAGGAAGGAAGAAAGAAAGAAAGGGGAAGATTAAAAGAATCAAGCAAACAAATAAAGAAAGAAAATCAAGTGAGGTAGAGAGGAAAAGAAAGAAAGAAAAAAGAAAGAAAGAAAAAAGAAAGAAAGTCGCAATTCTTCTAAGAAGACAGGGTTGCTAACCATTACACAACGTCAAGGAACCTCCATCCCTCCCCATATCTGTCATTCCATAATAATAATAAACGAATACATCATACATTTAACAAAAATTATGATTGTGTTTTGTAAGAACGCATATGGAGAAGGAGAATACATTTATTCTACACAATGACACTGCTTACGGCCATATCACGTTGAAACACCTGTTCACATACGGTCACTAGATGAATGGCCACTTGGCAATAAAAGGTGCTGTAAGCTTGGATGTGCGGATGGTGTAATGGTTAACGACGCTGAATTGAAAATCGGAGAGCCGAGTTCCAATTCCAGTCAGGTCCGTTATATTCACTTACGCGCAAATACCGTTGAGAAAGGCATGAATCCACCACCTCCCCCAGCTATAGGTTAATTAGTAGGACATGTTGCAGCAAAATTAGTATTATCTAAAAAACATTCTTACAATTTATAACTGTTTTCTGGCTTTAAACAACCTGCAAAAGGTTGGTAAGCTGTAAAAAAACAAATCAATTTGCACAATGACTTAAACACAAGTGCGTGCATACTGAAGAATTCGTTAAAAATAATAGTAAAAAAAGTAAGTAAATTGCAAATAACATTGCAACCTATTTGGTTAGTCAATAAATGAGATATAGTATATTATAAAATGGACCAAGTCCGACAATTATTTTTGTTTATACGTTATTTTTATGCATACAAATATTTAAGTAAATGTTCTGTTTATAATAAACAGTATTAATTACTTTTACCGGTCTGAATGCCCGAGAAATTTCATAGAAAATATGTGTCCTCAGACAGGAATCGAACCTGTATTCTACACGGAATCGTCATATAGGCTGGCGTGCTATGCCATGGGAAATTTGTTGTTTAAATACGGTAATTAATTCGCTTCTTCTGTAGCGAAATGGTGTAATACATTAGGCTATATGACGGTTCTAGGGCAGGATACAGGTTCGATTCCCGTCGGAGGATATATTTTCTATGAAATTTCTCTGGCATTCAGGCCCGTAAATGTTGTCAATACTGTTTATTATCAACAGAGCATTTACTTAAATAGTTATATCTATGAAGATATAGTATGATATAATTATTTAATAGTTATCTCCCTTGCTTTTTCTTACCATTGAGTGCGGATGCAGACCCCACGCTGTTATCATACTCTCTAAAATTACTCAGATTTTCATTTTTTACATTTTGTAAGTTAGTGTAATTCAATACCACTGCATATACTGAACCATTTCGGCATCCTTGAAATAACTTTTTTTTCCAGTTGAATATAAATGAAACCACACAATATTATTCAGATGTAAATTGCTTGGGTCTTTTTTTTGCATTCTTTAAGTAATCGTATCTTAAGAGAACCTTAATTCAATTGCCTACTTAGAGGTGACACGAAGATGTACAAAATCAGCCTTTTATTATTATATAGATAGTAAACGTTGGCGAAAGAAATAGAATTTAAAAAAATTCAGAAGAATTATGGAAGGCGAGGAATTAAAAAGATATAAATTCCCCACACACGCATTTGGTAAAGCAAATTATAGAAATGAATGAAAACTTTTTCTACAGATTTCGTACTTCACGTGAGACAAATGAAACTGTAATAAAAGACCTGGAATATCAGAAGTAGCGATGGGAATCATGATATGAAGAAAAGTGGAAATTATGAGAGCGAGAGAAGGAATAATGCTTATAGAATCAAGTTCAATTGAAAGGAAGATGAAGTGGGCATAGTTTATAAAAAGAACTGATTACTGTTGGCTTTACGAAGGACAACTGATAAGTTCTTAGTCCAACCAATTTTCCAGATTAATCTTATTCATAAAGAGATCCAAAGATGAAGAAGGCAAAAGCACGAATCTTAAAGAAAGAAAAAGTGAATCGGCAACAACAACTTATTTGGATTTTATAAAGAATCTTTAAACACGTAGCAGAAGCACCAGGCAATAGTGAATGCATTGACGAATCCTGGACTTATAAATGTGCCTGGTCGAT
Source organism: Acanthosepion pharaonis (assembly GCA_903632075.3). NCBI lineage: Eukaryota > Metazoa > Mollusca > Cephalopoda > Sepiida > Sepiidae > Acanthosepion > Acanthosepion pharaonis. Next base: position 1,551,854 of record CAHIKZ030001090.1, on the reverse strand, counting down.
TTGGGCGTGAAAAATTATCTTGTATGACAGTGAAATAACTGTCCTAGCAGCAGACCTAGCAATTAATTCAATATAATATTTCTACTTCATGTCAGTGGTAAACGCTAACCAGAAAAGTTGCAAGGAATCAATTTCCTGGAGGTTAGCATCAGTTATGCTGATGGAAGAGTTCTCTCAGATGATTAAAATAGAGCAGTTTTGTTTTGAAGGTGTTAATATTTACAAGCCATTTCTTGCCCCAGTTACCAACAGATTGGAGGTCATTTTTCAGATCAGCTGCAAATTGGACCTTATCGAACCGATCAGACTTATCCATTATGGCAGGAGTAAATAGTTGTGTCATCTGCATAGATTCCGATGTGATAACTGATGACATCAGAAAGATCGTTGATGAAAATTAGGATCAACGTAGGTCAGAGTATAGAGCCCTGAGGAATACTGCATTAATGCAAAAAGATCTAGAAGAGTGGCCATTTAAGATAATTGCCATTATCTGTCTATATTTCTGAGATGAGGTATTATATAGACAGATACTGAAGAAGGCCGGAACGTACAACAGCCGAAACGTTTTAATAAATATGACAACAAAGATGAGGACATTAGTCAGAATAATGTAAATAGTGTATATAATACTTCATCTCAGAAATATAGACAGATACTGAAAGGCCGAAACGTTGTAATAAATATGGCGACAAAGATGAGGACAACAGTTCGAATAATGTAAATAGTGTACATAATACCTCAACTCAGAAATATAGGCAGATAGTGAAAGGCCGAAACGTTGTAATAAATATAGCGACAAAGATGAGGACAATAGTCCGAATAATGTAAATAGTGTACATAATACCTCATCTCCGATATATAGACAGATACTGAAGGGCCGAAACGTTGTAATAAATATGGCGACAAAGATGAGGACAATAGTCCAAATAATGTAAATAGTATAACTATCATTACACTCTTTGATAAGAAAGATTGAATTAGATCAAACATTAGTCCAAAAATGCTATAATCTTTCATCTTGTGAAGAAAACCAGTGTGGCAGATCCTGACAAATAGCTTCGAGATATCTAATGCAACAACCCGCACTTCAACATTCTTATCAAAGATAGACTCTTTCAGCAATAATACATCGCAGTTGACCTGGAGAAGCGAAATCTATATTATTTATCTGAAAATTTAACGAATTCAGAGTTGATTAAAACCTCTTGTACTTTACCAAAAAAGATACAGAAAGCCGATAGAAGAATCAGACGGTTCGCCTGAGTTCCTAAAGAGGATTTCCAACAAACGGGTAAGCAAGAAGATGCAAGTCAGTTCTTTAATAGTCACGCCAAAACAACAAATATGTTTGTAAATATAAGTAAATATATTAGGTGAAATTCGCCCACGTTTTCTTCAGCGTACAAATTAATCTTCCTGTGGTTTGTTCGTAAGTCGCAGAGCGTTTATTTCACTTAACACAAAAGTGGCAAATCTTGGGAGATACTGCTTGAAGGCGTTTATCCTTGCTAGCTTGAAAATGGTCTCTTGCGTAAATAGAATAAATTGCTGCACTGAAATTCGTGATTTGTTTTTGTTCTGCGATAAGCGGGCAAAAGTTCTTCTAGAAAAATAACAAAATATAACGCGCTGAATACATATATATATATATATATATATATATATATATATATATATATATATATATATATATATATATATATATATATATATATATATATATTTGGGTTTTTGTTTTTTGTAATACGTGGATGATTATCGCCACGGAATTTGTGAGTAGTGACGCTATATCGAGTCTAGTCTGTTGCTTCTTCGTCACCGAGGTGCGTTGGTTCTGTGGTATGACGCTTGCGTTGAATCGTGACGGTCCGAGTTCGATTCTCGGTAGGGGATGGGCACTGCTGATAAATCCTACCTTTACCAGTGCTTTCTGTTGACGATTCATCTAAACTCGATGAATTGCTAAAATGATTATTTTAATCTCTCAGAATTGTGTGTGTTTTTTTTTTTATTTTATTTATTTATTTATATATATATATATATATATATATATATATATATATATATATATATATATATATATCCGACAGTATGAAGAAAAAATATACTGAAAAAACAAACAAAAATCCTAATATGCGATTATGCTGTTTAATGTCAACGTCGGACGTTTCGGTCTAATAGACCATCTTCAGGACATATTCATAATTAACATAGACCATATACAATTCAACATGAAAAAGACGATGGACATAAAAGCAATACTAATCCAAACAGATAACTGAAATCTTTTATAAGATCAGCGTTCCGTTTAAATATGATCACGTCGTCTTTTTCATGTTGAATTGTATATGGTCTATGTTAATTATGTTTTATGAATATGTCCTGAAGATGGTCTATTAGACCGAAACGTTTGACGTTGACATTAAACATTAAAACAGCATAATCGCATATTAGGATTTTTGTTTGTGTTTTCAGTATATTTTTCTTCATATATATATATATATATATATTCGAGCATGTTTGGGTGTATAATCTGGAGATATCATGTCTATTCATTTTTATTTTAATCCTCTCGAATTCTCGGATCAACTTCTTAATACCGATATTAAATTCAGTAAGAAAGGCATCGTAGTCTTTATTTTTTTATTTCTTTCATTTTCTCAAGTGCTTCCAATCACATCTTCAGGGGTGAATTGCTAAGACAAAAAAAAATGCATGTAATTGATAGTTGGGAATTGCTCAGTGGATAAAAGCGTTGGTTGGATCCAGTGACTTTAACCAAATAGTTGTGAGTTCAATACCTGTCTGCTGCTGTGGTAAGCAAAATCTTAGAGAGTTGAGCTAAATGGAGATAACTGAGTCCACTGGAAGAGGCATGGCACGTAGAAATAGAGCAATCTACCCCGGTGGACGAAATATAGGGTTCAGTTCGAAATTACAATCATCTGAAGAATGCCGGAGTGTAAAACGGCCGAAACGTCGTGAATCTGGCAACAACAGACCGAACAATGAAAATAGGGTAAATAATTAATCAATATCAGAAATACAGAGAGATAAAGAAGACGATAATACATACATACATCTATATATATATATATATATATATTATATCTGTCACATCTGGTCTTGTGCTTCTACTTTGTATTTAGAGATTATTGATAAAATACAAAGAAGAATCTGTAATGTTATCGGTTCTAGCCTGGCATCTCGGCTTCAGTCACTTTCCCAACGCCGTAATTTAACTCACTGTGTCTTTTCCATAAATACTTACATGGCAATTGTTCTGATGAATTTTTCTCTATGCCACCTAGACTTCATGAATTTAAGTGCTGAAAGTTTCTTCTCGCTTGTGGAAACCTCTTCCGGATTCAACTTTAATCTTCAAAAATTTAAACGCAATGTCATTTACAATCGCCTGATGAGATGCATTGATACGCATCGAAACACGACTACAATTGTGTTGCGATTTTGGTATGTTTTCGATGTAATATCCTAAAATAAAGAATATTGCTCTACTTTGTATTGAGCCATCTTTTAAATTAAATATTACGAACATTGTAATTGTACTCTATTCGCTTTTACCTGTATATATATATATATATATATATATATATATATATATATATATAGATGGATAGATGAGTTTGTGACCCTTTAGCGATCGTCAGACAAATTCTATTATATATATATATATATATATATATATATATATATATATATATATATATATATATATAAAATGAACGACAATTATTTTAAGACTTTTTATGTTTATACGTTCTTTTATAGATACAAATATTTAAGTAATTTCTCGAACATTCAGGCCAATAAATGTTGTTAATACTGTTTATGATAAATAGAGCATTTACTTAAGTATTTGTATCTATAAAAGATCGTATAAATATATATATATATATATATATATATATATATATATATATATATATATATATATATATATATATATATATATATATAATAATATTTTTGTTTAAAAAATATGATTATTTAATATAATATAAGCTCTACTTCTGTATGGAGCACCGTCTTCTTAAAATAAAAACAAAAAATACTAAGGAACCCCGGATTATGCACCCAACGTGTTCTTTTCTATTTTCTGCATACCTACCTATATATATATATATATATATATATATATATATATATATATATATATATATATATATGTCTGTGTGTGTGTGTGTGTGTGTGAACTCTTCCGTTGATTTCAACGTATGAATGATTAATAATTGAATTCCCAGGAATAAACTGCCAGACTACCTGCACATATGGTTCGATTAGAGCGGCGATCAGTTTCAGCTTTTAGATATTTAGAAATAATAATTTTAATCAGTGCGAAATTCATCAGGGCTTCATTCAACAGACACAAAGGAACAATTCTGTTAAACTAAGAATGACTTCCTATTAAAATTATTTTTTCAATTGTAGAATATATAAGTGGAAAATAAATAACATTTCTTTTTGACAAATTCCTTTTGATTTTCTTTAAATACTTGAGCAATTAGTCACAAGAACGGCGAGAAAGCTCCGAACAAATGCGATAGTTATACATCTGCGTAATCTCGTCACGTGGTCAGTGAACAGAAGAAAATGCAAAATAAACAACATGGCCAATGCACGTAATGACACTCAGAAATGGAAATTGATCGATTGTGGTGGCGAGGATTTTGCTAACAAAATCATACGCGCCAGATTTCGCCATCATTTAACATCAACAACAACTACAAAAAAAGAGTTAAATACAACAGAGACAGCAGATATCAATTTGATTAAGGCGGGAAAAGGCATGGAGGAAGTAGATTTCTTTTTTTTAACCAATGAAAACCTTATCAGAGAATAAATATGTGACTGATAATACGTTGAATAATTGCAAGTGGCAGATGTCTGAAAGACTTGAGTCGAAGATTAACTTTTAAAACGTGAAAGGTTTTTGAACTCTTTCAATGATGCAAGATCAATATTTTTAACTCGACTTGAAAATTTTAACTTTGCTCTTATGAGATGATAAACTAAGAATTCCAATAGCATAGTAAAAGTAGTCCTATTCACAGGAGAATTATGAAAATTCAACATCATGGCCAACATGGTCGTTTCTCTCTCTCTCAATTTTTTCAGATTTTAAATTATCATTATAAGATTTGTTCTGGATTTTGTTTTATGGGCAACTTTTCTCAAATTCGACTAAATCTTAAGCAAATTTAATACATATGTGTCAGTGCGGCTTAAGCAACTAAAGTAAAAAATATTTTGAAAGAGTTCAAAAACCTTTGAACAAGTTCAAAAACCTTTGAATAAGTTCAAAAACCTTTGAATGAGTTCAAAAACCTTTGAATGAGTTCAAAAACCTTTCATATTACAGAATGAAAATTTTCACTCATCTGGAGATTTGCAACTCTTCTCTTATGGGGCCAAAAGATATGAATTTTAATGACATAACAAAAGTATTTCAATTCACGTTAGAATTTCGAAATTTCAACCTCATGTCTAACATGTTTTTTTCTTCTTTTCTCTCTGTTTTCTTTTTACATCAGTTTTTATTATATGATTTTTTTATAAGCAAATAAAGGAAACTTAACTAAATCCTAAGCTTACTCCACAATTGATTTAAGTGTGGCTTAAATATCTAAAAGAAAAAAAAACTTTTAAAATTTGAAAAGTCTTTGAACTCTTTTAATGTTGCAAGATGCATATTTTCACCCAGTAATTTTGTTTTTATTAGGTCATAAAGTTATGTATTTCAACAGCATAACAAAAGCCGATTCATTCGTATTATCATACGGGATTATTTTTAATCTTTAGTAGTTCTTCTACGAGGGATTTTTATTGGAGTCACGGTGGAGTAATAGCTAGCGGCTCGGACTGAGGAATCAGAGATTAGGGTTCGAATTAAAGTTGATTCCATTACATTCAATCATGTGCTAATACCCTAACAAAGTTATGAATCCATCTGCTTTGTTAGACAGGGGTTCTATAGCGTTGGTTGTCGAGAATGAGTTACAGGTCTCATAATAGTGACACAAGGGAGCTCAGTCAATAATCAAAGAGGAGTAAAAATACAGAAAGCTGTGGAGAACCATGATCACACGCACATACACAGAGACAAAGAAGTTGTTAAATAACAACTTGTACTGAAATTTGACCAATACTTAAACAACTTTGAGTAGAACAAACTCCTGGGAGTTTTCGTAATCAGAGATGCATCCCTTCAGGAGTTTGCTCCAAAGATTGGGATTTAGTCAAATTTGAGTACCTAATCAAATCCAGGGTCGACTGTTATCTATCCTGCATACCCTCATGATATGCACTTTTTACTTCCTCCATTTACACTAACGTAAGCGAACGACAGTATAAAAAGAATTTCACTTCTTATATCAAATAACCCAAAAATCAAAGAAGAATCTAAAAGAAAAACATTAATAAAAAGTTACTAAATGCGTAATTTATACTGTATTCAAGAATTCTACCAGTTTACTTACATCGAAATACATTATGAGATGGATAAAGTCCGACAATTATTTAAAACATTTTTTATGATTATACGTTCTTTTTATAGATACAAATATTTAAGTAAATGCTCTGTTGATAATAAACAGTATTAACAACATTTACCGGCCTGAATGTCCGAGAAATTTTCATAGAAAATATGCGTCCACCGACAAGAATCGAAACTGTATCCTATACAGTTAGGTTAGCAAGGTTGATTTTACTGTTTTTAAACACAATTTTCCATGATTTTCTCTCATTCATTCATATCTGCTCAATGCGAATACAAATGTAAACAAATGACGTCGTACATTATGAAATGGACAAAGTCTGACAATTATTTATAATTATAATTTATAATTATAAGACAAAAATGTCTTAAATAATTATCGGACTTTGTCCATTTCATAATGTATGACGTCATTTGTTTACATTTGGATACGCATTGAGCCTAACGCTCCTCTGTGGCCCAATCGGTTAAGGCACGTCAGGCTATATGACGGTTCCGTATAGGATACAGGTTCGATTCCTGTCGGAGGACGCACATTTTCTATGAAAATTTCTCGGACATTCAGGCCGGTAAATATTATAAATACTGTTTATTTTAAACAGAGCATTTACTTAAATATTTGTATCTATAAAAATAACTTATTACATCGGAATGTTTTTCTTTTTAGTTATTGGACCCAAGCATAAAAAATAATATCCTATGTTGCTTATAAAATTCATTCATATAGTTATATACTTTTTACTTGTAAATGTCTCTCTTAGTCACAGACACAAGACACGAGTACAAATTACCGTTTATCACCCAGCAATTGGTTCAATATCATAGCAAACAGGATTTGGGCACTTCGCCGTGGTGTAATGAAAGGTTTATCTCGCTAGATCAATCTGAATTGTGAGTTCGATCCTCGCTATATACCTCATAGTTTAGGCCTTGATCCCAAGAGCGAAGCCGTCTGCAGTTCCAACTCATGTAGGGCCACTCATGGCGGTAAGGTCGAAGAGGTAGGACCAGACTGAACGCAACTAAACCCCGCCCGAAGACCCCCAACGGCGGTAGAGACAAAGATGTAGACGATCTCGACGGTTAAATTCGGCGGAAGAGAACAGAGACAGTCGGACTGGCGTAATCAAGGCGGATCTAGACAGACCAGACATCCGACATCCCAATGCAATCAGGTTTGCCAAAGATTCACATGACTTGAGGCAAGCGTTTCTGGCCAGAGTGCGCGAACTTCTCCGCCGTGCAGAGTTGTCCATCAAAATTAAATTCACGCAAATGGCGTTGCGGAACTCTCTTTGATTCAAAGCAATCACCGCTAGCGCCACTAGTGGAGAAAAAGAGAATCGAGACAATTCTAATGCTCGGTCAAGCGGGTGTCGACAACGCTTAAAAAACTACCATAGAAAACTGGTCTGTTTAGCCATGTCACCCAGTCTACAAGAATGACAAGTCTGAATTCAAAAACGTGGAGAATGCAACGGAAAATCACTCAACTATTTTTTCAAATAAATCATGTCAATTCTCGGTTAATAAAGCAAAGGAAGCTATGGAGAGCCATGATCGTCTGTGTCCCAACGTGGCACGGTATTAAACAAAGAAATCAAGTATGAAAGTCATTGATCAATATTATAAATATACATTAAATAATTCCTGTTACTAATTAAGGGATGACTGTCTCTCTCTCGCTCACTTTTTCTCTCTCTCTTTCTCTCTTTCTCTCTCTCCCTTTCTCTCTCTCTGTCTGTCTGTCTCTCTTTCACTCTCTCCTTCTCTCTTTCTCTTTCTCTCTCTCTCTCTCTTTCTCTCTCTCCCTTTCTCTCTCTCTCTGTCTGTCTCTCTTTCTCTCTCTCCTTCTCTCTTTCTCTCTCTCTTTCTCTCTCTCTCTTTCTCTCTCTCCCTTTCTCTCTCTCTGTCTGTCTCTCTTTCTCTCTCCTTCTCTCTTTCTCTCTCTCTTTCTCTCTCTCCCTTTCTCTCTCTCTGTCTGTCTCTCTTTCTCTCTCTCCTTCTCTCTTTCTCTCTCTCTCTTTCTCTCTCTCCCTTTCTCTCTCTCTGTCTCTCTTTCTCTCTCTCCTTCTCTCTTTCTCTCTGTCTGTCTCTCTCTCTCTATTGCCCACAGACGTATAAACACACACAACACATATACCTGCACAGAAACCCTTTAACTTTATCGCAGCACAATCATAATTCTGTGAGGATTCATTTTTACACTTCTTTCCGATTTGACTAATTTCGTATAATAGTGAAAGAGCGTTGAAATATCGGTTCCCGTACGAAGTTAAGCAATGTCAAGCCTGGTCAGTAGCAAGATGAATGACCGCTTGAGAATTCCAGTCTAGTTCGTTATATTCCCCTACACTTTAGAAAGGTATGAATTCATCTCTGCTCCTCTTAGCAATTTTATAATTAGTGCAACTTGTATCAGTAAATGAGAATTATCTCCAAAAACTTCTTCCAATCTAAGACTATTTTCCGGCTTTAAATAAACTGCAAAAGCCGTAAAAAAAAACAAACAAACATTAAATTGTCAATCCTAGTGAATGAATTGTTTTTAATTACAGTAGCTTTTCCATTTAATCCTTATGGCAATAGATCTGATGATGCATAACTCTTAATGATGGAATAAATTCCTTACGATTTCCCTACTATAAAATACCGATGGAATTTCCACTTTTGCATCGTTAAATATTTGAGCTTAACAAAATATTGCAATAACAATCATTTTTGATAAATGCAGGACATTTTTTGTTATTTTCAATTCTCTCCTATTATTCTGACTTCTAGCTTAAATATATTTTATTAATGAAGGATTATTATCTATAAAACTTGAATAATATTGAAGAAGGTACATGAGATACAAATAAAGAAGTATTATAAATAACGAAAATAATATATCGCCATTTTAACATTGCAGACAATTTCTTTTTTCTTTCTTTCTTCTTTCTTTCTTTCTATCTATTTCTCTTTCCATTACTTTCTTTCCGTTCTTCTTTCTTTCTTTCTATTTCTCGGCTTCTTTCTTTCTTTCTTTCTTTCTTTCTTTCTTTCTTTCTTTCTTTCTTTCTGTCTGTCTCTCTCTCTCTCTCTCTCTGTTCCTTTATTCCCCTTTTTCTTTCTTTATTTCTGTTCCTTTCTTTCTCCCTTACTGAAATTTTATTGAAGCTGACATTAAGCGCCTGTTAGCGTTATCGCGTCTTCTACCTTCCCTTTCTTTCTTTCTTTCTTTCTTTCTTTCTTTCTTTCTTTCTTTCTTTCTATCCCTCCCGTTCCTTTCTCTATTTTCCGTACTTTTTTCATTCCCTCTTTTCTTTTTCTTCCTTATTGACATTTCACTGAAGCATTATATTAAGCGCCTGATAGCGTTATCGCTCCCACTTCCACCATCTGCCTTTTCTTTCTTACTTTTTTCTTTCTTTATTTCTTATCAAAATATGTAACTTCTTTGTCTTCTCAAAACCAGACAGCGTCTCTGCTCTATCTTTTTCTTTCGTCTTTCCTCGCAATCAAAACGAAATTGTCCATTATTTATCTGAGGCAATGACAAGGCTTAATGGTCGTGTGAAAGGAAGAAGACGCAATTATAATGTGATATTCTGATTTATTCATATTTATTTTTAATACAATTCTAATTTCTCTCTAAACTTACCACCGGCGTATGTGTTCTAATTCAATCAATTGATTTTACATTTCAAAATGTCACTCTTTACTCACAAACCAAATATTATCTGTCGATTTCAAGAATTGCAGTTTAAAAATAAACAAAACTTTTCTATGTTAAATGTGTCGATATAATTATAGTTAAGAACTGTCAAATTGTCTTTATTAGTAATGTATATTTTTTTTATAAATCTCATGTCCCTTTAGGATATAAACATTTATGGCCCTTCACAAGTTTCTTTGTTAGCTGTGAATTATTTTCTTGGGAAAGACGTTAGAATGGCTTCCCGTTGTTTTTTCCACACTTAGAGTTGCCTTCTTCTTAGACTGATTCCTGCTCAAGGATTGAGAGCCTAAGTCTACCCTTCTATTTCTTAATTCCTGGGACATCATCTATGTCATTCACGTTTTGTGACCGGTGCTGTTTTTAATTGGAAAATATCTCAGATGACTTCTAAATTCGTAATTTGATTTTTTTAATCATTTCGTTCCAACTAAGGCAATAAAACCGCCAAGATGCAAACGGTTATTGAGAGTGAAAGAATATGAAAAAAAAAAAAAAAAAAAAAAAAACAGCACATTATTAAATAGAGAAAAAAAAGAACAGGAATTAAGAAAACCAAAAAAATTGAAAGTGAATTTAATTTTCTGAAGATCAAAGTTGAGTGAAATGCAAGAGGCCAGAAGAGGGTTCCATAACTGAGAAATACGAAAGAGGAAACTGTTACCATAGAACTTACGGTTGCATCTAGACATTTTAAATTGTGAAATGATGAGAGCTCGCATCCAATGTAGGATTTATTATCCTTTATTTATTCCTTATTTGTCCGTTGCCGACTTTCATTTTTGGGAACTATTTGAATAGACTGATCCACTTGTAAAAAATAGGGGAACATTTCCCAGGTGCCTAATTTGTTATCGACTTAGAAGAAGTCCAGTTCAAAATATCGATCCAGTATCAAATCGATCCTTCTCTTTTACAGAGTTATCTGCTCTTAGTTTTATTTTAGTTACACATGCCGTGTCTTGAAAAATGTGCTTACTTCATTGATATTTGTATAAGTTTTTTTTTCTTCCTTAGTTGCCATGTGTAATGGACGCCTAGGCGATCACGTTTCTTTTCGATTAATAATTGACTAGGCAAAAGAAATTCCCGCAGTAGGCTTCCGTTACTTTTTGCATTAGACTGGTTGCCAACCAAGGCTATAGGACCATTGCCATGCAGAGATTTGGTGATACCTGAAGCCAATCCCTTATTATATGCCCCTAAGATTCAAGTAGTGGTGACCTATAGGTCCCAGTATAGAGAAATGTGAGAAAGGAAGACATCTTAAATATGTAAAAATAGATGAAAGATGAAATAAACACTTTATTCAAATTAAATATAAGCTAATTTTTTATTTCACTCTCTGATTGGATGCCTGGGGCTGACGCACCCCCTGTTCCCATTCTGCGCGTTACTAATAGGACCCTGTCTGTACTGTATTTTAACCCATAGCTTGGAAGATGGATTTATATCTTTCCCAAAGGGATTTGCACATAAGAAAATGTCGACTAAAACTTGAACTCGGCTCTTCAATTTTTCATTCCGAGCTGTTATGCATCACGCCACCCGCACATCCAAGCTTACAGAGATTACTATTACAAATGCAGTCACTCATTTAGGTACTGACCATGCTCAAGATTGCTTAACTTCGATGATCGGACAAGAAGCGATGTATCGAAGTGGGATGACCATAAGCAATGTGTTTTTAAAATGTTCCATCAACCCAATTTCACTCACAAGTTATCGCCTCCTCTAGACCGTTAAAATCAAGTAGACATCTTCCCGACAATTCGACTATGTTTAGGTTCGAACTCGGGTCTTATGGTCAGAAGGCGAACGTTTCCAAACACTCGGTCACGTGACCATATTCTTGCCCACCATATTTTTTTTTTATTTCAGTGAGCACTTGTAGAAAAACTAAAACTAAATTTTAATAAGGAAAAATTAGTCATGAATTTTGAAAACAGGAAAATACTAAAGAAGTCTCCTTAAATAAGCATTTATTTTTAAGACATTACATTGTAATTTTTTAAGTATACTTGTATGAAATCTGAGCTTGATGGGCTTTTGATAAAAAAGAAAATTACCTATAATGGTTGTCATTTTGAGTTTAGCACTCCCAAAGAGGATTAACGGTACAGTTTTCATTTAAAGGCATTCATGAAAAGTTTTCTATTCTTTTTAGAGCCCGATAATGACTTATTTAAATCCCTTGAAGAAGATAAAAGGGAAAGGATTATTCACTCCTTCTTAAAGATTAAGGAATTTAGCATCCAGCTGAAAATATCAAATGACAAAAACTTGGCTTAGACATTTTGTTAATGTATATAATTTTTTGTTCTTTAATTACAAGTGTTTCACTTCATCACAAATTACATGTGTCTGCCCTTTTATGGCAAAAATATTTTTGTAAAAAAATAAACTATATCTCCAAAGGTTTCGGTATTTTATTTTTAATCCGGTATCACCCCATGCAAGGCAGTAAAACCACTAAGACGCAAGGGGGCTACAGCGTGTGGAAGAATTAAGAACAGAAACATTAATAATGAGAAGAAAGAGAAAAGGATAATCAGGAGGACAGTAGATAGCGATTGACATTGCATTTAAATTTTTGCAGATTAAAGTTGGCTGGAAAGCATGAGGCCGGAAGGGAGTTCCACAAGCAAGATGTGCGAGAAAAGAAACTAATAGCATAGAACTTACGGCTACATCTAGGCAGCTCAAAGGTAAATTGATGAGATCTTGGCACCAGTCTAGTATTGCGCTTAAATTCATAAAGTCTAGGTGCCATACCGAATAGTTCATCCGAACAGTTACAAAAATATTTAAAATATTTTCTTGAAATAAAACATATATATATATATATATATATATATATATTCGTTATTTAAAGGAAATCATTTAGTAAAATGTCTGTTTTCGTTTCACAGATATCAATAATGTAAGCACAGTTTCAAATTTAACTATTATAAATACACAATAAAAGTCAGGGATTGATTTGAGTCTCTATAAACAGTTTGGTTTGGTTTGGTTTGTTTTACGGCATATCAACACCTCAATGGGTCATTTAATCTCGACAACGTTTTTTTTTCCTAGTAATATTTTTGCTTTGTCAAAAATCTATTTCTGTTAATATTTTCCCCTCAAAAATGTATAGCTGGTAGTATTATTTTTTTCCAAAAACGTATAGCTGGCAACATTATTTTTTCAAAAACATATTATCAGAGGCTTTACTGTTGGACGTAGGTTATTTCTCATACCCAGGACGCGGATGTAGTTTATCGTCATACCCAGGACGCGGATGTAGTTTATCGTAATACTCAGGACACGGATGTAGTTTATCTTCATACCCATGACGCGAATGTAGTTTATCGTCTTACCCAGGACGTGGATGTAGTTTATCGTCATACCCAGGACGGGGACGTAGGTTATCGTCATACTTTATAAACAGTAGCCTCTTTCTAAATCGAAAACAAATTAATATTTTGAGATTTTGAAAAGTGTCGCGGCTTAACAAAGGTCCAAAGAATACTAATCAAGCAAAATTATTTTTTAAAAAATAATATTTTCCTGTTTGTTACGAGTTTATCAATCTGCTTAGGTAGTGTTGGTTTTTGTAATGATGACAAGTGGTTCTTTTGATATCAAATAAGTACTCGAGTTACACTTTTCTCGTAGTAGATTTGACATTTTGTTCTTTGTGCCTACATTTCAAAAGATTATAGGAGAATTAAATTCTCAGACATCCGTAAGTAACTTAAGCGACTGCAAGCCTACAAGTTTAAACTCATAAGTAGTTTTAGTAGCAAAATCATAAATCCGTTAACAGACACGTAAGTAGAACAAAAAGCGATAAATTTACCCGAAAAAGCAACTCATCTTCAAATATTTTACGTGAGAGATTTAGAAGGCTTTGCAAGGTGTTTATAAAGTCCATACTTACCGTATTTGGTGGCGTATAAAAGGAGCTTTTTTTTAAAAATAAAATTGGCTAAACATTGTCCTGCAGCTTTTATACAAAGTTGAGGCACCCAAAGGCTAATTTTAACTCGAGTGCTCACTACCAGAGGTTGATTTTACTTCGGATTAATTGATTGATTAATTGAACAGTACACCGGCAACATGGCGGATAACGCTGGTGTACAAAAATGTGAAGACCAATATGGCCTTCATGACAACCAGTATGGCAAGAGTATATCAAGCACATTCAACACAGCCAAATGTGCGCAATATTATATCAGGATTTGATGAATGCCGCATATAGTCTTACAGGTTGAACTCAGAAATATCTTCAGGTTTGGTAACTCAGTCTGCTGGGACAGTTTCTTACTGAAAGTTTTCCCAAATATCTAGATATGGCTCCCAAGCAGCTTTGGCTGTGGCGTCCGTCAGACTTAAACAGAAAATGGTCTCGATAGCCAGACATGATACACAATATTACTGCTCATGTAGAGAGACGAACGGAGATATTCCCCAAGTGGTTATTGTCAGGCAAACGACAAACAAATTTCCGATACTGAACAGGATATTTACTGTAGCACATCTTTACTCACCACGACAAAAGATGTAAATGGTAACACCCTTAATCATTTAAGAATAGAATCTAAAAGGACCATGTCCGATGTAGTGTCCGGGCATTTATTATTATTATTATTATTATTATTATTATTTTCTTTGATTTCTGGCGTTTAGACATTTCTTTCCGGGTCCCGCTCAGCGACCTAAGGTTAGAAATGGCGTCATGACACTTTCCACTGACAAAAAAAAAAAAAAAAATTACATAAAAGCCCTTCGTAAAGTGCGGGCTGTACTTGTCAGAACAATTTTTTGTAGAAATGAAAGAAGACGTTTAATGTAACCGTGCGTATTTGATGCAGTTAATTACGGTATTTTAGTAAAAAAAATAGAAATTATTTTAAAAAATGTAATCATATTTATTAATTTGTTTTGTTCCTTTATAATTTAATTTTCCACCATTATAATTTTATAATTTAATTTTCCACCGTTACCACTATTAACATTCGTAACAGAAAAAATAAAAAATAAAATAAAATAAAATAAAAATAACGTTGTGTTAAAAGGACCTTTTTTTTCTCTTGACACCGCCATACTGTATACACTCACAGTGATTTTTTTTTTACTAAAAAGCTATTTAAAGAATTTTAATAGAACCTAAACATATGAAACTGGATGAATGCATTCTATTTTCGTCTCAAAAAATTCACAACAAAAAATGAAACACTATTCTTCTAAATAAACAGTCTTCAATATTCTCGTAATTTAACATTTTTGCTGTCAGTTCTCTAGAAAAAAATAAATTCAGATCTTCGTAACATATTTTAGTGAACTTATGTGAGGTGAGCATATGAAAGAAATGTTCGAAAATGCATTTTTTTTTACACGCAGAGCGTTCCGTATCATTGCTCTTTTGAAATCGTTCAGCAGAATTTTGAAATACATTCTGGCCCATTTGTGATATTGGTATTTTCTGCAGCATTTCGTACACGTTCGCGAAGATTCTACAGAGTCTTAATCCTCGCTTGGTGAGACTGGCAACCCAATACAAATACAAATACAAAAATATCAAAAAAAGGTTTGATTTAATCACCTTGCTGGCCATAGTCTGTTACGTTCATTCAATAATTTGCCTATGTAATATTTTTTTTTATTTATTTTAATTTTCAATACTTTCACTGTGTTTCACCTAAATAGAGATTTATTAATTATCTGTATATATGGTAACTGAACAAATCCGTCTCCCTCACCTCTCTTCCTCTCTCTCTCTGTAGAGGAAGTGGCTATGGTTAAAATGTAAATGACGGAACTGCCTAACAAACAGGATTGATAAAATTTACAATAAGCAATGACAAGAAAAAGAAAAAAAGAACAGGTCAAAAATAATATAAAACAAGCAAACAATATATGTAAGGCAAATTAACAGTAATAAGGCAAAGCAACAGTAATAAGGCAAACAGTTTACAAACTAAGAATTGTGGTTCACACACTAAAGCGGATTCGGATTAACGAACAAAGCGTTTTGAGTTCAAGACAAGACAGACCGGGACTAAGTCAGATGAAACCGAGATGTGGCCTATCTAATTGGCTAGGAAGAAATCCAACATGCATTTGTATGCTTCTGTTTATAAATTGGGGAGGTGAATGTTTTTTACAATTAGTCACAGAATAAGATTGGAACCGACACTTTCTTTCTTTCTTTCTTTCTTTCTTTCTTTCTTTCTTTCTTTCTTTCTTTCTTTCTTTCTGTTGGGGCGCACCCACCTTCTCATCAGAATGGACTGATCTCTCTACTACTAATAGGACAGTTCTATAGAGTTCTGGGAGATCAGGTGACCATCACACTTCCGTCTCTCCACCGGAAGATACAGTTGGACTTTATACTCTTTCTGATTGTTACTGACTAACCTGCGTTCGTTTGACTACTAATCTTTCTGTTGTAAATACCTCTTCAGATATACCAGTATTTTTCCCTACGTATGTGTTTGTCCTTATTTCAATACACGCACGCGGAAACACTCAACATCTCAACACTTTCTTTCTTTCTTTCTTTCTTTCTTTTTCTGCTGATAACCCGCCGTTTTGAATTTAAGGCAGGCAACGCAATATCACCAATTTTCAGTTGAGCAGGCTAGATTTATCCTTAAGTTCTATGCTAACAGTTTTTGTTCTCGCACTTCAAGCTTATGGAACTCTCTTCCGGCTCCATGTTTTTCAGCCAACTTTGATCTTCAAAAATTGCAATGTCAATCGCTATCTACTGTCTTCTTGCTTACTCTTCTATAGTTTTCGCTTTTTGTAATGCTTCTGTTTGTTTTCTAATTCTTCCACACACAGTAACCCCTTAGGCCTTAGTGGCTTTACTGCTCTGGTTGGGATGAACTCAATTAGTGTATATATATATATATATATATATATATATATATATATATATATATATATATATATATAATTTTCGAATTCGTAATTACCGTCTGGTAGACTTGCGCTCTGCTGTTGACCCGAACAATAATATCCAAAGGAGTAAAATGCGTTGATCTAGCCTGACATGCTCAGTTACTTTCACGTTCAAATCTACATATTTGGAAACCGTCCATTCCGGTAATTCGAACATAATGATAAAAAAAACGTTGTGTTAAAAAGACATTTTTACTCTTGACACCGCTGTATACTCTCTCAGTGATTTCTTTTTTCTTTTTTTTTTTTACTAAAAAGCTATTTAAATTATTTTAATAGAACTCAAACATATGAAATTGGGTGAATGCATTCTATTTTTGAGAGCGTGCTGAAATATCTACGGTTCAAAATAATCTCAAATATCAGAATTTATTTTTAATGTCTTCTTGGGCAGGCAGAGAAATGTTCAAAACCAATTTATTTACTGGGTACCCTTAAAACCCCTATTTATTTTTAAAGTAAACGCCTTGTAATCATAAAAGAAAAAAAATTAATTGCAGAATGAAATATTAATAACACTTATTAAATTTATCAAATGTCGTTTCCAACAAGATGGCGGTCCGTATCACTGTAAAAGACGCGTTGCTCAATAGCATTTCGAATCCAATTCTGGGGCATTTGTGGCGTTGGTGTTATCTTCAGCATTTCCTTCACGTCCAATTAAAGTGTTCGAATTCGTAATCACGTCTGGTAGACTAGCGCTCTGCTGTTGACCCGAATATCCGAACGAATAAAATACTTTGATCTAGCCTGACACGCTCAGTTACTTTCATGTTCAAATCTACAGATTTAAAAACCTTCCATTCTGGTAATTCGGACATAATGATAAGAGGGACCATATGATGGAAACACGACAGTAATAATTATCCCATCTGCAAGAAAAAGAGATTCAAGGAATTTCTGCAAGCTGACAATATAAGTCGGTCCTGTAACTTTAGTTTCGGTAGAGATATAAATGTCCATAAATCTTTGATATTGTTAGACCCATACAACTATTACCATTAGGCAACTCCCTTTCCTAATATTTCAAAATGAAGAGGTTCCTTCCTCAGTTTCGGACAAAATCATTCTCATTGTTCACCTTCCCAAATGTGACAAATGTGCCGATTTAATTTTCCGCCATTACCACAATGTCTACAAGATACTGTTGATAGCACAGCAATGTAACTGTTCTAGAACAGTCTTTCGAAATCCTGCTGAACGTTGTGATCCTTGCAAGAAAATTCGGTAATGTTTAACATTCGTATTTGCAAAAAAGATGTTGTGTAAAAAGACATTTTTACTCTTGACACCGTTGTATATTTTCTGAAAGTTTTTTTTTTTTTACTAAAAATCTATTTAAAGAATTTTAATAGAACCTAAATATATGAAACTGGATGAATGCATTCTATTTTTGTCTCAAAAAATTTCACAACAAAAATATTAAACACTATTTAAATTATTCGGACTATTGTCCTCATCTTTGTCGCCATGTTTATCACAACATTTCAGCTGTTGTACGCTCCAGACTTCTTCAGGTGGTTGGAATGTTGAACTGAACCCTTTATTTCGCTCACTGGGGTAAACTGTTCTAGTTCCACGTGCTATGTCTAATGCATGTCAGTTATCTTCTGTTAATTCCCATCTGAAAGTTCGCCACTGCCCTAACCAGGTATTGAACTCACACTCTTTAGGGCCTGTCACTGGATCTAATTAACGCCTTTATCTTTTTGACAGGACCCAAAGAGTTGAGTTCAATGGCTGGTTAAGGCGCTGGAGAACTTGGAGAGGGGAATTAACAGGACATAACTGATAAATGACATCCATTACACATGACACGTGGAACTAGAACAGTCTACCCTAGCGAGCGAAATAAAGGGTTCAGTTCGACATTCCAAACACCTGAAGAAGACCGGAGCGTACAACGGCCGAAACGTTGTGATAAATATGGCGAGAAAGATGAGGACAATATTCCGAATAATGTAAATAGTGTACATAATACCTCATCTCAGAAATATAGACAGATACTGAAGGGCCGAAACGTAATAAATATGGCAACAAAGACGAGGACAATATTCCGAATAATGTAAATAGTATACATAATACCTCATCTCAGAAATATAGACAGATAAGAATATTAAACACTATTCTTCTAAATAAACAGTCAACTATAATCTCGTAATAATGAATAGTGTTTAACATTTTTGCTGTCAGTTCTCGAGAAAAAAATAAATTCAGATGCTTGTAATATATTTTAGTGAACTTATGTGACGTGAGCACATGAAAGAAATGTCCGAAAAATGCAATTTTTATTAGTCACATTTACTCCTAGTTATATGTTTATTTAAACTTCTCTTGTTCAGGCATATTTTTAGCAATAAATATGTTTTCATAGTTATTTTACAATTCTGTAAATGATAATTATTACATCTCAGTTTGCTCACATATTATTATAAACTTGTAAATATAGAATTAATCTTGTAAATAAACAATCTTATAAAATAATTAATGTTCAATTCATTTGTTGTCAATTCTCGAGAAAAAAGAGAATAAAAAAATTCACTTCCATCCGTTTGGGTTTAAAATTCTAAAAATAGCTTTTTAAAACAATAAAATTTGCTGAGGATGTATAGCGTAATAATATATAACTTTTGACATACATTTTTTTTTTTTTTTTTTTTTTTTCGGGTACAAAGGTAAAACTTTTTCAATTCGTTGTTCGTTTTTTTTTATTTGTTCTTCTTCATTTTCTTGTTCTCTTTCTTTATTTTTCTTCTGTTTCTCTTCTTTATTCTCCTTTATTCTTTCTCCTTTATTCTTTTTCTATTTCTTTATTTCTTTTCTTGTTCTTTCTATTGTTCTTTCTTTCCTTCTTTTCTTCTTCTTCTTCTTCTTCTTCTTCTTCTTCTCTTTCTCATCTTTTTTCTTCACTTTATTTGTTCTTTCCTTTTTCTTTCTATTTTTCTTTTCTTTTTTCTTTCTTCTTCTCTTTCTCATGTTTGTTCTTCACTTTATTTGTTCTTTTATTGTTTTCTCTATTTTCACTCTTTCTTTCTTTCTTTCTTTCTTTCTCTCTCCTTTTTCTTCTTCTTCGTCTTCTTCTTCTCTTTCTTATGTTTGTTCTTCATTTTCTTTGTTCGTTCTATTTTTCTTTCTTTCTTTCTTTCTTTCTTCTTCTTCTTCTTCTCTTTCTCATGTTTGTTCTTCACTTTATTTGTTCTTTTATTGTTCTCTCTATTTTCACTCTTTCTTTCTTTCTTTCTTTCTTTCTTTCTTTCTTTCTTTCTTTCTTTCTTCTTCTTCTTCTCTTTCTCATGTTTGTTCTTCATTTTCTTTGTTCGTTTTTTGTTCTTTCTATCTTTCTTTCTATCTTTCTTTCTGCTTTTTCTCGTCATCGATTTTCACTTTCTTTGTTCTTTTCTTGTTTTTTCTCTTTCTTTTATACACCATCGCTACCTCTTTACATTTTTCAAGTTTTGTATTCAGCTATTCTGCCGTACCTTATCTCATCGACCAGAATCGAAATCATTAGTCCACAACCCCACATCACAGTGACTTATGAACTCAATAACCTATTCCATAGCTGTGTAGTATTTACATCGACAGGGTTACATACAGATTTCAAAAGTTGTCCTTCTTCTAGACTGGTTTACAACCACTAGCAGGGATCGATTCATGCTTTTCAAAAAGGGCATTTGTGCGAAAGTGAATGCAACGAACTCTATCGGAATTCGAACTCGGCTCGCCGATTTCTCTTTCGGAGTCGTTAACCATTACAAAACTTGCACATGCGAAATCTAATAAGCAACATCAATTTCGATATCAGTCTACCTGGCCGTTTTATTTGATACATGATGGCGTGCGATCACCTCCGGCTGAGTTATAAGATTTGTCAACAACGTTAAGATAGCAATAATTTCTTCAGAGTCAGTGATTTGTCTTTCAGTGTGTTTCGATTATTCGCACTCTCTAAGTTATATAAATTTATTATCGATAAAGTTGCAAATATATGCGTTACATACATAAACATTCAATAAAACGGGTTAAAGATGGTGCAAGCAGCAAACTGAATGCGAAAAATGAACGCAAATGTCCCTTTTTTGCTTCCAGAAAATAAATAATCTCAAAAAAAAAAAAAATATCAAGACAAAGGATAAACATTGAGACGAAGAACGGCGACAAAGAGAGAGAAGATCAGAGAAAAAGGAAAGAGAAAAAAAAAGGAGGGAAAATGAAGTAAAGGACAGAGAGAGAAGAAAAAGAGAGAAAGAATAGAGAAAGAGAAAGAGAAAAACAAATGAAAAGAAAGAACAAAGCAAAAGAACAAAGAAAGAGAAGAACAAGGAAAACACGTGAAAGACAAAGCGACGAAGGATAGAAAAAAAGAAAGTATTAAAAAAAGCAGACTACAAAAAAGAGAAGAACAAAGAAAGAAAGAAAGGGAAAAATAAATAAGACAAAGAGAAAAAAAAAAAAGAGCAAAAGGAAAGACAGAGAGAAAGAGGAAGAATAAAGAAAAAGAACAACAGAGAAAGAGAAGACCCTAGAAGAAAGAAAAGAAAGAACAGAGAAAAGAAGTTTACGGACGCAAAACATTTTTATTCGCGTAGTGGATCAGTGTATGGATGCACCAGCAAAACAAAATTCAAACGCATGGCCGCACACCTAAACATATATTTTTTAGACACAAAAATTGTGGAACCTGGAAATATGCTGTCACTTTTATGCATTAAGTGCACATGTTTATGCACTCTTTTAAACAAAAATAAAATTGTTTATAAGATACGAACCTAAGTGCATATGTTTTATTTTATATACATACATGGACATACATACACTTCTATAATGATCTGAATACACTATACATGTATACATACATATATATGCATACATACATACATACATATATATATATATATATATATATATATATATATATATATATATGATAAAATATGGCTTTAAGATATGGCATATTTATGGGGAAGTGCTTAATGTCCGGGAGAGACCGTCTGCATAGTGTGCGATGGATAAATTGTCGTATGAATTATTCAAAAATGAAAATAACATGGACATCTCATTTTAAAAGATATATTTACCAAAATTACACAAAAATACATTGAGATACTAAAAAGTAAATGTATTCAATAAAATCGATATTGACTTCAACCACGGCCTCCAGACGACTTCGGAATCTGCTACAACTCTTTTGGACGGTTTCTCTTGTTTAAATTGGTGAATGCTGCCGTAATCCTTGCCTTCAGTTCACCTTTGCCGTTACAAGGAGGTTTGTTGGTCTCTCGTTCAACTCCCCTCACCCCCAACACACATAATAATCAAGAGGGTTGTAGTCTGGATGGCCATATGTAATGGGTGATGTGGTCGCAGCCATGATTGGATTCTCTTTCTTGTGTAGCATGGTGCAGAATCCTGTTGCCAGACATAGAGTCTTCCTGCAACCACCCTGTTAACACATGGCAGCACTGCATCTTTAAAGCACTTGATGTAGGCCTCTGAGGGAAGAGGAAAGGCGTGATGTCACCATCAGGTGTTATCATTCGAAAGACCTTATTAATCAACATTAGACTCTTTACAGATCCTCTGCAATTTTCTCAAATTGACACCCAAACACTTTGAAATGTCCCTATTGGAGCTTTCGGCGCGAATGCCAAGCAGTACAGCTTGAAGTTTCCAAATTTTTGGCGGAGTGAATTGTGTCATGGTAGTCTTTTCTCACAGACGGTGCACAACAAACCCTATTACACTGTGCAACCGACAAAATCATCACAAGCAACGCGCATGCGCGAAATAAAAAAATATAAGAGGGTGACAATTTACCAATAGCACTGATGTGGATTCGACCCATAGAGCATGAAGATTGAGTTCTATTCAAGCATTGAATAGACTGTCTCTATTCGATGTTGATCGCTGTGTCGACACTGAATGTTAACAACGAACTATTTTAAATTAAGAATGGTACGTCGATTAAACGAAAATTACTTAGAATATAATACATATTACTTATAATACATTCAATCTCGCCGTTAATTTTGTCGGCACGCGTACACTAGTGTGTATATATATATATATATATATATATATTTATATATATATATATATATATATATATATATTTATATATATATATATATATATGAAATCGTTTGGTTATGTGGATAACCCCGAGGAATTCCTAAGAAATAATATATATATATATATATATATATATATATATATATATATATATATAGGTTGGTGCAATAATAATGACGTAATACTGTCGTTTTTAACGTATTTTTAACGTCAAAAAACGACATTCTTACGTCATTATTTTTGCACCAACCTAATATATATAAAGATATTTTTGTAGGTACAAAATTTAATGATCGAAATAAAAGTATAAAACTTTATATTACGAGACATATTAAAAAAAACAAAAAAAACGGGCGAAGCAACCGATCTCGCTCCCGCTCTTCAGGCTTCAACGGGAGATTTAAAATTAACACAGAAAAATGTACAATTTATTTTTCTGTGTTAATTTTAAATCTCCCGTTGAAGCCTGAAGAGCGGGATCGAAACCGGTTGTTGCAAAAATAATGACGTAGGAATGTCGTTTTTTTGACGTTAAAAAATACGTCAAAAACGACATTATTACGTCATTATTTTGCACCAACCTAATAATATGTCTCGTAATATTAAGTTTTATACTTTTATTTTTTATATATATATATATATATATATATATATATATATATATATATATATATGTGTGTGTGTGTGTGTATGTATGTGTGTGTGCATACATCGAGTCAATTGCCTCGTCCACTGCGAGGAAAGTTGGCTCCCTGAGCCGTGCTAGGAAGTTTTTCTCCCTGAGTCGATCCTCCAGATATACAAATCCACAATTCGCCCTTGCATGGAGTATTGCTGCCATATATGGTCTGGCGCCCTTCTGTTTGCCTCGGGGTTCTTGATAGGCTCCAGAGGCGGATATGTAATATGGTTGGCCCTACCCTGGCGTCTCGTCTACAGTCACTTTCTCACAGACGCACCGTCGCCTCCCTCTGTCTGTTCTACAAATACTTTCATGGAAATTGCTCCGAGGAACTGCATTCCTTGGTTCCCAAACTTCATGAGTTCAAGCGCCCTACGAGGCTGGCATCCCGCTCTCACCCTTCACTGTCGAAACTCATAAATGTAGCCGTCTCTACTACTCTAATAGCTTCATGTCTCGCACCTCTCGCCTGTGGAACTCTCTTCCCTTCTCCTGTTTCCCTGAGAGTTATAATCTCCAGCTATTCAAGTGTAATGTCAATCGACATCTCCAGTTGCCTTAATCTATCTACTACCCTCATCCTTTCTTCTATCACTCCTATCTGATCTTCCTATTTTCTGTAACCCCTTGCGTCCTAGTGGCTCTCCGCCTTGCTTGGGGTGAAATGCTTAAAAAAAAAAAAAAAAAAAAAAAAAATATGGGTAAACCGTTGTTAGATCGGACGTGTTTTAGATCTACTCGCCCACAGAGTGCAGCGCCGAATAATGCCCTATGATCCCTCATACGCTTGTGAGAATAGATGACAGAGCAGGCACAAAAAAGGATAGTAAAAAGTCAAATATTGCTCAGAGCTAAAACGTACAGGAGGTTGTGAAGAGTCATTCCTTTGGGATTATTTCATCCTCGATAAAATTCATAGATATAATGTTTTGGGGGCCATTGCCTTGTTTTCAGTGGCACCGTTGTGATTTCGATGACAATAATGCAATTTGGGTCTTTTCTTTGTACACATTTCCTTACAAATGTTTCATTCGGTTTGGTTTGGTTTACGGCATATCAACACCACAATGGGTAATTTAATGTCGACTAGATTTTTATTGCTGATAATATTATTTTTTTTAAATTGTATTGCTGGTATTTATTTTTTTTCCAAAATGTATTACAGGTCATTTTTTTCCAAAAATGTATTGCTGATATGAAAACCTATTTTTATACTTTCATAGTGTTTTGACTTATTTAGGGGAGGGTAGCTATGTGCCCATAGCTGGGCCCCTGACAGGTGTTTTATTCGGGTTAGCTCACTTCAATCACTGAAACATTCAAGGAAGAACTACAAAACTAATCGACATATTTTTGCCGATGACTACTCCAAAATATCTTTAATTTTACGCCTGAATGCCAAACTCGCCCGCTTATCTATCTATCTATCTATCTATCTATCTATGGGGTTACAATGCACGCACGCACACACACATATACATACATATATATACATATATTTTATATATATATATATATATACATACATATATATATATATTTTATATATATATATACACATATATATATGTTGGATTACTGTTACTACTACTACTACTACTACAACACACACAAGCACACACGTATATATATATATATATATATATATATATATATATATATATATATATATATATATATATATATATATGTGTGTGTGTGTGTGTGTGTAAGGGGGGACGCATCTCTTGACTGAGATTTCTCGAATGCTCAGACCGATAAACATGATACGCACTTTTGAATAAATGAAAATGAGGCGTCTATTTCAAATACGAGTATCCACTACAATAACTTTGAAGTAATAAAAGTGTCGGCTAAAAACCAATTCATGATTTATCTGGACTACATATATATATATATATATATATATATATATATATATATATATATATATATATATATATATATATATATATATGGTGCTGCAGAAATGCCAGCATATATATCCCAGAAATATCTCCGCATAATGGTAAAACATTCGGGAGATGTAGACATTGTTGCCACTAATATATCTCTATTATGTAGGGGGGATTTCTAGGAGGTATAAGTCAGAGATATTTCTGTTCTTCGTCTTGTATATATATATATATATATATATATATATGTGTGTGTGTGACAATCCAACATAAGCCAAACAACTGTAGCTGGAAGGGATTTCTTTTAGATAAGTCGATCGTACTTACTGTCCGTCAAAAGCCCACTAAAATCATAAAAACGAGACTGGCATTTATCGGCACAGATATACAATCAATAAAAGAAGAAGCTGTGATTTTTTTCCCCGTTATTTTAAAGGTAAGCGGAACATTGAGCTCTTCATCAAAGTCTATCGGCAAGACAGCGATGAAAATGCAACTGAAATCATAAAATATATCCTCTTTTCTATTGATGGGGGGGGGGGCGGGGGGGGGCACGGACCGTAAACGAACTGAACCAAGTCATAAATATCAAAGTCTCAGAATGATAAATGATAGAAGATATTAACCTCGGATTTTTGAATATGGTTTTAAAAAAAACCGGCTCAAATTCTGCTTCTCATTCTGCCATCAACTTTTGTTGGCCAATTTAATGGGATAATTGTAACGTTTCTTCGCTCAAAATTGATTTTGTTAGTCTTGCATTTTTTAGGTGAAAGAGCCGTTACCAAAAGGAATATATATATATATATATATATATATATATATATATATATATATATATATATATATATATATATATATATATATACATATATATATATATATATATATATATATATATATAAATACACACATACATATATATATATATATATATATATATATATATATATATATATGTAACAAAATATTTTAAAAGGCCGGAAAAACTACGCTACCAAAAAACGGACGTATAACAAAGTGCTTTGAAAAAAAAAAACAAAAAAAAACAAAAAAAAAAAAAACAGACAAAGCAGAGCAAAGCAATACAATAAAAGACAGTCACCTAAAGGGAACTAGTGATCGAAACCACGGTAGTGTGCAGTAATATACGGTGTTACTATCTCTTTTATTGTGAATATATATATATATATATATATATATATATATATATATATATATATTACAATGAATTATTCATACAAAAGTAGATTAGTAAAGTTAATGATATAAAATAGCTAAAATTCCTTTGCTAATAAAATTTTAAAGGTGTATTAACCTAAGAATCACTCGATAAATGTTATGATCCTTGTTTTTTTAAATTATAAGCTGTATAAGGTCTTTCTTTAATACGCAAGTACTTTCAGCTGTACATTCAGTCATCTTCAGGCATGGAAATTATTTTTGTTCTTGGTAAAATTCAGGTATCATCCGAGACGAAAAATATAATGCAAATCAAAATATATATATATATATATATATATATATATATATATATATATATATATTATATAATGTTTTAATGTTATTGATAATGGATACAAACTTTTTCAACGCTAAGGTTAAATAAGTGTGCGTCTTTTTACTAATATGGCAATTTGAGATTTTTTTTGTTTTAGGCACTCGGGACTATCTTCGGGAATCTGTCTGCCAGCTAAGACGCCTTTATTTTATTGACACAAGAAAATTCCTGAAAATAAACTTCTTATAAGCAACCAACAGCAGGCGAACATAAAGAGGTACCAAGACCTGGCTGGACAAATCTAAGAAATATACCGACTTTGTAGTTGGCACATTCTAGGCTATTTCCAGGAATCTTACTGCCTTGTAAGAAGACACCTTGAGGATACCTGACAACATCGGGAGTGTGCAGGTGGCAGGAAATAATAATAATAATAATAATAATAATTGTTGCTCACTAGAAAATTACCAAGTACAGATACTGAAAAATTGTGTTAGCCCAAAATGAGGATTGTGTGATGTATATCCAGGAACAATTGAGCATCTTGTATCAGGTTGCACGATATTGGCACCCACTGAATATAAAACCAGGCATGACAGAATGGGCCAATATCACTACTGGAAATATGCAACATTTTCGGAAAGGAAACTGTGTGATATTGGTGTGGTTACCCGTGCCCTTCAGGCCAGCTTAGAGACAATAGGGCCTGTAACAATTTTACGGGACTTCGGAATACACACAGACCGAACAATCAAAGTTAATCGCCCAGACATCGTGATGAGAGACCACAAAAACAGAATATGCCTTCTTATTGACATGGCAGTCCCTGCAGACTGTAACGTATTTTTGAAGATCTTCAAAACACTATCAAATGGACCATGAAATTGAAATCTCACAAATGTGACACGTGAGAACATCAACAATTCCAGTCGTAGTTGGAGCCCTCGGTTTGATTGGAAAAAGTTTACGATAGACTCCATAAAGGGATTCCTGGTAGTCCATGCCTTAAAGAAATACAATAAGTTGTTCTCACACCTTACGAAGTGCTTTATCTATGTAAATGTGTGTGATATTATTTATTTTTATTTTTCAAAAAATGCTCAGTGGAAAATATCATGAAGCCATTTCTGACCTTAGGTCTCTGGTTGGGACCCGGAAAGAAATGAGTATACAACAGAAATCAAAGGAAATAATAATAATAATAATAATAATAATAATAATAATAATAATAATAATAATAGTGAGAGATGGTATGTCCACCAACCAGACACAGTTACCTAAAATAACGATGTAACTATCCTCTGGGACATGCCAATTCAAACGGACAGGGAAATAAAAACCAACAGAACTGACATTATCATAAAATACAAGAAATTCAGGAAGTGTATACTTATTTACTTATTTACGCAATACTATCTGAGAGAAACACCTTCATGAAAATTATCGCGATATTTTCCATATACAAGGAACTGGAGATCGAGATTAACATGATGTGGAGAATGAAGACTGAGACTGTACCAATAGTAATCGGAGCACTGGGCCTCGTTTGAAAAGGAATGGACAATTTTACTAACAGTGTCCCAGGTAACATCAACATGCAAGTTGCCCAGAAAATCGCCCACAAGGAATATCCCATATACTCAGAAAAGTGCTATCAATTAAATGACAATTCTCCTATAGGACCTAAGGACCATAGTTTGGACCCGGCTGTACAGGACACAAAGCAGGAAACATAACATACACAAATAATAATAATAACAAAAATAGAAGTAGTAGTAGTAGTAATAATAATAATAATAATAATAGTAGCAATAATAATAATAATATACAAGGATCTGGAGATCACGATTAACAGTATGTGGGGCATGAAGACTTAGACTGTACCAATAGTAATCGGAACTCTGGGCCTCGTAAGAAAAGGAATAGTCAATTTTACCAACAGTGTCCGAGGTAAAATTAAGTTCGATCACTAGGTCCCTTCAGGTGACTGTCATTACCACTTTTATCAATTAAATGACAATTCTCTTATAGGGCCTAAGGACCATAGTTTGGACCCGGATGTACAGGAAACATAAGGTACAAAAACAATAATAATAATTTTTCTCACTTCATTGTGGTACATCGAAACTTTAACAAAGTTAAAACAATCTTTTTGGTTCAATCTTTTTTTCTGTTCATCAATGTGATTTTTCCAACAATTCTAAATCTCTCGTTCATATAACTTTGTTTTACATTAAGAAATAATAATGATAAATCGTAAAAAATAAGCTGATCAATTCATCAACACTTGAATTATCCTTTGGGATAAAATTAGTAACCAAATTATTACATTAAAGAGAAATTAGAGGCACCTATTTAGAAGAATTTAAACAAATGAGTATTTAAATTTATATTAAAAAGAACTGGGATGATAATAACAATATCAATGGAAAAAGAATAAAGCAATAATGATAAAATAGTAATAAGGATTTATTCACTTAGATTATTTACATTATCCGGACTGTTATCCTCATCTTCATTGCCATATTCACAAAGTTTTGACCTCTATATCTCTGAGATGAGGTATCATGATTACTTGCGTTATTTACATTATTCGGATTGTTACCCTCATCTTCATTTCCATATTCGCAACGTTTCGGCGTCTATATCTCTGAGATGAAGTAATATGATTACTTGCATTATTTACATTATTCGGACTGTTATCCTCATCTTCATTGCCATTCACAACATTTCGGTCATTTTATGCTCCGGCTTTCTTCAGGTGATTGGAACCGAACCCTTTATTTCGTCCTCCGGGGTCGATTTATCTAGTTCCACGGGCCATGCCTCTTCTGGATGTCTCAGTTATTTCCCATTAACTGAGCTCTCCAAATTTTGGTTCACCACTGCTGTGGCTTGGTGTTGAACTCACAACTCTTTGGGTCTAGTCACTGGAACTAACCAACGTCTTTATCCACTCGGCCATGTGTCCAATCACTAGGAAGGAGTGATGCTTGAGCTATGAAATCTCAATTATCAACAGTGCAAAGTGGGCAGCTGAAGTTAGGAAGGGAAGCGAGTGTCTTGAAAATGATCCGATGTCTGGAGGTCCTGAAATTACCCCCACATTCTTCACGCTGGTCTGTGTAGTCAAAGGGGTGCAGAATTAATTTCAACTCTGAACTAATTTCAACTCTGAACTAATTTCAACTCGGAACTAAGGTTAGCGTTAGGGTTAGGGTTAGGGTTTTTAAATCGAGTTGAAATTAGTTCTGAGTTGAAATTAGTTCTGTCACTCAAAGAAAAGTGTCACTTCCTCACTACATTAGGTGATGTAATTTCTATAACAATTAGTTGTTTTTTTTTTCGGTCTAGAGCTTGCAGCACCATGTTCAACCAGTTTTGAATTCAGAGTTTTTTTTTCTCTTAGACTAGCGACCAACCTAGGTTAGAAGCTGGAGAAAGGAGAGTGATGAATTCTTGTTTTTCCCGAGAGATGATCGACTATCGATTTGCTGGCACACAGTTCTGGGGAAAACAACGACTTGAATAAAACAGTTGATTAACTGGAATTGATAAACAGGTAAAGTATAGATAACTATGGTGGTAAAGAATTAATTCAAAGAAAAGCTCAGAATGAGAACTAATAATTTAAATAAGATAACCTCGCCTGTTATTGTGCTAGTTCCGCCTTTAATACCGTCCAGGGTATGACGATAAAATACATCCGCGTCCTGGGTAAGACGATAAACTACGTCCAACAGCAAGGCCTCTGATCAGGAGGTTTTGAGGAGCGTGGAACCACCTCTTAATTGCTGGTGTATCAAGGTCCACACTGAACCGGGGTGGTAGCACCTGTTAGGGTCCCAGCTATGGGCAAATAGTTGGCCCCCACAACCTGACTCAAAACACTATGAAATTGTAAAAATAGATTTTAATACCAGAAATACTTTTTTAAAAATAGTATCACAATAAATATTTGAAAAAATAAAATATTACCAGATATAAAAATCTTGTCAGCATTAAATAACCCATTGAGGTTAATATGCCACATAAAAAACAAACAAATCAAACTATAAATATTACCAGCTATACATTTCTGAAAAAATTACCAGCTATACATTTTTGAAAAAAAAAAATAAAAGAAAAAGAAAAGGAAATCTTGTCGGCATTAAATAGCCCACTGTGGTTGATATGTCGTAAAACATAACAAACCAAAACCAAACCGCCTTTAATAATTAATTATATTTAACCTAATTACAATTAACGTTACGCCATCGAACGAGGGCCAATAACCCGTGAAGTCTCCACTGCCACAGGATTAAAAAAAATCTATCAGCAAGAGAAAAATATTTAACTATTTTTTTCATCTCAGCGTCCCAGGCGACGGATCCCGGTTCAACCGCGGACCTGATCAAATTACCGGCCGAAAATGTATCCGCACAGGTCGCATCCCAAATCAACGACTTCCCCATTTTAAAAGGGAAAATGGTAATGCCATCCGACCGCTTTCCATCACCGATTTGGGAAGGGAACTCGGCTGTATCCAAACCTCTTTTGATGATGTCGTTAATGGTCATTGGCCCTCGTTCGATGGCGTTCCTTCGGAGGATTGGCGCGATTGCGTCTCGATTAAGGGACGAGCCTCGCGAAACGGAGTGGCTCTTGCAGCGTGTCTCACTGGCGTTGGTTCGAGGTAATTCTTTCTCTATCCTTGCGGCTGGCAGAGGATAGGAAAAATTGTTTATAGTTACGTTGTTCTAGAATTGTCATCAATGGTCAACTGAACTTGTTTTGTTGATAATAAAATGAGAATAATTTTTTATTAATGTTATATTAAGAAGTAAAAATAGTCCAGTTATAAAGATCTGATTGTTTAAAGAGGTCTGAGGTGGACTTGTCAAAATATAGTGATGAATCTGCCTCACTATTTAGTTATTTAGGTTTATTTTATGTAGTCACCTAAGCACCCTTTCATTATTTACCCTAACTTGCTTACTTTCTGCGCTGCTATTTATTCAAATGAGTTTTTAATGCTTGTATCACAATCTGTATTCAGTGTTTCAACTCTGGATTTTAAACTTAATTGCCGTATATTTACGCCTATAAGGCGACCTTTAGATATGACGAGGTTAAAAAATATAGCAAATTTTCATGAATTTATCCTATACCTTTATTATAAGAGGATTGCTTAGTGATTCTATAAAGATAATGTTATTAGATATGTTGTTACTTACTGTATCTTTAGAAATTCAAAATAAACGAAATGACAAATCCAATTCTATATCATCTTTTTACTACACACGTCCCCTTCTTCCTCTTTTCTTATATCTAAACAGTTACAAACAGCCTGGTGTACTAATAGCCATTTACTTATACTTCATCGATAATCACAAAATACTAATAATTTCTGTACGATAATGTATGATAATAGCGCATTCAACTTCCAACATTTTTTTTTATTCAGTCTGTTACTGAAAGTTTGGCGAAAGATAAAGCTTGCAGTGAACGCAATCATAACTCAATGTTTACATTTTCTCAGCTGAGCTTGCATGGATACAAGTTGATTTCATTGATATGGAATTATTCTTTGAATAGGCAATTTATTATGAAGTTATGTCAGTAATATATAAAGTAGAAATGGTTTTATTTATCAGTTTATTTGATAATGTGAATCTTTTCATGTATGTTATTGGTTATTGCTCCAAGGCCAAGGTTAGCCTACCGACAAACATCACACAGAACTTAAGGTTTCGTTTTTAGGAATAAGACGACCCCCAATTTTTAAGAGTAATGTTTGGGATTTAAAGCTCGTCTTATACGCGGAAATATACGATACTTACAAATACGTTTCAAAACTGTGAATCTAGCAAATAAAATTAAAAACATTTTGTTTGAGGCTTCACTATTTCTATCTTCTTTAGTTTTCTTTTTTTTTTTTTTCTTTTCTTTTCCTGCTGAGCCAATTGAAAATATCTTCTTAACGGACATTGTGGCAGCTTCTAAAGAGATTAGTTCAATTGGGATGACTTTCGGGTTTCAGATGTTTCCCCATTTGAGAGTTACTAATCTAATCAAAGAAAAAAAAGACCACTATTAACATAAATGTTGACTATGACAATAATAATAATAATAATAATAATAATAATAATAATAATAATAATAATAATAACGATAAGCGTCAGTGGAAACAGTCTAGAGATTTCTCATCAGACGAAAACTAAAACGTAAGCAAAAGAAAGATAGACAGACTCTGGTAATGAAAAACAAAATGATTCAGTGAAGTAAACTGATGTAAATAAACGCTGACCCTACTAAAAATATGAATATTTATAGAGATTTGTGCAAAATGCGGAAATTTGGAGAAAATATTAAGAACATTGCCATTCGTTAAGAAATCTAAAACTCTGAGTTCAATCAAAACAGTAAATATTAAACAGTTATACTTAAATAATGCTTGGTGGTTACAAAATTCTATTATAGCTTTAAAAATTTTAAATCTCAGCACCTCCACCCCTGTAAGCAGGAGGAATAGTTGTTTTGCCTAAATATAATCACTGTGAATGATATTTATGATTCTCTGGTAGATACGTTCGCTTATAACCCGGTTCACACACCTCCCCAGTCTTTTGAACAAGAGTAGAAGTTTATCCCTTGTTTCATTTTTCGGATTCGGTTTCCGGTTCCTTCTAAAGCCTACTTCAGCTCTATACTTCTGACATCTCCCTCTGAAATTTGAAATTTTATTTATTATTTTTTTTTTCTCCTCAATAGGATTGTGTAGGTTCAACTATTGTCCGGTTCACACTCCTCCCTGGTTTTGAACAAGAGTAAAGGTTTATCCCATATTCCCAGTTTAGGATTGGGTTTCTGGTTCCTTCTCTTTCATTCCCGAACCCATTATTTCTTAGTAGTATTATCGCCTTGCTTGGGGTGATTTGATTAAAAAAAAAGTATTTTGTCCTTCCTTTTTTTGTTCTTGTGTAAATATTTATGTTTTGTTCACGATTGAGCTCTGAAACGCGAGAAGCGATAACAATACAACTCCTTTTATTTTCGCTATATTTTTATATTCGCTACTTAAGAGAGGATAATATTTTTTTTTATTCTTTTTCTTCAATTTCATTTTAATATAATTGTATCAATGCCTCTGTCTGTCTGTCTGTCTGTTATCGAACTCCTTCTAGGGTTTTGGAAATAAACCCCCATAACTATATATATTCTGAAACTACATTACCCAGGGTAATTGGATGAGCATATTTCATTTTGATCAAAGGGGTTCCGCCACTGATTTTTTTTCCTTTGATATAAATTAAATTTAAATTTAAACAAGGGAATGATTCCTAGGGTACGTGGATAAGTATATTTCGTTTTGATCCAAGGGGACACGCGGGGGTACCCCCCCCACTGAATAATTTTTTCCCCTTTGATATAATTTAAATTTAAATTTGAACAGGGAAATGACCCCTATCCAAAATATAGAAGGAGAAAGCCAGAAGAGGGAGGTCACATCGACAAGACCAAAATGAGACAATATGGACATCAAGTTGAGCAAAAAATTACCAATCAGTGGGTAGTGACTTATAATACATATTTGTTGCAACAATCCAACAGTCATATCAATGTTGAAATCTGCTCATCAATTCATTCAATCAAGTATTGCATCAAATACATATCAAAGGGATCAGATCAAACTGTTTTTGCACTCACCCCCACTGATTTTCCCCTTTGATTTAAATTAAATTTAAATTTGAAGGGAATGACTTCTATCCAAAATATGGAAAGGGAAAGCCAGAAGATGGAGATCACATAGGCAAGATCATTAAGTAATACTGAAATACCTCATTTTTCACCAAAAATTATAACAATGACTTAAAATCAATCGTTTCCTTACGAAAAATGTGCGACACGCAGCAAGGCGCGTGTAATTCGACTATTAACATGGCGAAACGATATATTTTTATATATAAAAGAACAATTTTAGGAGCAAAAATGACAAATTTAAAAATTTTCGTGCGACGTCTTTCGTCCTATTAGTAATTTATCGGACGAAAGTGATGTTCGCGTCGAACTAAACATGCACGGAGAAGAGGGGTCGAGAAAAGTTTGTTTTTTTTTTATTTTTCTTAACATACTAATATAATAATTGCATGAAGCATTATATACAATTTTAATGCTCTGTAATGGCTGGCTTCTCGTATCCGAGTATTGATTTTCTAAGCGTTGCTTAGATGTGGCACAAGGCCAAAAGTATGGAGCACCCAATGAGGATCGAACTCACTATGACAGTGATTGTGATTGAGTTTGGAGGTAGAGTAATAGTGTGAGGTAACCGCTTGTAGAAGTCACAGTTACAAGCACGTAGACTCTAAGGAAGTCCTACTTCGAGACTGAATTTACCAGGCTGTGTATATATATACATATATTATTATTGCTACTAACCGCGTTTCTGGATCTACTAACCGTATTACCAATTGTATTATTATGTCAATACATTTACTTGCTATATTTCATTCCTGCGTTTGTCATTCATTTGAGACCGGATTTCATCCCGGAATCCACAACATAAACAATATTCGAAAATCTCTCGGCGTTAAGGAAAGGACATGTATGGAAACTATGGAGGTCGCTAATAATATAATTTTTTAGCATGTTGAAACGAAAGTGAAATAATGCATTTCTTGTTGCTGTTATTATTATTATTATTATTATTATTATTTGTGTATGTTATGTTTCCTGCTTTGTATCCTGTAGAGCCGGGTCCAAACTATGGTCCTTAGGCCCTAAAGAAGAATTGTCATTGTCATTTAATTTTCTTAGTATATGGGATGTTCCTAGTAGGGCGATTTTCTGGGTAACTTCTATGTTGATGTTATCTCGAACAATGTTAGTAAAATTGTCCATTCCTTTTCTCACTAGGCACAGATCTCTGATTACTATTGGTACAATTTCAGGCTTCATTCAACACATTCTGTTTATCTCGATCTCCAGGTCCTTCTATTTGGACACTTTCTCGATAATTTTCATAGACGTGTTTCTCTCAGATGGCACTGCTATGTCAATAAGCATACACTTCCTGAATTTCTTGTCTTTTATGATAATATCAGGTCAGTTTGAATTGGTATGTCCCAGAGAATAGTTATATCGTTATTTTGGGGAACTGTGTCTGGTTGGTGGTCATAAAATCTCTCAGTGGTTTCCATTTTGTGCTTCTTGCATATCTTTTCTTTCAATGCTATCTTGTTATGTATGTCGGTATATTCATTTTTTGCTAATCCCGAACACCCTGAGATAATATGGTCGACAATTTCATCATATTTTCCTTATCCTGCATTTCGGGTTAGTTCCATCCTTGATTATATGATAGTGATAGGATCTGGTTGTAAGTCTTTGGTCCTGAACTACAATAATAAGGCCTTGTGTCTCAGCTTTCAACCCGGTGCTCCTCAGCCACTGATATGTTTTCTCTTGGTTCACATCTGCTTCTTTCGTTTGTTTTAGGTATTTGCTATGCAACGCCTTGTCCTTCCAGTTTTTTTTTAATGCAATTTCATTTCGCCGAGTTGTTTTGCTTCCTGTTTCACTCGTTTGGCTTAGATGTTACTCGCTTCGTTTTTGTCGGTTTATTGTTGTTATTATTATTATTATTATTATTATTATTATTAAAAAGCCATCAGTTAGTCATTTTTAATTTTTCAATTTTTGTTGGGTGGGGTCCTATATAAATATGTTGACTTGAGAAAGGGCCATTTAAAAAAGGAAATGTTTTCATAGTACGTACATATGTCTGAAATATCGTTAACGACTTGCATTTCATAAGAATTTGTTATCATCAAATATTCCTGTGGGCACTCAAGTAAGTTTAGGACATTGGATGTTATCTACTATTCTGTGTTGTGTGCAAGACGATATAAGTTTTGCTAGAGACCAAAAAGTGTCCGAAAAGGAAACAAAACGCCAAATATCTCTAAAGCATATTGGATGTAAAGAAAAAGAGAATTAGACAATTGTGCACTTTTAGGCCTTTTATAAACTGCTTTAGTAACGCCATCTAGTGATCATTAGCAGATGTTCATTGGCAGACAAGTGGAGTAGTCCAACATTATTTGTCTGGTTAACAGAGAAAATATTTTTGTTGTGCAGTATATGTGCATGTGTGTGTGTGCGTGTGTCTGTAAAAGAAAGAAAGAAAGAAAGAGAGAGAGAGAGAGAGGGGGGAGTGAAGGAATTCTAAAAACTGAGACATATCGGTGAGGCAACGGATGCTTCATTTCAAAGCAGATCCTCTTTGCCACCTTCATTGAGATGATTCATAAGGAATATGATCTGCGTGAAACGGAAGTAAAAAAAAAATCAATCGTTGTTCTCCTTATTAAAAGACTTTTTTTGCGAGATTATTACAAGAGAATCATGCAAATATTCAATAACCGTGACAAAACACCCAGACAGATTCCCCCCCCCTAAAACTACTCTCTTGGGAACAGACCAGTTTGTGGATACTTATCTGAAAATTAAAATCTTAATCTCTCAAAGTTAGTCGTCTATCCTTCCTATCCTCATAATCTTCCTCTTGCATTCATATCACACAGCTCATGCACTAACCCGCTACATTGAGTGGCTCGCGATCCTTGAAATTTTTGAAATTTAGTAAAAAGAAGCTAGAATGAAATTTCAACAAAAATGCAGAAAAGATTAAATACGTTTAAATAAGATGAAGGAAAAACAGAAAAAAAGTTTACAGACTGGAAATATATACATTTCTAGCCGCTGCCAGCGATGTTCGTAAGCAACACTCCCATGACACCATGATAGTTTCTACGATCCTGATCGGGATCAAAGTGAAGTAACTGTTCTTCACCTTTCTGCCGTGTTATTGTCTTCGGGCAGTTCACGGAAAAGCTTTGAGTGATGACTGATCCCGGGGATGGCAATTCACAGATAATAAAGAAAAAGGAATCTATAGAGAGCCCTAATCAACTGGGGGTGAAAGAGAATGAAAAAGATTTTAAAAGGAACCGGAAACCCAGCCCTATACAGGAAACAAGAGATAAATCACTACTCATGTTCAAAAGATTGGGGAGGAGTGTGAACAGGACAATAGACAAACAAAAAAATATCTGTAGAAAACCATGGTCAACATGGTTCACAGCCACCTAGAAGAACGACTGTGTATTCAAAAGCATAGAGAAGGAAACGAGAAATCACTTCACTATCTTTCCCAAGAGGTCATAGAAATTTACAGATAATACAAAAGAACTCTGTATAGAGCCAGATCACTTTGGTTGGAAGCCAGTCTAGAAGAATTACTCTATATTCAAAAGCATTCAGAAGGCAACGGGAATCCACTTCACTGTCTTTCCCAAGAAGTCTTAGTAATTCTTTGATATTTAAATAAAAGGGATCTGTAGAAAGCTATGATTACCTTGACCTGAATGGCCATGGTATTAACCCTGTCCCTCCCTACGCACACACAAAAATGAAACTCAATCAGCTTGACTTGACTCTTTTTGGGTACTGAAGATGAAGGTTTAGAGAAATGAGATGAGGAAAACAGTCGACATGATTTTTTTATCAGTTGGCTTCCATCTTTAAAGAAAAAACATATTCCTAAACATGATTGCCAATTCCGACTCTGTCTAACATCTCTCACTATCTCTCTTTCTCATCTCTCTCCATATCTCCCTCTCTCTCTCCCTATGTCTTTTCTCTCTCTCTCTCTCTCTCTCTCTCTCTCTCATACACGCACAATTGAAAACATGCAAGCAAATTATCCCACGAAAATAACTAGGTTCTTTGAGGATACATACAAGCACACAAAATACATGCACATATTTGCGCGCTTGCTTGCTTATGCACGCAAGAGAGAGAGAGAGAGAGAGAGAAAAAAACTCTACACGTCATACAAATTAAAAATGCATCCAGTTGATGAGCTGGGGAGGCGAAATCGGTTTAGAAGGAAGCGAAGCGGGAAGCAGAAACTGATTGGTTGAGAATCGAATGACAGGAAAGAGGTTGGAAGATGACGAAGACCTAAGTTAAAATGAGCTAGAGGTAATTAAAAAGTCGGTGATGAGAGACTAATCACTCTTCAATGTGTAGCAAAGTGTGTGTATGTGGTGGTGGTGGTGGCGGGGAGGGGGTCAGTTGGCAGACTAACAGGTGTGGTTCGGTGTCATTGTGAGCTCTCGAAGTTTTCTCCTCTCTATTTTATCGTCTGCATTCTGTGACGTGCGAATGTGCAGAGGACAAAGATTAAAAAAAAGAAGAAATAAAGAGGGATTAAGGCCACCCCTCAAACCCCGCCAAAAACGATATGAATACAAAAAAAAAGGGGGAAAAAAACGAAATATTGATCCGACAAGGGGAAATAAAGTTCAAAGATTCAATGATATATATATATATATGTAAAGTTGCAAACGTGAAACGTAATCAACAGAAATGAGCAAGAGCCGTTAAAAAGGCGCGAAAAAAAACCAAGAATTGATTAAAATGTAAGAAAATTAAAAATGCACTAATTACAAAGTTATATGATCGCAAGAAGGTTTAGAAAGGAATAAGTATTATCTCTGTTCTTTTATAATTGTAACATTTAATGTACAAATTTTGTCCCGCAATAACTGCTTCTTGATGACAATTAATTTAGAAAGGCTAACATTAAAACAATTTATTTATATAGTACTTTGCATTCAATTATGAATGTTAAAAAAATGCTAATGATAAGGTTAATATTTGCCTTTTCCTTATAAGGAAACATTTGGCATTTATTAACCTTGCACTCAGTATTGCTGTCGATTGAAATTTATAAACTTTTTCTCTTGAAATAATTTTTCAGAAAAATAGGTTTCTCAAGACAAGTAGCTGTTATGATCTTTCCAGTATTCAAATACTGACGAGGGATTTCCTTCCTAACCATTTATTTGAAGTAGTGCGAAAGGTCAAAACAATAAATAACATGAAAATGAGCCGTAACCTAAACTATATATATATATGTGTGTGTGTGTGTGTGTGTGTGTGTGTGTGTGTGTGTGTGTGTGTGTGTGTGTGTGTGTGTATTTTAAGACATACATATATATATATATATTTTAAGACATTTTTATGTCGGACGTCGGGCTTGAAAAATTAATTTCAGTTGAGCTCTCTGGGGAAGAGGTGTGGGTTTGTAAACAGTGACTATTATGGCTGATATAGCGAGACTCTTCGGCAAAAGCGAATTGAGTCACTGTCGGTCACTGTGTGTGTTTATCTAAAAATAAATACGCTAAAATTCACCTACATCTCTGCTGTGCTCCGACGGCTTAGTGGTAGAATCTCCGATTGACACCAATTCAGTCGGGTTTGGATCCTAGCTTGAGGCAACCTGATGTCTAGCCACACTGAAGAGCTGCGAAACAGTCTGCCTGTGGATGACTTTATATATAAAGATATTTTTTTATGTTTATACTTTCTTTTTATAGATATTTAAAAAAAAAAAAAGAACGTATAAACATAAAAAATGTCTTAAAATAATTGTCGGACTTAAAATACTTATCCATTTCATAATGTGTGACATATATATATATATATATATATATATATATATATAGTGAACATTAAAGTCAAGACCCAGCGGCGATCGTCAGATCACTTTATATTTACATACGCTCTGTTCCTGATATTGAACACATTGACCCATAAAGATATCATACCGTAAGGCTAAACTTTATAATATATATACGTGCATTTTTAAATAAAATACACATGTAAACAAAAATATCATCCTCCTATGCAATTATATAAGTATATGTATTGATATTTACACAGATATAAATAGGTACATGCATTATGACTATTTATATCTTGCTATTAACATATATATAAAATGTACATATGTACATACATATAAAAATGCAAATACATGAAAATATAAAAATGCATCCGTACGCAGCTATGCTTAAAATATAACTAAAAGAAAATTATATATATGTATATATATATATATATATAAACAAATAAATAAAAAAATAATATATATATATATATATATATATATATATATATATATATATATATATATATATATATATATGCATATATACATAATGTATAATGTATATGGATTTATCAAATGAATAAATCATATTAATTTCTTTATAGTTAAAGCGGCGGTTTCGTTGAGAACCAATTGCGATCACAGGTTCCGCTGTGATAAAAGTGCATTGAGTTTGTCGTTGAATTTTTATATATATATATATATATATATATATGTATATATATTTATATATATATATATATATATATATATATATATATATATATATATATGTATGTGTGTGTGTGTGTGTGTGTGTGAAAAGTGTGTGTATATATATATAAATAAATATATATATATATATATATATAATTATTTATATATTATATGCGCAATACTTATTAGAAATCGTTCAATATCAGAGATAGAGCTCACATCAATCCAATAAATATATATATATATATATATATATATATATATATATATATAAAAAATATAGTCTTAAGTTGTGCTATATTTATGGGATAAAGTGCTTAATATCAGAGATAGAGCGTGTGCATATATAAAAGTAAACATTGCGTCGCCTTTAAGTGTTGACTTCTATGTTCACTTATATATATATATATATATATATACTACATTTCAAAAGTTGGAAGTCATCCCAAGAATTAACATGGAATAAATTTTGTCATAATAAAATTTATAATAAAAAATCATGTCTCACTTTTTCCCCACCAGATGAAATAGTTAGCTTTAAGCACCAAAACAAATATGCATCTTTACTGTGATTATTTATTTGTTCGTGTGCAACTACTCATAATATATATATATATATATATATATATATATATATATATATAATCAAATCCTTTTACCTAGTATGGGGAATAGGCTATTTCAGCAGATGACGAAAATGCTCGTCTGAAATTGTTATAGCAAGCTAAACTTTAACTTGACGGTAACCCTTAAGACAGAGTTTATACTTTTCACTGTTTCAATTGGACGCTAGCCACGGGTTAAGGAGGATGGCACGTGTTTATTTTAAGGCGAAGTTTTATTAGAGAAAACCCAGAACATTAACCTTATGACGACAAGTGTGGATATTAGAAGAAAACACAAAAAGTCTTTAACTTAAATTTAAAATTAAAGTCAAATATTAATACCTGACAGTATTTTAACAAATAAGCACTTCCAAAAAAATAACACTCCGTAAGATTTTAAATAGGAAAACGATTAACATTAGCTAACATTAGATACCAACAACATTAGCTATCATTAAATACCAACAACATTAGCTAACATTAGATACCAACAACATTTATGAAATTAACAACTTACGCAACAACCAAATTTTAAGGAATTTCTATGAGACTGACAACAAACCTGGCATTGAACCCTCCTGTAGTTGTGGATCAAAAGATAATTTTCCATTACAGGGCAAATGCAAAACTACCAGGGTTATATATCAAGCGACCATTTCCTCCAAAGAAAATATGGAAAATAAAAAAAAGTTTACATTGGAACTTCCGCGGGGCAGTGGAAACAACCTTTTTATACTCATAAGCACTCATTCTCTAATCCTAAACTTAGACACCAAACAGCTCTTTCAAAAAAATTTTGGAAATTGAAGGACAAAAAATTAGACCAACAGGTATTTTGGAAAATTATAGGTTCTGCAAAAACTCCAAATAGTTTCAGAGATAGACAGGGTTTATGCTTAGAAGAAAAAAATAAAATATTAAAATACAATAATGAAAACCAACTATTGAATCAGAGGAACTAATTAGT
Organism: Acanthosepion pharaonis; assembly: GCA_903632075.3. Classification (NCBI taxonomy): domain Eukaryota; kingdom Metazoa; phylum Mollusca; class Cephalopoda; order Sepiida; family Sepiidae; genus Acanthosepion; species Acanthosepion pharaonis. The sequence goes on along the minus strand of CAHIKZ030001090.1, from coordinate 1,508,740 downwards.
GTTCAAATGTCGACATAAAAACAGATTCAAATTTCGATAATATAGTTTTGCATTAATGTGCTACTCAAAATACATTCCCTAACTCTTCCAGTGTCGATATATATGTATAAAAAAAAAAATTCTAATCCCCATAGTGACATTTTTCCTTATTCAGCTACCCGAAGTTACAGTCACCACGTGAGCCATGAAGTTATATAAAAGGATAGGGAATCTAGTTCTTTTTTTTGTTAATTACTTAGCATGTTACCAAGTTATCAGACTGTTAGAAGTCGCGGAAACCGGCAATCTATTTCTCAACTTAGGGCAGATGTTACTATTTATTTTTCCTCGACCTGACCAGGCCCTGTTCACTGGTGCATTTTCTCAATAATATGATTAATACAAATCTTAAATTTGTCACTTAACTGATTGGTGTTATTTTTAGCATCCCAATACTAGAGTTTTTTAGGCGGACCATCCAGCAATAGCTCCGTCCACTCTTCAGGGGATATCTGTAATCGACTGTTTCTCTTCTCATTTTTCTTTTATGTTGCATTGAAAAATGATTTATGCCCTTTTCTTTGGCGCAAGGTTGTTTCTTTTTTCTTCTTATTTCATTGTGTGTGCGTGCGTGTGCGTGTACGTGCATGTGTGTGCATGGGCGTGTACATGAGCAGCGCACGATGTATGTACAATCACAATGAATAATCGAATAATTTGTTAATCCTTCAATGCCTGAAGCCATAAATTCTGAAAAGCGTTTAAATAACTTAATTTACACTGACACATTTTTTAAAGCATTTAAAATAGCCTCAGAATTACATTTAATTCGGTTTGATAACCGATTTTTTAGAGTCGATCTTTTTTCTTTATTCATCCGCCTAGTTTTATAGGAATTATCATCATTTGTCATTTGGCAGATTCGGTCTTATGCTTTCTTAAATTAATGAATCCCTCAGAAATTCAATTCGATTAATTGATGAAGCGATAAAATGAATCTGTATCAGAAACGAGGAGACATGCTGAACAAAATCCCGGCATTTCGAAAGATTTACGGGAAATTGTTAAATTATTAATTAACAAAAATTGTTTAAAAATTGGATTGAAATTCCTTATTTACTTCATGCCACCTGGAAGTCAATTTAAAACTTTCATTTCAATTAGAGGACATATAAGTAAATAATCAAGTCTATGTCATTTTTCAATAAGTGTTGTCACATTTCGTGTATGAACTCTGACCCGAAATAGTTGATAGATTTGTAAATAAATACAAAATAAAAATAACAATGAAAAATAAACAGTTTATTAATTCAACGTTTGAAAGTATTTATTTTGCCAAAAATTTTAAAAGTAATTTGATTTAAATTTAAACGCCGTTTTATCATTTAAAATACCATCAGAATGACATTTTATACTGTTTAGTTACCAATTATGTTTATCACACACTGACATATTATATATCATTTGTGACTTTGGATTTTGATTTTGTATCCTTAAATTCCCATATCACTGATATATATCTGCAAGAATATATATATATATATATATATATATATATATATATATATATATATATATAAAAGAAATATAGTCTTAAGGTGTGCTATATTTATTTTTTATTAGTGTATTTATTTGTTTTTGTTTTATTTTTTCCGTTTTTCATTTTTTAGGTTACGTAGTAAAAATTTATTTTCATGCCTGCATTTTGAGATGAGCTCGAATCTTTTATTTAATCCCAAATTAAAAACTGTTCCCGCCAAAATAATAGTTAGAATGAACTACAACAACCAACCCCAAAATTGAACAAATAGCTTTAATTAAATTCTCAAACCAAAACAAAACTGTTAAATAAGTGATATAAACAAATTTTTACTACGTTAATAAATAAATAAAATAAGAAATAAAAACGAGCAATATAATTTGACCCAAATAAATAAACAAACGACTTCTGGTAAAATAACCGCCATAATACAATACCCACAATGCACCACTAACCCGTATATATATAAATAGCCAAGAAAAAATAACAGCATATGTGGCCTGACGATTGCATATAGCATGAAACAGACTGTCGCCTCTAAGTGTTGACTTCTATGTTCACTTTATATATATATATATATATATATATATATATATATATATATATATATATATATATAAAAGGTACTTATTTGATAGCGCTCAATATCAGAGATAGAGCTAACATATTTAATATATTTAGTTGAGTTGATGTGAATTTGTAACCTTGGGTTTTTCATGCTTTTTGCGATCGTCAGACAAAAGCGTGAAACTCAGGGTCAAAATTCACATAATTTCAACTATATATATATATATATATATATATATATATATATATATATATATATATATATATATAATAAAATATAAATATTTATACTCGTCTGGAAAAACTATAAAAAAATATATTTAGTTGGGTGATGTGAATTTGTAATGGGTTTCATGCTTTTTGCGATCGTCAGACAAAAGCGTGAAACTCAGGGTCACAAATTCACATAATTTCAACTATATATATATATATATATATATATATATATATATAATATAAAAATATTTATACTTATCTGTTCGAAAAACCTTAGGTGTTTTGGCTTGTAAAATGAACAAACCAATGCCTAAGGGAAAAAAAGGAATAAAAAGAAAGAACTAAGAACATGTAATTGAGGCGAAACCAATCGTCCAAAATCTAAGCTCAGAGTCCAATGCAAAAAACCTCCAAAACGAGTAAAGCAAAAGTAACTAAGTAAAGTGCTCAATACACTAAGTAGAGCAAATCTAACTATGAATCTAAAGAACCAATTAAATCCACGTGACGATCCGCGTGGATGAAACCTAGGTAGGTTTACCTGGCTCTTTAGGTTCATAGTTATATATATATATATATATATATATATATATATATATATATATATTTATCATAAGAGATTATAGTAAAAATATTTTGAAATCGCTATACAAAAGCTTTCTTTTTAAATCAATACAAAAACCTGAATAATAATTGCCATCGCAAAGCAACAGACGCAAATAATATCAACAAATGTAATTGTAGAAATTCTAACAAATGTCCATTGCCAAACAGATATCAAACAGAATCTCTTATTTACCTAAGCACTATTTCTACTATAGAAAATCAGTTAAAAAATTTTATGTCGGTAGTACCAAGAATTTCTTTAAAACTAGGTGGTGCCAGCAATATATTATCTTTCTCCAATAACACGTACAGAAATAGGACGTCTCTTTTAAAATATTTTTGGAACTTAAAAGAAGTTAATAAAAGCCCTATAGTAAATTACTTATCATTGCCTGAAGAAGTAGAATCATAGTATTGAAACATGAAAGCTTTTGTGTAGCGATTTCAAAATGCTTTTATTATAATCTCTTATAATAAAATTTTAGTCAATAAAAAAAGCTGAGTAATAATTGCCATTCCAAAGCAACAGACGCAGATAATATCAATGAGTGTAATTGTAGAATTTTTTTTTTATTCAGCTGCCTAATTTTGTAAGAATTAATATCATTTGTCATTTTGGATTCGGCCTTATGCTTTCTTAAATTAATGAATCCTCAGAAATTCAATTCCATTAATTGATGAAATGATAAAACGAATCGGTATCAGTAATGAGGGAATTTGCTGAACAAAATCCAAGCATTTGAAATGTCGAGTTGAAATTGTAAAATTATTAATTGACAGAAATTCTTTAAAAATTGAATTAACATTCCTTATTTAATTTATACCACCTGAAACTCTATTTAAAACTTTAATTTCAATTAGAGACATGTAAGTAAATATTCAAATCTAACTTTGTCGTTGTCCCATTAATGTTGCCTAGTTTGGTCTATTCTGATGCCGTTTCTTTTCGATGTTTATCACACTCTCACGTCTACAGGAATTTATACGCCATTTGTTACTTTGCGTTTTAATTTTGTATTCTTACATTTCCACCAATCACTGATATTATCTGATCAAATATATAATTCAAAAAAACGTGCCAATATACAAGCAAACCGTCAAGAATTCAGTAGTAATTATGAGGCTATAAAATATTTTGCTTCATATCGTCAAAGGAGATACTTTCTAAAGAAATTTCTTTATTTACTTCATAAAGTAAATAATGAATTTCATTTCAATTTTTAAATAACGTCTGCCAGTTAATGAAATCTCGACGCCAGTCTAGTACTGCACTTAAATTCGAAAACTCTAGGTATCATAATAAAGAGATCATCTGAACAAATACCATGAAAGTATTTATAGAAAAGGCAGAGAGAGATAATTTTAGGGCGGTGGGAAAGTGACTGAAACCGAGCAGCCAGATCAGGACCAATAATATTGCTGATTCTTCAAGCAACTCAAGGTAAATAGCGGAGACACGTGGCTATGTGTGGCAGCAATATTCTAAGCATGGACGAATGGTAGACTTATCGATATGTAAGATAGTTTCTGGAGAGAAAATTGTCTCGGACGACACAGTGAACCAACTTTTTTAGCAGCTGAGCTAGCAATGGATTCATACACTAAACGTGACGTGACAACACTAATGGGACAAAAATAGATCTGACTACTTATGTGCCTCCAAATGAAAGTATTAATTTTGAAAAAAATATTTTTTTAAAATAATTTAGTTTTACATTTAAAATAGACTTAGGGTGACATTTTATGCTGTTTTTAGTCACCGACTATTACGTCGATGTTTATCACACGCTCACGTTTACACGCCATTTGTTAATTTGCGTTATAACATTGTATTCTTACATTTCCACCAATCACTGATATTATCTTATAAAATATATCCTAAAAAACATGTGCCAATATGCAATGAAAGTGTCAAGAATTCAACTGTAATAATTAATGAAGATATAAAATATTTTGAGTTACAAACAAAATCTTCTGAATTAAATCATTTGAAATATTGATTGTCAATTGTTAAATTATTAATTGTCAGATTATGTTTAAAAATTGAAATGAAATTCCTTATTTATTCATGACACACGAGTCAGAATTTAAAACTTTCATTTTCAGTCAATGCATCTAAGTAATTTAATCAAATATATCTCTGTCACATTCGTGTTGTCACTTTTTGTGTATGAACTCTGACCCGAATTAGTTGATAGATTTCTAAAAATCAAAATAAAAAACGACAATGAAAATGAAACAGTTGATTAATTCAATATTTATTTTGAAAAATATTTTTAAAATATTTTTAAAATACTTTAGTTAATATAAAACCACTGTTTGATCATTTAAAAGAGCCTCAGTGTGTCATCTGATGCTTTTTAAAACAACCTCAGTATGTCATTTGATGCTTTACAAAACAGCCTCAGTATGTCATATGATAATTTTAAAACAGCATCAGTATGTCATTTGATGCTTTTTAAAACAACCTCAGTATGTCATACCATGCTTTTAAAAACAGCATCAGTATGTCATTTGATGCTTTTTAAAAACAGCATCAGTATGTCATTTGATGCTTTTAAATTTGATGCTTTTAAAAACAGCATCAGTACGTCATTTGATGCTTTTTAAAACAGCATCAGTATGTCATTTGATGCTTTATAAAACAGCCTCAGTATGTCATTTGATGCTTTTGAAAACATCATCAGTATGTCATTTGATGCTTTTTAAAACAGCATCAGTATGTCATTTGATGCTTTTTAAAACATCATGAGTATGTCATTTGATAAATTTTAAAACTGCATCATTATGTCATTTTATGCATTTTAAAACAGCCTCAATATGTCATTTGATGCTTTTTAAAACAACCTCAATATGTCATTTAATGCATTTTAAAGCAGCCTCAATATGTCATTTGATGCTTTTTAAAATAGCCTCAGTATGTCATTTGATGCTTTTTAAAACAGCATCAGTATGTCATCTGATAATTTTTAAAACAGCCTAAGTACGTCATTTGATGGGTTTGAAAACATCATCAGTATGTCATTTGATGCTTTACAAAACAGTCTCAGTATGTCATTTGAGGATTTATAAAACAGCCTCAGTATGTCATTTGATGCAATTTAAAACATCATGCGTATGTCATTTGATGCATTTTAAAACTGCATCATTATGTCATTTGATGCATTTTAAAACAGCCTCAATATGTCATTTGATGCTTTTTAAAACAGCCTCAGTATGTCATTTGATGCTTTTTAATACAGTATCAGTATGTCATTTGATGCTTTTTAGTCGCCAATTTTCACGTCGATGTTTGTCACACGCTCACGTTTACAGGGATTTATTCGTCATTTGTTACTTTGCGTTTTATCTTTGTATTCTTAAGTTTCCACCTATCACTGATATTGTCTAATGAAATAATTAATTTAAAAAAAACCTTTGTCAATATGCAATCAAACCTTCAAGAATTCAATTGTAATAATTAATCAAGATATAAAATATTTCACCTTGTATCAACAAAAGAGGGACTTTCTGAAGGAAAATAGCGTGATAATTATATTTAATTCGGTTTGATAACCAATTTTTTAGAGTCTACATTTTAAAAAATAAGAAATGACAATGAAAATGAAACAGAGTATTAATTCAATTCGTGGAAATATTTATGATTTTAATTAATTTATTAAAATGAAAATTAGAAAAAATACTTAACTTAAACATAATTTAATTTACATAGGAGCATTTTTTAATGTTTAAAATAGCATTAGGGTTACATTTAATGTTGCTTCGTAACTATGTTTTAAGTCAAAGTTTTCATACACCTAAGGTTATAAGAATTTCAATATCTTTTTATTTTGGTTTTTTGCTTAGGTTTTCTTAAATGTCCGTCAATCATTGTTATTCTATCTTCACGGTCTTTTTCTATCTTGGAAATCTGAAGGTCCCAGGCTGGACCTGGGAACACCAGCAATTAAAAGGTGATTCCATGCTCCTCAAATCCTGCTGATCAGAAGCCTTGCTGCCGGATGTCGTTTATCGTCGGACCAAGGACATGTATATTTTATGTTGTCACGTTTAGTGAAATGTTCCCATGTTTAGGTGATTAAATTCTGGGGAAAAATATCTTATGTATAATACGCACTGAGTTTTTAGAATTTGCAGTATCTAAATTTAGCCTAAAATGAATGCATATGCGGGTAGCGTCACTCTCATCGATGCGGAAAAGCGGTCATTCACTTTCTTACAAATCCACTTTGGAAAGGCCCGGATCTATTTTCTCTCCCCTCCAACCACAGATTAAATAGTAGCGTTGATTAAGCTCTCTAGCCGCGGATAAAGGAAATTCTGAATTCGAAATCGTGAAGAGTGCAACGGAAAACCATTCCACTATCATTGCAAAGAAACCATGGTATTACACAGATAAGAATGGAAAGTGATTTTTGGTGAGCCATAATCGTGAAGAGGTTTTTTTCTTTTTTTAAAAAAAGTCGAGTAAAAATAAAAAATAAAAATATGTTTGCATTATCGTTTGAAAAATCAAAATTTACGAAATACTTATAAACAACCACTGGTGTGTTCGCACAAGGTTGCAGAGAAAATAAGTTCACTCGAGGAGAAAGAAAATAATAAAGAAAGAAATATTCCAGTAGTTATGGGTTATTTCTCTGCAGAGGCATGAAACGGAAGCATTCCTGAAACCATCACAGCAAAGTCATTCATAAAAATCATCCTGATCGCACTGGACGACAATTAAGATGTCATCTTTTTGAAGAGGGAAGACAAGATGACTATCATCTTGTCTTCATTCCTCAGAAAGGACATAATCTTAATTCTAATCCAGTACAATAACAACAATATCGAAGATGATGAAGAAATCTAATACGATAGCAATAAGGAAAAATTTCATGTCGTCTATCTTTTGACAAGGAAAGACATGGACACTACTATGTCCGGACGGCAGTTTGATTTTGTTTAGCGGCATATCAATACCTCTATGGGTTATTTAATGTCGAAATCTAAATATTTTGAATATAGTTTTATAGCTTAAACTAGAACCTCCCATCACAAGAATCTCGTTCTACTATCAACGAGCGGATTGGGACTCGTTCCGTGACTTCCTCCGCGATGTCCCCTGGGATGTTGTCTTTACACTCCCTGTCCAAGAATGTCCTTCTGAGGTCTCACTATGGGTTAAAGCTGGAATTGACGCTTTCATCCCCTCAAGGAAATTTAAGGTCAAGTCAAACTCCTCCCCTTGGTTCTCCGCTGCTTGCGCAGCTGCCATTGTACATAGGAATCACTTCTTCCACCTATTTCGTAGCGACATGTCGGACTGCAATAGACGTCTCTTTGCCCCCGCCCGTAGCGAGTGTAAGCGTGTCCTCAACGATGCTAAGTCAATATTTGCTGCTCGGATGAAGGAACGTATTGCATCTTGCAAATTTGGCTCCAAAGATTATTGGCGGGTCTGCAAGAGTGTCCTGAACAATAGAAAACCCGCCATACCTCCTTTATTCAACCAGTTCGAGGTCTTGACATCCTCCACCGACAAGGCTGAATGCTTTGCTTGGAAATTCTCATTTAATTCAACGCTCGACTCCACCGGTGTACCCATACTAGACTTCCCTCCAAGAAGTGAGGCCTTATTGAGCGTCTTACACATAACCCCGTCATTGGTACTGGGCATTATCGCCAACTTAGACCCCCACAAGGCTAGTGGTGGAGATGGCATACCAGCCATTGTCTTGAAGAAATGCGCACCTGAGCTAGCGCCCGCCCTCTCTAAACTGTATAATCACTGCCTCAAGGAATCCTGTTTTCCTGACTGCTGGAAGTCCTCATCAATTGTTCCTGTGTTTAAGAACTTTGGAGACCCTCTGACCCCTCTAATTACCGTCCTATTAGTCTCCTACCCTCTTCGGCAAAGTCTTCGAAGCCCTAATTAATGCCGAAGTGGTTAATCACCACATCCCATAATCTGCTGTCAGATAAGCAATATGGTTTCCGCTACGCCCGATCAACAGCTGATGTGCTTACGGCCATCACTGAAACCGTCTACCAAGCCCTTCAAAATAACGGTGAGGCTCGTGCCGTGGCCCTCGACATCTCCAAGGCATTCGATAGGGTTTGGCACGCCGGCCTTCTTCGTAAGCTCCAGGGGTATGGTGTTACTGGTCGACTATTTGATCTAATACACTCATTCCTGTCAAACCGAGAATTGAAGGTCGTTCTCAACGGATTCTCCTCCAGTTCCTATCCCACGAATGCAGGTGTTCCCCAAGGCTCCATCCTTGGCCCCACTCTTTTCCTTATTTTCATCAATGACTTTCCTGACGCCATAGATTCCCAAGTTGGCATCTACGCAGACGACACTACAATTTACTCCTGCCTCAAAAAAAAAGCTAGTGTCGGCGATAAAAATAACCTGGCCGTGCGTCTTGAAATGGACCTCCAATCGGTTGTTAACTGGGGCAAGAATTGGCTGGTCAACTTTAACGCCTCAAAAACTAAATTACTCTCCATTAACCACCATAGAGATCCTTCCCTGATCCCCCTTAAAATGTCTGATAGTCAACTTCCTGAGAGCAACTCCCTGCGTCTGCTCGGCCTCACGCTGACTGCTGACCTGAGATAAAACAAATACATTGAGTCAATTGCTTCTTCCACCGCGAGGAAAGTTGGCTCTCTATGCCGCGCCAGGAATTTTTTTCTCCCCTGAATCGATACTTCAAATATACAAAACAACCATTCGCCCTTGCATGGAGTATTGCTGCCATATATGGGCTGGAGCACCTTCTGCTTACCTCGGAGTTCTTGACAAGATCCAGAGACGGATATGTAATCTAATTGCCCCTGATCTGGCGTCTCGTCTGCAGTCACTCTCTTACAGACGCGCCGTCGCCTCTCTCTGTCTTTTCTACAAATACTTCCATGGTAATTGCTCTGATGAGCTGCTTTCACTGGTCCCCAGACTTCATGAATTCAAGCACCCTACGAGGCTGGCATCCCACTCCCACCTTTACACTGTAGAAACTTTTAAATGTAGCCGTCTCTTCTACTTCAATAGCTTCATACCTCGCACCTTTCGCCTGTGGAACACCCTCCCCAATTACTGTTTCCCTGAGAGCTATAATCTCCAACTGTTCAAATGTAATGTCAATCGACATCTCCAGTTACCTTGATCTATCCACTATCCCTCTCCTCGTCCTTTTTTCTATCATTCCTATCTGCTCTCGCTCCAAATCTTCCGCAACCCCCTGCATCCTAGTGGCTTCACGCCTTGCTTGGGGCGTAATGCTTAAAAAAAAACTTATGCTTTAAAAATTTGTTAGTAATTTTATTATAAATATGTATCGTTGGTGTTTTTTGTAATATAAAAATGCATTGCTGGTATTTTTGCTATAAAAATGTATTTTTATACTTTGATAGTGTTTATTTACCAAAAGCTGGGGCATAACAGGTGCTACTTCCCCGGTTCAGGGTAAATCTGGAAACAACAGAAATTAAGAGGTGGTTCCACGCTCCTCAAAATCACCAATCTCCCCAATCAGAGACCATCCGAACGGCAAAGACGAATTCTTTACTGTGGAATAAAGACAAAATGATTTTGTGGACGATGACGACGACAAGATCGAATATAATGAAGATATCTACTCCGCCGACAACATCAATGAAACTAGATGACGTCTGTCTTTGATAAGAACACACCTGATCATTACTTAAGACTGGACAGCATTGAAGATGAGATCCTTTAAGAAGAACAATTGTGTGACGGCGCCATTTTCTACACTAACAACATGTCATGGCGTCGATTTGGTTTGATTTGCTTTATTTTACGGTATATTAATCATAAATATTTTTTTCTTCAAAAAATGTATTGCTGGTAATATTTTTCCCTTCAAAAATGTACTGCTGGTAATAATTTTTCCTTAAAAATTTATTGCTGGTAATAAATTTTCTTGCAAAATTTATTGCTGCTAATAATTCTTTTAGAAAATTGTATTGCTGGTATTAAAATCTATTTTTAAACTTTCATAGTGTTTTGACCCCAGTTTAAGTGTTAACTGTTTGCCCATAGCTGGGACCCTAACAAGTGCTACCACCCCAGGTCAGGGTGGAACTGGGAACACCAGCAATTGAGAGTTGGTTCCATGCTCCTTCAAAACCTCCTGTTCAGAGGCCTTGCTGTCGGATGTATTTTATCGTCTTATCCAGGACGCGGATATAATTTATCTTCTTACCCAGGAAGCGAAGGTATCTTATCGTCTTACCAAGGATATAGATGTAGTTTATCGTCTTACCCAGGACGCGGATGCAATTTATCGTCTTACCCATGTAGCTTATCGTCTTACCCAGGACGCAGATGTTGTTTATCGTCTTAACCAGGACACGGATGTAGTTTATCGTCTTACCAAGGGCGCGGATGTAGTTTATCGTCTTACCTAGGGCATGGATGTAGTTTATCGTCTAACCCAGGAAGGGGGTGTAGTTTATCGTCTTACCTAGGACATGGATGTAGTTTATCGTCTAACCCAGGACACGGATGTAGTTTATCGTCTTACCAAGGGCGCGGATGTAGTTTATCGTCTTACCCAGGACGTGTATGTAGTTTATCGTCTTACCCAGGAAGGGGATGTAGTTTATCGTCTTATCCAGGCGTCGATACGAACAGCAGTTAAGCAGACTAAATCATGTTATGTGACTATTTTTTTAAATAGAATATTTACTTAGTAATTTAAATTATTCTTTAGATATTAGTTTGAGCGATATATATAAGTTCTTTCTGTCAGAACATCTCAAATATAGTGCAACATGTGTCCGAAAAAGGTTAAAGTTTAGTTCCTGCGAAGAAATGGAGGAAGAAGTAGCAAAAAGGCAAAGCGGGGTTCGTAAAGTTGAAAGTATTGCGTAGATTAACAAAGGGTAGTAAAGCTGTGGAGAACCATGACCACTTATTGCCTTTCAGGTTATTGGACATAGAAAGAAAGAGAGAGACCATGAATCGTTTTGACTATAGATTCTATCAAAAAAATTGTTTTAGTTGTAGAACTGTCGGAGTTAGCTCCTCATTAATTCTCACTAATTGTCACTAAGAGTCACTCTCCCTATAATATAAATACTGGGCGACTTCTTGACTTGTTCTCTTTCCTTCAGGCCTTGTGCCGCATCCCACCTCGCGTGGAGGTAAGGTCAATCCTCTTTTTTATGTCTTCATTTCAGCGACTACAATGTAAGCTCTCTTAGAAGATTCGCGTCTTCCCATTTGTGGGAGACGCCATGAACATTATACACACATACACGTACGTACGAACATTCACCAAAATATGAGCATTCACCTTAGAAGAGACACCACTGTTTACACACACACAAATGTTATTGTCCATTGTAAAATTGTTTTGTTTAATACATATATTAGTTTATATATATATATATATATATATATATATATATATATATATCGGTCTTTATCTTCAGTTGGATTTAATTCAAGTTCGCCATTTTCTTGTAGTTGGACCTTTTATTAGTCTACCAGGAGTTACACACGTGTTTCTAATACAACAACTCACATTAACCGACACGGTCCACTACAGAAATACATTTGTCACCTCAACTCTCTTTTTTTATCAGTGTGAACATTGTCCAAGATTCACTGCCATATATAAGGAGAGATATTGCATAACAGTCCAGTAATCTTTATTTCTAACGATTTTTTTCTGTTTCTTAATACTTTCGCTATTCCAAAGCTCTTTTGGAATTTGGTGGCGCCATTTTTTTGTCAGAAATACAAAAGATATAAACTGTGGCGAGCCTTTATCTACACCGTTCTGAAGGGACATTTCACATAAAAAGAAGGAAAAAGACTAAGAAGTCGTTTTCCTTCTTTATAGTGGTATATGAGAAAACAAAGGACAAAGAGCGTTCGTTCTGTTTATTTTCAAATAAATGAAGAAGCAGACGATATGTAAGGCTCGTAAGTGTTACAAGTGTTTCATATACAATAAGTAATAAATATCCCAAATCGTCAGCCGTGTAAGGAGGCGCGTTATAGAAAATATATGACAATTGATGGCTTTATAACACCCGGATGTACTTGTTTGTATTTGTGAGCGCGCGCATGCGCAAATATGCGTGTAGTATCTGAACGAAGGAAACTTCCGGTTTTTCCATTATATTCCTTCCAATCATAGAATTACCTGTCCCAACTGATTTTTTTTGGGGGGGTTGAAGGAGTGGTGCTATGTTTCTGCTAAAAGACAGTTATAATAAACGGTGGCGGAAGTAAACATTCTATGAGGAGAGTGAAAAAGAAAGAGAAAAGACAACAGATCACCATTAGTCTGCAATGATTGTGTGAATTACAATAAGCGTTTAATCTTCCAATGAGGGAAAGGGTGGCGGTGGCGGCCTTCGCTTTATTTACTTTGAGCGTTCCATTCAGAGACAAAGCTCCAAGAAGCAGTTCGACAAGTGTGAAAAGTAATCTACGTGAGATTCTCGAGACGTCACTGCGTCAATAGAACTGACTTGATTAGTCCCACTTCTACTCTTTCTCCACGCATACAATAATCTTTAGGTGTAAATTGCAATCAGAGACAAAATTTAATTTTCCCTTCAGATTGCTTAAAATGATCCAGTATTAAAAAAAAATATACTAAGCTGAATTACTGAAATAAAATTACTAAGATTATATTGAGTGTATATGTAAGACTGTACAGGTTATATATTAAACGATGAATGACCTTGATATCAAGTTGTGTCATTCTTAAGTGAATTTTAGGCAACAGATACGAAAGATGACATTGCTGAGAGAATAAATTTTCGAGTTTCATACTATGATATTGTATCACGTGATTCATGCCAGGAAATGCTAGAGATCGGACACGAATTGCATTTCCACCAGGAAGCATTAGTATAAGAAAAAAATGTGGTGAGCCGGATTCCTTCTAAGAGATAACTAATTAAATTTACTACTCGGTGTCACATCAGAACGTCAAAAGAAATAGATGTTCCGAAGGATGATCTAAGAAGTTTGGTTTGGTTTGGTTAACGGCATATCTAAATGGGTTATTTAATGCCGTCAAAATTTTCATTGTTGGTAATATTTTTTCCAAAAATATATTTCTGGTAATATTTTTTCCTTCAAAAATCAATTTCTGGTAATAATTTTCATGCACTGGTAATTTTTTTTTTCAAAAAATGTATAACTGGTAATGTTTTTTTTTAAACTGTATTGCTGGTAATACTTTTTTAAAAAATGTATTACTGGTAATACTTGTTTCAAAACTGTATTGCTGGTAATATTTGTTTTCAAAAATGTATTGCTGGTAATATTTTTTACAAAGTATTTCTGGTATTAAAACCTATTTTTACACTTTCATAATTGTTTGACCCTAGTTTTAGGGTTAACTATTTGCCCATAGCTGGGACCCTAACAGGGGCTACCACCCCGTGTCCGGGTGGACCTGGGAATACCGGCAATTAAGAGGTGGTTCCACGATCCTCAAAGCCTCCTGATCAGAGGCCTTGCTACTGGACGTAGTTTATCGTCTTACCCACAACGTGGATGTAATTTATCGTCATACTCAGGACGCGGATGTAGTTTATCGTCTTACCCAGGACGGGTTAAGAAGTAACCCCAACACTAGCAAGGGAAAAATTAGGGCTCAAAGGATGTTGGCGGGTGTATCAAAATAAGTAAGAAAATGATCCCAGCTAAATATAAGACCTCTTCCCCCGCGCACCCACACACAGAGTATACCTTGATAAAAGGAACTTATATAAACGCCTGACCTACGAGGGGAGGGACTTCATTTTCGTTGGGGGGGACTTCATTTTCGAGGGGACTTCATTTTCGGACTTCATTTTCAAATTTTCGACACAGACCCGAAACCGCATACCCATATCACTGTAAAATTGAAAAAAAAAAACAATTATTTTACATACGTCCTTTAATTTTTAAATTCTTGTCTTGGTCGTAGTCACATGCCAATTGATTATATCGATTGCAGAGTTAGCTATGAATTCAAGTCTATCCATTTGTAGATGGCCGTTAATCCCCCAAAAGGTTTATCCACGCTTTGAAAGGACGTTTTCTGAATCCTGTTGTCTGTCTAGCCACCCTCCTCATCAGAAAAAGCTGGCTGAGAAAGCGGTTTAGTCGTCAATGACCCCGACTATGCAGCGGGGTTATATAGTACTAGAAGTAATCATAGTTTAATTATTAGCAAACTGGACTTGTAAATCATTAGTCGAGACGCCATTCTTCAATGGGTGAGGTGCACAATAAGCCTTGAGCACAAATTAAGATTTACTAAATAATAACCAAATGGATTCAAATGTAATGCGACCAATTTATTGAAACTGAAACAGCAAAGATCAAATTGGCTTTGGATAAGCCATTAAATATTCATTTAAACAAATCTCATAAAATGCAAGATATTCCCAAATATTTATTTACGTCTGTTTGGAGAAAGTAAATATTTTAAAAGAAATAAATAGTCAGCAATAAACGATTACATAATCTAATAAAACAAATTCAGATGCTGATGATCTAGTATCCTTCAGAAAAGAAGTGGCTCTAAACGCCATCTTGTTAGGATCTTACTAGATTTGCTTACTTGAAAACTGTTTACAAAAGAGGGATGCCCATTGAATGTCTTCACTAAATAAAACTTTTAAAGCAATAAGAGCTAATGTCGAGTCATAAAAAATAAACAATCTTAATTCCCTAGAAATTACATTACGTTTAGGAAAGGAAAATAACGGCTTTGCGATTTGAAAAAGAGAAGTGTATTTCTTAAATAGGGTAACTGAACCTTGATTTGTGGCTCAGGGGTTTAAGGGACGCTGGACTATACAGTAGTTTCTTCTAAAGTGGAGTCACGGGTTCAAATTCTTTTTGAAGGCTTATTTTCCTTATTAAACAATCTCGAATGCACATAACGGTGGACTTAGATCCACACTTTTTAAAAAACAGTGTCTCCTCAAACACATTTACCCACTAAATATAGCGCTTAAAGTAACAAGATATATATATATATATATATATATATATATATATATATATATATATATATATATATATATATATAAAAAATGGACAAAAGGTCCGACAATTTATTTAATAAAGACATTTTTTATGTTTAACGTTGTTATTTATAGATACAAGTATTTAAGCAAATGCTCTGTTTATGATAAACAGTATTAAATAACATTTACCGGCCTGAATGTCGAAATTTTCATAGAAAATATTCGTTCTTTGACAGGATTCGAACCTGCATCCTATACGGAACCGTCATTTACGCTGACGTGCCTTACCTCTGAGCCTCTAAGTTTATAAGCAGTAAATTCGACCTTGTCTACCGAAAAGGTTCTTTAGGATGCAGGTTCCGTTTGATCTTTGTTCAAAGAACGAATATTTTCAGAAAGTTTGTCGGACACTCAGGCCGTATAAATATTATTTAATACTGTTTATCATAAACAGAGCATTTGCTTAAATTTGTATCTATAAATTTCAACGTTAAACATAAAAATGTCTTTAATATATATATATAATATTAAAATTTTGTCCATTTTCAAGAGAAGTCGCTACTAGTTTTTTGAAGTCTTTGAACAGTCAAATGTCAGTTTGAAAGAAACAATGCAGTTATTAATAAGAAGAGTTGAAATTAATGCATGCAAGATTTCACAACTCCTTAACCTATGAGATTTTCAGCCCACACTCATCTCTGTCTATCTATCTCTCTCTCTCTCTCTCTATCTATATATATATATATATATATATATATATATATATATATATATATATATTTAGCCATGTAAAATGAATAGAATCCAATTCTGACGTTTGTAGCATTCAATGTAAAAGAGGGCCCAATGCAAAAGTAGAACAATAATCTTTATTTTAGGATATTACATCAATACATGTAAAAAAGAAACAAAAAAAGTTACACAAATGCAATCATATTTCGATGCGCATTAACACATCTCATTAGACTTTAGTAAATAACTGGTGAGTAGACAATTTATTGAGATTTAAAAACAAGACACAGCCTATTTACACGCAAAACAGGAAGAGAAAGAAAGAAATCCTTTTCTCGGGAAAAGAAGGTCTATGTTGTGTCTTTCTTTCTTACATATTTATAAGTATACAATTCGTCCATGCTTTGAATATTGCTGCCATATCTGGTTCAGTGCTCCTGCTATATATTTCGAGATTATTGATAAAATGCATAGAAGAGTATGTAATGTTATTGGTCTTGACCTGGCATCTCGGCTTCAGTCACTTTCCTACCGCCGTAACGTAGCTTCCCAGTGCCTTTTTTTTATAAATATTTTCATGGTAATTGTTTTAATGAACTTTTTCTCTATAGTACGCAGGTTTTATGAATTTAAGCGCACAACTAGATTGCAGAGTTTGAATGAGCCTAGTACTTTTTGAAATGTCTTCCTTGCTTTCCAGTCAACTTTGATCTTCAAAAAATTTAAGTGCAATGCCAATCGTTATCTTCTGTCCTCTTTATTTTCTTTATCGTTCTCTCCCCCCTCCTCTCTCTCTCCTTCTCTCTTTAATAGTAGTTTTATCATATTATTTAACACTCAATAACCTCTTGCGTGCTAGGGGCTTTATTGCCTTGCTTGGGATAAAATGATTAAAAATGAAAGAAAGTGTACTCCGAATTTATTTTTAACTGCCAAATATGATTTCTAGGTCGGGTGATGTATTCCTCATTACAATTAGTTCCACAAAACGAAAATTACTTATGACTGAAGCCAATATATTATAAATCCAAAATAGTTTTCTTTCCTTTCTTTTTTACAACGATGTTCACCCTTTGTACCGGGTGCAAATCCGCGACGACTGACAAACTTCCTGAACAAACACACTATTCACTTGGGGCGCCTGGTGTAAAACCGCAACGATTGATAAACTCCCACAATTTACTCAATAATCTCTTCCCGCGCCTCTGATTTCTCCTTTACACGATTCTTCTTCAACGTTGCAGAAGATTTTTTTTTTGGAGTGACGAGTGTTCGGCGTTTTTATGTCCTTTTCTGTCCTCCTTCATTTGCATGCGTGAATTCACTTCCCGTGGCTTTACGCGACCGCCCGCGTGAGGATACGTGACCATTCGCAATATAAGCTTCCCGGGGGGGGGGGCAAATTTAGCCATGTTTTTCCAGTAAAAAAAATAAACCTTGCACGCAGAACATATAGGCTGCCGTTTTCGATCAGGTGGGCCAAGAGCCACTCAAGGTAGCTGGTTACTGAGTAAAAGGAACAGTTTACGGTTATATGTGGGGAAAGACCTAATAGCTGACTCTAGATATGAACAGATTAAGATTGTAATGATCGGGAAAGCATCATCTTTGGAATCGGTTCCAAAAGGCAGAGATTCGTAAGCAAAAATAGATTTCTTTTAATAAGCCATTGCCTCTAAAGAGGAAGAGTCTATTTTTTTTAAAGCATTTCACCCCAAGCAAGGCAGGAGTGCCACTAGTAAACAGAGGGTTACAGAGTGGGAGCGAGAGTAAAGAGACGTGATGAAGGAAAGGATGAAGAGAAGGACAGGGAATATATTAGGTCATCTGGAGATGTCGATTGACATTACATTTGAACAGTTGGAGATTATAGCTATCAGGGAAACAAGTAATAGGAAGGGAATTCCACAGACGGGAAGTGCGAGACATGAATTTATTGGAGTAGAAGAGACGGCCATATTTAACCGTTTCCACAGTGAAAGGGTGGGACCGTGATGCCAGCCTAGTAGCACGCTTAAATTCATGCTGTCTGGGAACTAGCGAAAGTAGCTCGTCGGAACAGTTACTGTGAAAGTATTTGTAGAAAAGACAGAGGGAGGCGACGGAACGTCTGTGAGAGAGCGACTGAAGACGAGATGCCAACCACATTGCTTATCCGTCTCTGGATCTTGTCGAGGACCTTAAGGCGAACAGCGGCGGCATCAATCCATAGATGGCAGCAGTAT
This sequence comes from Acanthosepion pharaonis, assembly GCA_903632075.3. NCBI lineage: Eukaryota > Metazoa > Mollusca > Cephalopoda > Sepiida > Sepiidae > Acanthosepion > Acanthosepion pharaonis. Next base: position 1,489,870 of record CAHIKZ030001090.1, on the reverse strand, counting down.
TCCATGCAAGAGCGATTTGTTGATTTATAAATTTGAAGGATGGACACGGGCGTGAAAAACTTTTTGGCGCGACACAGCGAACCAAGTTTCCTTGCGGTGGATGAAGCTATTGATTCAATGTAATTGTTCCATCTCAGATCAGCGGACTGTGTGAAACCAATCAGTCGCAAGGATGTGCTCTCGTGGAGTTGAGCATCAGACATTCTAATGAGAGGCACGGAGGGTTCCCTGTGTTGAGTAATAGAGAGCAGTTTTGTTTTTGAGGCATTAAAGTGAACCAGCCAGTTCCTGCCCCAGTCTACAACCGATTGGAGGTCCTTTTCGAGACTAACGGCCAGGTTAGTTTTGACAGCGATACCAGATTTGCTATTGAGTGAGGCTATTGAACTGATTTTTTTCTATCCATGCAACGGAGATTTCCTTTAGAACTTTCAGGCTTTCATATTAAAAAAAAAACAATTTATTTGATTTCACTGCAGTTTTCGATTCGGCTCGATTCAAATGTCTTAAATAATGAACATCGGCCCTCTTCTCGGATTTTTCTTGATAGACAAAGATAAATATGATAAGACGATGAGTTTACATGTGATCAATCGCAGAATCCATTTATTATTCAACAATCTCTTGGTCATTAGAATCATTAAAAGCTTTCGATATTTGAAGGATTACCACGCAAGGCAAAAATAAATGAACGATGATTCGTTTGTTACTACTTCATTATATATATATATATATATATATATATATATATATATATATATATATATATATATATATTCAGATTGCCAAGGGAAAATAGATTTAAAAAAAAAGACGGAAAAAAATTCCCCTAACAACAGGATTTCCATATGAATTAATAATCACCACCTGGGCTTTGTTCCATTGACATTTTATAAACTGTAAATTTACCTTTCTTCACTCTTATAAAGACACGCTGTAGTCATGACGATGAGAGTCGAGAGAACATTAAGACATCGCTGTAAATGGTGTCGATTTGCTGAATTTCGTGAGAAAGCTGTAAAAATTCTATTTTATTTTTCTATTGCTGAATACTTTATTTTGCCTTTTTGGCTGGGGCAGAATTATTCAAAAATTGATAATAGTATATCATGCGATATATATATATATATATATATATATATATAAATATATATATAAGAGAGAGAGAGAGAGAGAGAGAAAAGATATTAGATAGATATGAACAAACTGGGATACAGATAGATAGATAGATAGATAGATAGATAGATAGATAGATAGATAGATATGAACAAACATGGATTATATGGACAGACGGATAGATAGATAGATAGATAGATAGATATGAACAAACCGCGATAGAAATAGATAGATAGATAGATAGATAGATACGAACAACCCGCGATAGATAGATAGATAGATAGATAGATAGATAGATAGATAGATAGATAGATATGAACAAACTGAGATACATATGGACAAATAGATAGATAGATATGAACAAACCGCGATAGATAGATAGATAGATAGATAGATAGATAGATATGAACAAACCGGGATACATATGGACAGATAATGATATGTCCCGGAAAGGTATATATATTGATCGAAGTAGCTAAGTGGGTTTTGGGCTACTATAACCAAGTAGTACACGGTAGCAGTAATCGACTGGTACTCGTCGTAGTCGCAGGTAATAGGTGTAGACCAATAGGATAGCATTGGCGTAGTCCAATGGGCGTCGTCATAGACTTAAACTCTGTCGTACCTACACGTCCGTCTGTATTTATGACGGACACCAGCCAATCATATTCCAGTGAGGATTAACTCAGGTTTATGCATATTCCATTATATCAGATAGATAGATAGATAGATAGATAGATAGATAGATATGAACAAAACGAGATTGATAAATATATTAGATAAAAATGGAGAGAATGAGATGGATGAAATGGCACAAGCAGAATTATATACAGTTGGGTAAGCAAATATTCGTACACGAACGAATTTTTATTTTGTTGTATTTCCAACTAATGAATAAACATACTTTTCATATAATTAACTGTACACGGATGCATAATAAATAAATATGCATTGAAAACAGAAAAGAAAATTGATTTAATAGAAATAAATCCTATTTATCCATTTTAATGGGTGAATGGGTTAGCGTTATTCGTACAATATCTATCCAGAAAAAACTTGTTCAAATCTCATCAAAAACTTTAAAAAAACGATTGCAGCAAGTTCTCTGTATGTGTACTCACACAATATGTTGTTTAAATAGAAATGGGTTGTATGAAAATTGACCACAATGAACCCTTCTTCACAAACTATGTCACATTGTTGATTGGTTTAATTTTTCTAAAACTTTCTTGGACAAAGAAAATTGCTTTTGGGAACAACTACTATGGAGTGATGAAACAAAAATTAAGCTTTTTGGAAATAATGATTTACAGAAAATTTGATACAAGAAAGGTGAGACTTTCCTCCCAAAGAACACAGTGGCAACATTAAAACATGGGTGGCTCGATAATGTTTTTGGGGTTGTTTTAGCTCAAGGGGAACTGGACAATTAATTGCAATTAGAGGAATAATGAAATCTGAAGACTATATCAAAATTCTGAATGAAAATCTATAACTATCAGGCAAAATCTTCATCTAGGTCAAACAATTTACTTTCTAACTAAGATAATTATCCCAAACATATGTCTAAATCAGTGACTGCCATGGCTTCAGAAAAAAAAAATCTTACAGTTCTGCCATGGTGTTCAATGAGTCCTGGACTTAATTTTATTGAATATATATCATAATAATTCAAGTTTGAATAAATCCTTGGTCATGAATTTATAAAACCTTCAAAATTAGAACATGTAACCATTGAAGAATGGAAGGAAATCCCAGAAAAACCTGTTCAAATCTCATAAAACTTTTAGAAAACAATTGCAGCAAGTTATAAAGATGAGATGCCATGCTACTGACTATTAATATTGTGAAAATTATTTAAATTTTTTATTTTTCATACTGTATGTATAATTTTATCTTTTCCTATTTTGCATAATTCACTTGTCAAATTTGTTGTATTTAATCTATTGTCCTGAAAATTGTGTTTTTTATTCCATTCTTTGTGCTTATTAGCATATAAAAATATTGGCATCATAAGGGCATTAGATTCTGAGAAATGGATTAAAATATTCAAAATTGATGGGTGTACGAATAATTTCGTTGTTGACTATATATATATATATATATATATATATATATATATTATATATATATATATTAAAGACAAAAAATTGTTGATGGAACCAACGGACAACTTGCCAAAACCTAAAACTCTTATCCAGATACAATCTCCAATAAAAACGAAAATACTGAAAAGAGAAAGAGAGAAAAAACCCTAAGGTAAACTTATCTACCCAATAAAGTGCTCGAAATTCAGATTGCCTAGACTGAGCAAAAAACGCTTAACAACATTAAAACCTATGAAAGAATTGCTCTAGTCGTAACACACACGCACACACGCACACACGCACGCGCGCACACACACACAAACACACACACACACAAACACACACACACACAGATAGTTGTGAAGATCAAAGATCGATCCACTTCTGAGAGGTACCTTTTACATACCACCATTCCAGTATAGTTTGACACTGCATTTCTTAATAGCGGATTCTAAATATCGTGTAGCAGTGATTATTAATAGTTATTCAAGCGTTATTCTTGTGAATTTAGTTTCAAACAATGGACTAAGTGAATTTGGTCATCACTGGTTGTCCCACACATGTCGCTTTGTATAGAACCAATTAAGGTCACGTGTACTGTAATGACAGTTAAACACTGCTGCTGCTGCTCTCCTCGCTCCCCCCTGATAATAAGTAGGTTTAGAGTTACTGCTTTTAATTTAGTAACACAATAGAGTCACATAATTAAAACATTTACTTTTTTATATTGCAAATATAAAGCAATTTAGCTAATGAGAAATTCAGAACCTCCACACAATACACGTTGTTTTATCACCGAAGTTAAGCAACGTCGAGTCTAATTAGTACCTAAATGGGTGACCTCTTGCTGATATCCGGTACTGTAAGCGTGTGGGGTAATAGATAATTTCTAATTAGCTAAATTGCTTCACATTGCAAATATAAAGCAATTTAGCTAATGAGAAATTCAGAACCTCCACACAATCCACGTTGTTTTATTACTGAAGTTAAGCAACGTCGGGCCTGATCAGTACCTAAATGGGTGACCTCTTGCGAATATCAAATACTGTAAGCGTGTGGGGTAATAAATAATTTCTCATTAGCTAAATTGTTTCATATTGCAAATATAAAACAATTGAGGAAATGAGAAATTCAGAACCTCTAAACAATCCACGTTGCTTTATCACCGAAGTTAAGCAACGTCAAGCCTGATCAGTACCTAAATAGGTGACCTCTTACGAATACAAGGTGCTGTAGGCGTGTGGGGTAATAATTAATTTCTCATTAGCTTTATATTGCAAATATAAAGCAATTTAGCTAATGAGAAATTCTGAACCTCTACACAATCTACGTAATTTTTATCGAGTTAAGCAACGTCGAGCCTGACCTGTACCTAAATGGGTGACCGCTTGTTTATATTAGGTGCTTTAAGCTTCGATGTACAAGTGTTGTAATGCATAAGTGCACAGAATTGGAAATCGGAAAGCTGAGTTCCAATTCCAGTCAGGTTCGTTATATTCACTTACGCACAAAAACCCTGAGTAAAGGCATGAATCCACATCTTCTCCCTCCAGCTATGGGTTAATTAGTAAGATTTCTATAAAATGAATCTTAGAATTTAGGTTTTAAATAACCTGCTAAAGGCTGATAACCATGAAAAAATGAATCATACTTATTATAAAACCCAGGTTGTGTGTGTGTGTGTGTGTGTGTGTGTGTGTGTGTTCGTTTATATATTGGATCGGATTTCCTACATTTTTCAACCGATTTCAACAAAACTTCACAGGACTACGTAAAATTACCTTGCGGTGGTTCTGATAGCGCCAAAAATTGGAAAAACACAATGGTTTTTGCACGAAATCAATTTGAAAACATGATTAAGAGGCATCGTTGTCGCGAGAAGGAAAAAAGGACAACTCATATCGAGTTATACTTATTATAAAACCCAGGTTGTTTGTTGTGTGTGTGTGTGTGTGTGTGTGTGTGTGTGTGTGTGTGTGTGTGTGTGTGTGTGTGTGTGTGTTCGTTTATATATGGGATCGGTTTCCTACATTTTCAACCGATTTCAACAATACTTCACTTTTTTTTTGGCAGGTAGTGTTTCTTATTGTCTTGCACACTTTTTTCTTTATTTTTTCATTCTGAATGCTTTAAAAATTCCATTTACAAGACAATTGTTTATAATAAAATTCTATTCAATCGATAGACTCATAACGATTAAAAACAATGTTTTTGTTTGAGTTTGGGTTTGACCAATTCGTTAAAAAAAACAAAAAAACAAAACAAAACAATAAAATTAATTAAGACATGCGTGTCCGTCAACCTTAAATAATAATCTTTGTCAATTTTATTTTTCAGTCTTTATGATGGTCGATACTTGATCTATCTCTTACTGTTACATCTCCGGGCAACGCCAGGCTCTACTGCTAGTCAATCAATAAAATGTTATTTTACTCATAACCCCACCGCCTTTTGTAACATAGACAATCATAATTCTACACATTACTTTTCTCTTTTTTCTTCTGTAAGTTGCCCTAACTTCTTTTGAAAAATGGAGCAATTTTCCGTTATCACGTGAGTGTTTTGGAATTCAGTGTTTTTCTTCTCTTAATCTGGCTGCCAACCAAGGCTAGAGAGATTGTCTGCTCTGTTATTTAAATACTCTTTGGAGGTAGAAGAAAGAGATTACTGCCTTTTTCAAGGGCATAAGGGCAAAAATAAACGCCGTAGACTAACCGTAAATTGAACCCAACGCGCTGATACCACTTTCAGTGCTGCTAGCCACTACACCACCAGTATATGCACGCCAGATGTTATGTAGACAGATTTCGTTGATGCTGCAAGGTCCTGAATGAGGGCTACAAGATCATGAGTACGAACTTAAATAATGTCTTACGTTCAGAAATTTCTTGAACGCATATAAAATAAAGCCATTTTCCATCGAGTAAAAAAAAGAAAAAAAAACAGATAGATAGATAGATAGATAGATAGATAGATACCCGGGTTCAAATCTCACCCATGGTCGATTTGATGTTATCGGACTGAAGGAGTCGATCTCAGCTTGCAGCACCTTTGGAAAGTGTCAAGCCTTGTGAGTGAAATTGGGTAGACGGAATCCTTGGAGGCCGTCGATAGCTGTGCTAGCACGAAGTCACAAGTCATCGTGGCCGAGGGCTTGAGCTTGCTGCCCATGTTCAAATTGTTGATCACGCTAGATAACACGCTTTTCTCCAGAAACTGTAACTAAGATCTGCTCAGTATAGCTGCAGTATAAAGCACATGTGGGCTTTGTAGCTGTTGAACAAACACAAATGCGCCTGAGCAAGCGTCTGCAATAGGGATTGACTAGCCGCTCTAATAGACGGGTATCCTCGAATACGAGTGGCCAGCTATATTATCAAAATATAGAAAAATGGAAATAAAATAAATGTTTTCTTCTTCTATGTGCTATATTCCATCAGGGCGATGGCGATCATGACTCTCCACAATTTCCTGTTCTTTGTAGCTCTTACTAACTTTTGTCTTTTTGCCATCTCTCCTCCAAAACCTTCTCCGCCATCAATTCACTCACCCTCGCCAGGTAGATTATGTGCTGTTTTCTTCTGTCTTTCTTATTCTTAATCTGTCCTGTGAGTATCAAATTTTCCAAGCCATCTTTCCTCATTATGTGCCCTAGAAATTTCAACTGTCTTTTCCTGATGCTAAGTATAAGTTTTCTTTTTGTTGCCTTTATCTCAAGAACTTCGTCGTTGCTCACATGTTCAGCTCATTCTCAACATCCTTCTGTAGAACCACATTTCTGTAGCTTCAAATCTCTTCTTCATCTGTGAGGAGATTGCCCAGCACTGACTGACCTATAGGAAGACTTATATTACATAAGATTTTAGTACTGTTTGTTTTTTAATCATATGGTACTCCCTGAAGTATTGAATACACAATGGATTCTTTGTGCTAGTCTGTCATCATTTCTCACCTCTTTTCACTTTGAGAAGTACGCATGAAGACAGGATTTGGCTTGTTCTTGCAGATTTATTTGCAGGTAAATATTCCAGGAAATTACGTTGGCTCATGACTTGTAGCGTTGCCTGTAAGTCGTTTACACTCAAATTATAAATGAATGATAGACATATCATAGGAAAAAGGGTTTTTTAAGCATTTCGTCCCAAACAAGGTACTAGCACGCAAGGAGTTACAGAGAATAAGGACGGTTGTTCGAGGAAAGTATACAGAGACGGACGGAGATCAGGATCAAGCCATCAGAAGATGTCGATTAATATCACATTTGAATATTTGAAGATTATAGCTATCAGGGAAGCAAGTAAGAGGAAGGGAGTTCCACTGTCGGGAAGTGCGAGAGAAGAAGCTGCTGATGTAGAAGAAGCGGTTACATTTAAATGTTTCGACAGATGTGGCACAAGGCCGAAAGTATGGAGTACCTACTGAGGATTGAACTCATTTGTCGCCAGTCAGGATCGAACTCACTATTTGGCTGTAACTGACCTAGCGAATCAAGCTTTCTAACTATAACACCACGTCAAAGTCACCAGTGCTTTAGTAAGCGTAGCTGACCTATGGCACAAGGACGAAATTATGGAGTACCTACTGAAGATCGAACTCATCAGGGACCGAGATGCCAACCTGCTAACGCGCTTAAATTCATGCAGTCGGGGTACCAATGAAAGTAGTTCGTCAGAATAGTTGTCATAAAAATATTTCTAGAAAAAAAACAGAAAGAAGCGACGGCACGTCTGTGAGAAAGTGACTGCAGACGAGATGCCAGATCAGGACCTATCACATTGCATAACCGTCACTCTAAATCTTGTGAAGTGGCTGAGAGAAATTGGGTAGACGAAACTATTTGAAAGCCGTTGATGGTTGTGCCTGGCTCTAGTCATCGTGACCGAAGATTTTAATGTACTTGTCTTGTTCAAACTGCTGCTCACGACAGAGAGAAGCTCTGTCCGCTCAACATAGTGCGTAAACTACAGCTTGGCTATGTAAGTGTTCAACCGACAGGGATGTGCCCAAGCACATCTCTGCAACAGGGATTAGCCGGCTGCCCAAGGAGATGAATGTTCACGGAAACGTGTAGCCGGCCATTATTGTTATATATCAAATCGATTTCTACTTAGCTATTTACTAATGGAAGTACTCATTCCTTTGAGGGAAATATTGCGTTTATTTCCTCATCCATCCGTTTCATACATTATTTGTGGTTATTTTTTATTTTTATTTTCAAAGTATTTTTTTATTTTCAAAGTGTAATAATATTGTATTAACCCCTAAAACACAAAAAACATTTTATTGTACGAAAATAAAGGGAAACATTTTCAAACTACCCAATAAAAGAAGAAGAAAAAAAAAAAAAGAAATTTTCGAATAACTTTTATCCTTGGTTTTAATTAGCATAGAATTTTTTTTGATGTTATCGGATGAAGCTAGTTAAGGCTGATCTGGGATTTTGTTAAAAACAAATTTAATCAGAAATGAAAGAGCAAAAATAAAATAAACTTTTCGGAGATATCCTTATTCATATTTAATCTGATTATGTTCATAAAAAATGTTTGACGTTCTTGTTTTGCGCTCAGATTTGTTAGGATCACTATAGAAAAAGTATTTACTTTCAGATCAAGAAAAGGTTTCCCGTGCGTCGTTCATCCCGTGACAACTCCTGTGTGGCTGCAGTGAGGTACTTCGATATAGTGTAATGTTTAGCAAGCTTGTCTCACTAGTCAACCCGACTGACTGACGAGTTCGATCTTCAGTGGGTACTCCATAATTTCGTCCTTGTGCCATATGTAAGCTACGCTTACTAAAACACTGGGTACTTTGACGTGGTGTTATTGTTAGCAAGCTTGATTCGCTAGGTCAGTTACAACCAAATAGTGAGTTCGATCCTGACTGGCGACTAATGAGTTCAATCCTCAGTAGGTACTCCATACTTTCGGCCTTGTGCCACATCTAAGCTATGCTTAGAAAATTACTATATCTGGCGACTGCGATAGAAATACTCTATTCTGATTAAGTTTAGATAAAATTTGAATATTTTTAATCGATTCATATTCTAGGGATTATCAGCCCTTTGAAGGTTATTTAAAGCCAGAAAATATTTTTCAAATGTAAGAATATTTTTTGGAGATAATAGTTTAATGATGCAAGTCTTACGAATTAATTCATCAGCTGGGGGAGAATAGGTGGATTCATGCCTTTCCCAGTGGTATTTCCACGGAAGTGAATATAACCAACTCAACGGGAATTGGAAATCGGCTCTCCAAAGTTCCAATTCCATGCTGTTATCCATTACACCACCCGCACATCTAAGCTTATAAAACTTGGTATTCCCAAGTAGTCACTCATTTAGATACTGATCAGGCTCGACGTTGCTTAACTTCGGTGACTGTATGAGATCCTATGTTTCGACATTATACTAGTTCAGGATATATTAACAGGAAACCAAAGAAACTTTACGTGTCTAAAACAAATACATGCCGTTTAGAACTAATCATTGAATTTTTGTGAAGAGTATTTTTTGAAAACAACATATATATATATATATATATATATATATATATATATATATATATATATATATATATATATATATATATATATATATATATATATATATATATATATATATATATAACAATGTTGTACAAAACTTTTATAATAGCAAGGGAACAAGAGTAATTTCTTATTTAAATTTAAATTACAAGGCATATTGGTGTAGATTTAATAATAAATTTAATAAAAACTAAAAACAACCGGTTTCGCCCCAGCTTATAAAGTTTTATTCTGGGAATTAAAAGACAAATGTGTAAATTAATTTATAGGATGACTAATGTGGGGGGAGAAAAATATTCAAGGAAAACTAGAGACAAATAATATTCAGACCCAGCAAACAATCCCTGATTTGCGGGATCTGATATATAAGGACTCTAGGACTTTGGGATGATATAAAGAGTGTGACCGAGACAAAATAGAGAAGTGGTCCACACCAAAATCTGTTTGTTTTGTTTGTTTTGTTTTACGGCATATCAACACCTCAATGGGTTATTTAATGTCGACAACATTTTTAGGATAGATTCGTATGATTAGAATATGTATTCTTTGGTTTAGATTGGTTTGGTTTATTTTGTTTTACGGTATATCAACCTCAATGGGTTATTTAATGCTTACAAAATTTTTATGGCTGCTTTGGTTTGATTTGTTTTGTTTTATGGCATATCAATGTCAATGGGTTATTTAATGCTGACACAATTTTTATTGCTGATTTGGTTTGGTTTGGTTTTGTTTTACAGCATATCAACTTCAATGGGTTATTTAATACCGATAAGATCTTTATTGCTGGTAATATTTTCTTTCAAATGTATTTTCGGTAATTTTTTTTTCCTTTCTGGTAATAATTTTTCTTCCAAAATGTATCACTTGTAATTTTTTTTTTAAAAAGTATAGCTGGTAATATTTTTTTCCTTCAAAAACTTATCGCTGGTAATAATTTTTTTTACAAAGTATTTCTGGTATTAAAACCTATTTTTACACTTTTTTTTTACACATTTTTTTTACACTTTTTTTTTTACACATTTTTACACTCTGTTTTGACCCCAGTTTGGGGGTTAAATATTTGCCCATAGGTGGGACCCTAACAGGTGCTACCACCCCGGGTCAGGGTTGACCTGGGAACACCAGCAATTAAGAGGTGGTTCCATGCTCCTCAAAACCTCCGGATCAGAGGCCTTGCTGTTGGACGTAGTTTATCGTCTTACCCAGGATGCGGATGTATTTTATCGTCATACCCAGAACGGACTAAAATCTGTAACATAGCTCCTGCTATTAATAATATGTTGAGCAATAGATGACACGGATATATTAACCAGTTGACTATTGCTAGAGGCCGGATTAAAAATTCTGGGAGGTAAATGCTGTTTTATTCTAAAATCCAAACGCTGAGAAGTACTCCTTATGTAGTCAAATCCACAACTACATTTATATTTATAGATCACTGAATTAACATGATGGGTAGGAAGATTAAGACTCTTACCCATGGGGATCTTATGATTTGTTCTGAAGGCTTTCTTCACGGAGAGATTGATTTTATTATGACACTTTCCAAAAATGAATATCGTTTAGGTGTTTTGGATCGTGTTATTCTTATCCACAAATACATTTACATTTATAGATCACTGAATTAACAGGATAGGAGGGATGGACATCCTTGTGAATGGAAGAAAGAATAGATCGAGTAATAAATATTACTCGAACATCAGTAAAAAAAATAATAACTGCTGATTGCAAGTGAAATTCGCCAAAGACTCGCCCTCTGAATCAATAAAGAGAAGACACAAATAAACATGATATTTTTTTAACTACATGCGGCTTACCATTATGAAAATTATTAATAACATCAAGAATAACACTCTCCAGACCGGGTTCTATAACCTTGGATAGCAACTTCGTCAATTGGAAAGAAATGGAAACCTACTGCGGGAAAAAAAATCTGCCTCGTCAGTCATGTATTGGAAGATACATGATCGCTTAAGCGTGTATCACACATAGCACATAACTGACTGAGTTGTTAATATCGTCTGAAAAATTAACAGAAAATACCAATTTTCTGCAGGTTTTTGCTTACAAACGGACTTCACTATATTAAGAATAAATCCAAATAAAATTGATATTTTTTTGTATTAGACACAACGAATGCAAAAAAAATATTCAAACCAGAATTCTAATTATGAATCATCACAAGCAAAATATATATTTCACTGTATTCAGTAAATAAAAAAACTGTGCAAAAAGTTGTAAAAATGACTTCAAAATTTTCTCAGTGAATAAGATTTGTTCAATCATTTGTTAAGTTTTAATGAATGAAAGCAAAAAAAATATAGATAAAAGTATATATATATATATATATATGTGTGTGTGTGTGTGTGTGTGTGTGTGTGTGTGTATACAAGTATAGGATTGGTGTATACGGAATAAATTCCACTAACCAGCAGATACTATTCTTAAAAGAATGCTCAATACAAAATAGACCAAATATAATTCATTCGAAAAATTATAACATAAATATGTTATAAAATCACTACAAAAATAGCCTTTTGTTTCAACATTTCTGGTGTCTTATGAAGTGATGTTTGTAGTGATTTTATAACATATCTATATAATTTTCGAATAATTACAGATATATATATATATATATATATATATATATATATATATATAATTATTTTTAATTAAAAAAAATTATAACATAAGTATGTTATAAAAATCACTACAAAATAGCCATTTTGTTTCAACACACTCTGTGTCTTATCAAGTGATGAGGTTGAAAATAAAATAAATGGTTTTAAAAGTTTCAGATTAATTAACGATCCTACACTAGGGGGAAACATTGTTACAAAAGCTAGAATAACCAATCAAAAACGAAGTATTGAAAAGATTCAAAAAGTTTGACAACGAAATCATGTTATAATAGCTATTCAGATCTTTAAATACGTGTATTATTAAAAAATAATTTATACTAACCAATAATTATAAAATTATATGATAAAATTTAATATTAAAATTAAAAACTGGCAATTTTAAAATCCAAATTTAATCACTATTAAGTTTAAAACTACAAAATTATTGAGAAAAAAAATATATATGTTTATTCAATTAATTTCTTCATTGAAATTACGTTCGACAAGACGCTACAATATATCCGGTCATTTGACAATACATGTATATATATTTCTTTCTTTTCCCCTTCTTTTTTTTTTTTTTTTTTATTTTAAAATGTGTGGAATTTGATTTAAACTCACGCGCAAAACAACAAAAAACACAATCAGATTATAATACATAAGCACCCAGACATAATTAGATATACACACACACACAAAAAAGGGGGGGGGTTGCGAGCCATGAGCATCTCTACAGCCCTTTATGAAAAAAGGAGAGGTGGAAATTTTTAATATTACACGTATTTAAAGATCTGAATAGCTATTATAACATGATTTCGCTGTCAAGCTTTTGAATCTTTCTATACTTCGTTTTTGATTGGTTATTCTAGCTTTTAACAATGTTTCCCTAGTGTAGGATCGTTAATTAATCTGAAACTTTAAAACCATTTATTTTATTTTCAACATCATCACTTGATAAGACACAGAGTGTGTTTGAAACAAATGGCTATTTTTAGTGATTTTATAACATACTTATGTTATAAATTTTTTTTAAAAAATAATTATATCTGCTCTACTTTGTATTGAGCACTCTTTTAAGAATAGTAATTGTTGGTTATTGGAATTCATTCGTATATACTAATTATATATACTATATATATATATATATATATATATATATATATATATATATATATATATATATATATATATATATATATAAAAGATAAAAGTGTATATAACACCGTAATACTGTTGGGCACAAATTATAAGACAAAATGATTGAAATTTGCATTGTTTATTGAAAATCGCCCTTAATCTATTCTTATAAGGCTTTCACTGATCACCAAAATGTAAATGCGACGCTACGATTTCGGACCTAAACTTAAACTTTAAACGAGTATCCTCAAAAATGGTAACGTTTTGTAAAGAAATATTTTGTTTCATTATTTATCATCTCAAACTCTAACTTTCAAATTGAGTGCAATACCACGGTTCCAAAAACGACCTGCTCTACTACACTAATCAGGCTTTTGAAATCAATGGCTGACTTTATTGATTTTACGAATTAAGGACACATGCTTCGGTTTAAGTAAAAATTAGAATTACGTGGGCCAAATACAAAAATATCCTATTGTTTATACTATTTACATTATTCGGACTATTGTCCTCATCTTTCTCGCTATATTTATTACAACGTTTCGGCTGTTATATGTTATTCTTCAGGTGGTTGGAATGCCGAAGTGAACCCTTTATTTCGCTCACTGGGGTAGACTGTTCTAGTTCCACGTGCCCTGTTTTAATGGATGTCAGTTGTCAGTTATCTCTTGTTAATTCCCCTCTCCAAGTTCTCCACCACCCTAACCAGGTATTGAACTCACACTCTTTTGGGTCCAGTCAATGGATCTAACTAACGCCTTTATCCACTGTGCGAAATATTTCTATGTCTTAAGCCTTTGTTTAGTTTCTGGATGTCATCGTTTCCCTGTTCGGATGCGCCTTTGGATATCTATGTCACGTTTTCCTTTTTCTTTTCTTTGAGGACACATGGTACAGTGGATAAAGGCATTTGTTAGATCCAGGGATAGGACTCAAAGAGTGAGAGTTCAATACCTGGTTAAGGCGGTGGAGAACTTGGAGAGTACACTTAACAGGAGATAACTGACATCCATTAGACATGGCACGTGGAACTAGAACAGTCTACCCCAGTGAACGAAATAAAGATTTAGTTCGACATTCCAACCGCCTGAAGAAGGCCAGAGCTTAGAACGGCCGAAATGTTGTGATAAATATGGCGTCAAAGATGAGGACAATAATCCGAATAATGTAAATAGTATACATAATACCTCATCTCAGAAATATAGACAGATCCTATTGTATATCTTAGAATATCTGGTAAGTCAAGATTCCCGTAATCTATTATGGTCGTAGGGTCACAGCATACATGAGAATCATTGCATCAGTGGAGGGATCTAAGAGGAGATACGTTGGCGATGTCCTTCATTTTTTAGGTTAGTTTGAATTCAGTTTTCTATCTACATTGATTGCTCTTTGAAAGCTAAAAAATTAAATCTCTGCACTGTTATTTACAACGGTTTAAATTCAAAGTTTTCCTTCTCCAAGACTGGCTGCCACCCAAGGCAAGAGAGAGCCGTCTGCTCTGCTGTTTTACCCATAACGAAAAGAAGATTGATTCATGCCTTTTCCAATTCCACTTTCATGGAAACAACAATCATTTCCTCTTTCCCTCAAATATAAAAATAGCACCCCTCAGACAGCCTTTCTTTTCCCCCAAGAATTACCACTTTATGGAACAGACCCCACGCACATGGATGAAAACTTCAGTCTTGACCTTGAAAAGGGTCAAACGTCATCCTTCCCTCCTTAACTCGCCACTCCCATCTTTTCTTTCGATTCATCTTACATATGGCATTCAGCATTGCCATTTTGACTGTATCTCTAAGTATAAGTCGATGAAGAATCTTGAGATCGTAAATTCCTAAGTGCAACATATATGCTGCCACCGTTGGCGCCTCTAGGACAAGATTTGTGTGTCTTTTCCTTTTCAAGTTGGTTTGGAGTTTGGAGTTGTCTTTCTACAGTTCGTCTGAAGTTATTATGCAAATCACATAAACCTCAATAATTTTGCTTTTGAATCATTTTTGCCAAATTTGAAATGATTAATTTAGACGTTAAAACAAAGTTTTGTTATTTTCTGTTTTTCAGCCTTGTTAGATCCTTTCCATTATCCATGTTTGAAATTATTGAAAAAATGAAGAAGAAAATAGATTTTATTAGATTTCAGAGTCATTAAGTTAATATTAGTTTAATCTGCATAATAACTCCAGATTGCAGATTTCATAATAAATTCAATAATTTTAATAAAACATGTTGAAACTATTTCAATTCAAGCCTTTTCAAAGATCTAAGCACTGGTCAAAAATAGTTTGTTTCCCTATAACTCAATTTAGTTTATGTTCTGAAGGCGACAAATTCTTTAAACCCTTTTCCTTTATTTCTAGTTCTCAAATTACTTATATTTTCAACAGCCTTCTTTATCAACCTTTAATCAATACCTGTAATACAACAAATAAACATAAGTTTTTGAAGCATTTACATCTTAATCGTTCTTCTCAATAATAGCCAGAAATCTATTTTTTTTTTTACTTCAGCAGGTTCAATTTCTGACATGGTGGTTTTTAATTGCTTTCCATAGTTCTGCTTTGCTGTCATATTGTTTGCCACCTTTATATAATTTCCTCTTCACAACTGACCATAGATTTTCAATTGGATTCCGATTGGCATCTGATGGTAGCCATTCCATTATCATCTCTCCGATAAACCTCTTATGTTAAAAAACTTCATGAAATGAAATGAATTTGCCTTTTGGGGATTTCTTGACAGATCCTAGTTTGTAAAGTACACCACACCTTTTGTCCTCCTGACAACCTCAATTCCAGCCTTTTTCAAAGATCTAAGCACTGGTCAAAAATGTTTTTTCTATAACTCACTTTTAGTTTATATTTTGAAGGAGACAAATTCTTTAAAGCCATTTTTCCTTTGTTTCT
The DNA here is from genome assembly GCA_903632075.3 of Acanthosepion pharaonis. NCBI lineage: Eukaryota > Metazoa > Mollusca > Cephalopoda > Sepiida > Sepiidae > Acanthosepion > Acanthosepion pharaonis. The sequence goes on along the minus strand of CAHIKZ030001090.1, from coordinate 1,473,457 downwards.
AGTTCTCAACTTATATTTTCAACAGCCTTCTTTATTGTCTCATGATCTTTGTGAAGCTCCTTTAATATGTCCAATGTGGACATATCCCTCACTCACTCTGTTATATTTTTCAGCATTTCTTAGACTCTATTACCCAGGCTTCAACATATATTAGGGTGAAAAGGATAAAAAAATACAATAGATTTCAGAGGCCTTAAGCTAATATTAGTTAATTCTGCATAATAACTCCAGACTGTAGATTTTATAATAAATTCAATAACTAAGAAAATATGTTGAAAATAAATAAAAAATTTAACTCGAGTTTTGTTTTGATATCTTAATCATTTAAAATTTAACATATTTTTCAAAACAAATTCAATTTATTGAAATTTAAGTGATTTGCATAATAACTTGGGATGGACTGTAATGGTGCCAACTACTTACATATTTACCAAACAACAAACTTATTTATATGAGAATTAACACAAAAATTTTCTTTGAGTTAATTGCCATAATTTTTCTTAGTGGTGTGGAAATTTTTTTTTAAATATAAAGTTCAGTTTATTTCCACCACGATACCAAATTGACTGAGTGAGGAAATAGATCAAAGAAGATCTTATAGTTGTTCTGAAATTTAACTTATAGTAGGACTTGAACACTGATTTCTGATACAAATGAAAAAATATCAGACTATTTTAACCACAAGACAGTTCAAATACTTGTGTTTTTCATAACTGAATTATTTTTTTAAAATAAGGTACCCACATCTAAAGCAAAAGCTGATGATATGACATTTATAGCATCTTTTATATTTAAAAAAAATATCACAGAAAATATCACTTAGTCACTTTCGTTTATTAGGCATTGAATTGTGTCACGTAGAGTCCACCATAGTTTACATAATTTTATCCAGCATCTTTTATAATAAATCCAATAACTTTAAGAAATCATGTTGAAACTACCTAAAAATTTAACTCAAATTTTGTTTTTACGTCTAAACTAATCGTTTAAAATTTGACAAAAAATTGTTCGAAGCAAATTTGAGTTTGTGAGGTTTTATTTGTGATTTGCATAATTACAAACGTGATGTTTGTGGTTTGCATAATAAATTCAAGCGAATTGTAAACTAGTTGCTGAAAAAAGCCCCAGTCTGTACGATTATTTACAAAGTTTTGAATTCAAATTTTTCCTTTTCCAAAACTTGATGAACTCAGTCTTCCCTGCTATATATATAATAACTGGCGGGGAAAATGGATTCGTATGAAGTAAGCGAAACAGACTCGGTCAAAATTTGAACTCTGTAAACCGATTTCAATTTACGAGCGCGTAAAAGTTACACTATGCACACTTCCATGGTTGATAACTGCAGATAAATTAGTAGCCATAGTAATGAGTTTCACCGGCTAACATGGTGACTGAAGCTGAAGAAATGAAAAAACAAAAAAACAAATATAAAGCAAATTCGTTTTCTTTATTCTGTTCGCTTTAAATCAAATTTGCCTGTGTTTGCTTCCAGTAATATCAAATTCCCCTTTTTTTATTCGTTTGTTCGCAGTAAAAATAAAAAATAAATGAAAAATAAACAAAGTTTTACTTGAAATTTCTTTGATACAAAAAATAAAGGAAAGGGAAAACATGGGGTTATAAAAATCCAATTCACCTTCTCCTCCTCCCCTTCTGCTCCTTCTCCTCCCCTTCTGCTTCTCCTCCCCCCCTTCTGCTTCTCCTCCTCCTCTTCCTCTCATCCTTCTTCCTCCTCCTCACTAAGAAGCACAGTAAAATAAAGATTAGATATCTTCTTCTTTATGTGCCGTGGCCCATCGGGGCGTTGGTGATCATGGCACTCCACAACTTCCTCTCCCTTGTAACGCTTAATAAACTGTCTTTCTGTTATGTCCCCTTAATCCTTTTCTGTCATCCATTTACGCAAGCTCACTAAGTATGTTATGTGTTGTTTTCCTCTTGACTTCAATCTTTCTTGAGTGTATCAGTCTCTCCAAGCCTTCCTTCCTCATTATATGCCCCAGAAACTTCAACTATCTCTTCCTGATGTTAAATATGAGTTTCTTTTTTGTTTCCATTTTCTCTAAAACTTTGTTGTTGCTCACATAATCTCTTGCTGCATGTTTTTTTCTTTTTAAATAAATCATTTTTTTTAAATTTTATTTCTGTTTTTATTGGCGTTATTTTTATTGTTTTTATTTTTTATTTTTGTTTTTTAAAGAGAGATGGTATGGCAATTTTAGTTTTGTCGTTGGGGACCCCAGAAGAAAACTAGAAATGTCGATCGCGTAAAGAATTTTTAGCATTGTTTTAGTCATTGTAAAATATACAAGTACATACACTCAGACAGAATGAAAGAAAGAAAGAAAGAAAGAAAGGAAGGAAGGAAGGAAGGAAGGAAGGAAGTAACAAAAAAAGACTGATTTGTTTTTTTACGGCTTATCAACCTTTTTAAGGTTATTTAAAACTAGAAAATAAGAATTGTTGGGAGATAATAATTGTTTTACTGATACTACTAATTAACCCATAGCTGATGGGGGAGGAAAGAAGAAGTGTATTCATGCCTTTACCAAGGTTGATTAAGTGAATATAACGAACCCGATTGGAATTGGAACTCGGCTCTCCGATTTCCAATTCCGATTCGTTATCCATTACACCACCCACACATTCAAGCTTTACAGTAGCTGGTATTCCAAAGCGGTCACCCATCTAGGTACTGAACAAACTCGACGTTGCTTAACTTCCATGATCGAACGAGAACTGGCGTTTCAACGTGATATGGCTGGAAAGAAAGAAAGAAGGAGGGAAGAAAGAAAGAAAGAAAGAAAGAAAGAAAGAAAGAAAGAAAGAAAGAAAGATTGGTTTGTTTTTGTTTGTTTTTTTTACGGCTATCAACCTTTTGAAGGTTATTTAAAGCCAAAAATATTTTTGGATTGTAAGAATTTTTTCAAATAATAATGATTCTCCTGATACAGGTACTACTATTTAACCCATAGTTGGTGGAGCAGAGAAGAAGAGATGTATTTATACCTTCACCAAGTCAATATAACAAACCTGACTGCAATCAAAACTCGACTCTCCGATTTCCAATTCCTGTGCGTTATTCATTGCACCACACTCACATCGTAGCTTATAGCACTTGGCATTCCCAACCGTTCACCCATCTAGATACTAACCAGGCTCGAGGATGCTTAACTTCGGTGATCTTACTAGAACAGGTGTTTGAACGGGATTCGTCTGTGAGAAAGGGATGCCTAATGTATAATCTGCGTTACTAATGAGATTTTAATCGTTTTATATCACACAGAAAATATAATTTATAAGAACATAATGTTTTATGATAAATATCTAGAGAGATATTTTTGCGGGTCGAGGATAGCTTATATTTCTTACAAACATTTCTCTAAATAACATTTTTTATATGAACATGATAGCTGAGATGGCGTCAAAAGTTTTAGAAACGAACCGGGCCTATAATGAACATTACAAACTTGAAACATCGTACTTGTGTTATATAAATAAAGTTCTCATATAACACCGCCTTGGTTAGATGAGAAGGGAAAAGATAGCAGTGCAAAACATAATACCTGTTGTGGTTGAAAGGGTAGCGTAACTTTTATTGGTACCGAAAGTGTATACATGAGTTCAGCTTGAGGTCTGGAGCGAACTTGATTTTGGTTGGTTGATTTTGTTTAGTGGCATATCAACGTCTATGGATTATTTAATGCCGAAATATTTTGAAAACAACTTCATGGCTTCAACTAAATATCTAGTCACTCATATTCGAGGATGCTTGTCTATTAAGACGGCTAACCACTCCCTGTTCCAGATGAATGCCTAGGTAAATTTGTGTTTGTCCAACCCCCCACAGAGCCCACTTGTGATTTATACTGGAACTATACTGAGCAGACATAAATTAGGTTTTCTTGGAAAGACCTCATTTGCCTGACAAGGCTAGTACGGCAAACTCTCGGTCACGTCTATTCAATTTCACTCACAAGGCTTGGGAAATCCCTTGGTATGGTTTACAGACAATTTCCCAAGGTGTCGCACCTTCGAACCAAAAACGTCCTTTTCCTGACAAATCGACCATGGTGAGATTCGTATGGTCGAAAAGCTAAAGACTCGTGTCTATATATAAACTGAATATATTTTGAATGCAGTTTTATACTTTCAACTACAGATAAGAAGTTTTGTTGGTCATTTTGATATAAAATGTATTGTTACTAATTCTACTATAAAATGTATTGCTGGTCATTTTGCTTTAAAATCGTATTGTTGGTCATTTCACTATAAATAAGTTGTTTTGTTTTGTTTTGTTTTACGGCATATCAACACCTCAATGGGTTATTTGATACCGACAAAATTTTTATTGCTAGTAATATTTCTTCCCCCCCAAAAAAAAGTATTGCTGGTAATATTTTTTTCCTTCAAAAATCTATTTCTGGTAATATTTTTTTTTCAAAAATGTATAGTTGGTAATTTTTTTTTTAAGTATTGCTGGTTATAATTTTTTTCTTTCCAAAAATTATTGCTGGTAATAATTTTTTTGCAAAGTATTTCTGGTATAAAAAAACCTATTTTTACACTTTCATAGTATTTTGACCCAAGTTTGGGTGTTAACTATTTGCCCATAGCTGGGACCCTAACAGGTGCTACTACCCCGGGTCAGGGTGAACCTGGGAACACCAGCAATTAAGAGGTGGTTCCACACTCCTTAAAACTTCCTGATCAGAGGCCTTGCTGTTAGACGTAGTTTATCGTCTTATCCGGGACGTGGATGTAGTTTATCGCCATACTCAGGACAGACTATAAATAAGGATTGTTGGTAAGTTTTATATAAATATATATTGCTGGTATTTTTACTATAAAAATATATATTTATACTTTCATAGTGTTTTGTTTTTGTTTGGGAGTTCAATATTTGCCCATATCTGGAACCCTAACAGGTGCTACCACCCGGGGTCAGGATAGACCTGGGAACAACATCAATTAAGATATCGTCCATCGTTCCTCAAAACCTCCAATCTCCCGATCAGAGGCCTTGCTGCTAGACGTAGTTTATCGTCATACCTAGGACGAGAAGTGAACTTGAGACTAGATGTTCCATAGATATTTTCAGATATATTTCCGTATTTTGGCTTCTGCGTCGCCTGGAGGAATTTTTTGTTTGTTTTTATCATCAATAATTCAATTCAGGAACCTCTCGCGTCTTAGTGGCTTTATTACCTCGCCTGGGATGAAATGATAACAAAATGCGACATCCAAATGCGAAAGTGAATCGGAATAGAGAGAGACGTCTAAAGAAATGTTTCCTTATAAGCAAAGAAAAGGATCTTTGAACTGCTATTTTAATATCAGTCCTCATAAATGGCATTTAATGCTGAACAATTTCCGAAAGGGTGAAGAAGAGGCTTGAAGCAACAGAGATATGCTTTCACATAAGGATGTTAAGAATATCGTGGATGGAGCATGTGAACAATGAGGAAGTTTTAAGGTAAATAAGAAGTTAAAAAAAAAGGACACTTATAGTTAAAATCAGAAAGTGAATTTTCTGGTACACAAAGGGGGGGCTGGGACAAACAGCTGTTAGATGCTCGTGCTGCTGGATGTAGTTTGTCGTCATACCCAGGATTGTTCATTGGGGAGGGGTTCTTAACCCTGTACAGAGGTGCAGTAGCCCCCAACCGACGGGTTGATCTTAGCGTTGAATGTAAAAGATGAAACATGAAGTGCATGCGTACCAAATTCGATCTTTGAAAACCTGTTCCAATGAAAGCAACTCAGGAGAAAATAAAAAAAAATGCAATTAAATAACAAGAAACGGTATTATTTGTCAAAATAAAAAAAATTAGAAATTCTTTGTTGTTCTTTTATTCAAACTAAGCTTTCGTTGGCGTAAAACAAAAAAAAAAGGGAAATGAAGTATTTTTGCTACGCTGTCAGTTTCGCTACAACAAAATCAACGCGGGTTG